>CM056200.1:115995385-116435385 GCA_029692085.1 Gymnothorax javanicus
CATCCATTAAGTACCACTTCTGTGATTATACTGTACTGTATAAGGTAAGTGTGTGTGTGTGCGTGTGTGTGTGTGTGTGTGTGTGGGGGTATTCTTTGAAGGTCTTGTTTTTCTTATTTTTGGTGCTTTTGTTCAAATTCTAATTATTTAGCCTGAATTTGAGTACGTTATTGTTTTTATTTATTGTTTTACTTGATTTTTCAGTGCCACTTAAACTTTGAACCACCTTTTCAAACAAATTTAGCTTACTTTTTGCTGCATATCTATTCTTACCAGATGTCGATTAATAAGGAAATTATGCAATATGAAAGCGTACGCCACAACATTTTTTGTGGAGTAGGTGAACTGCCGCCCAAATGATAATAGTAATTAATGGAATACTTATGCATGTACATACAAATTATTTATATGTGTGTGCGTTTGTGCTGGTAAATGCTTTGCTGAATCATTTCTGTCAAAACGATGTATGAATAAAAAAAGTAATTTAACGTGTAGACAACGTTCAGGCATGCGATAACATGAAAGCGCTCTCGTTGATTTAAACATGAACGCAGACACTCACACGTACAGAAATAATTGCCATGAATGGGTCAAACAACATCTTAAGACAAATGTAAAAGAAATAAGGAATACCTCTTTAAAAAAAAAAAAATCAAAAATTCCAGGTGCAAATTTGCCGCATTTTCATTAAAGAAACTTGTGGAGATAGCAGAAGACTTGGTCTAGTTATGTGTGGAGTGCATCGAACTTCAGCTTTATTGTTTTTTTTTTTTTTTTACAGCCTGAGACGGTAGCGATAGGAATGGGGGGTTGGTATGGTCAGGGTGAGTCGGTCAATTTAATTCCTGACGATCAGAAGAGGTCAGGATCATTTCATATAGCCACAGCAGAGCAGATCATTACCAGACACAAATGTGTTCGTTACATGCCAAGGATTTATAGCTAAATAAATGGGCAGCCTTCATAAGTTCTTAAAATGGCGTGTTCGCCAAGCGATAATGTGCAAAGGCCGGTTTAATAGAGTTCGGCATTTATTCGTTATCTGTATGCGGACAGAGACAGAGTTGGCGCTATCGCTTTTTTTTTTTTTTTTAATGTGGTAGAACTACGGATGCACACGTTTTTTTCGACACACAAAATTCCCACCCTGGATTTCGCTTTCCGCACACGCACGCGCACTAACACAAACACTCGCACTTTCACGAGCTAGCATTCTGAGACAGTTTCGATTTCAGACACTGCCGAAGACTTGGCCACAAGAGATTCTGCTGGTTTGAGCCGGAATGGACCGGATTTAACAAGCTACAAAAGAAAGAGATTAGCACTTGTTTCAAATTCCATATTGAATTTAAAAAAATCGCTATTTATCATCACAGAAAAATTTCCGCGGTGCAATTTTTGAATATTGGATGGCGTAAGGTTCAGAAAAGTGGCAAATGTATGAGGCAAGAGAACATATAATTGTAAAAATGCGTAGTGTGTCGTGTTTACCGTGCTTTTTCCATCAGCCGGATTTCAATGTGTGTGCGTTAGCTATGTTAATGTCGCCGATTTCCAAAAAGATGTGAACGGTGGTTTGGGGGAAAGAAAGGGAAATGCATTCTCTCTCTGCAATAGTTTTCAGCAAATCCTTTGCCGAGATTTGTGTTTGGCCAAGCAGCACAAATAAGATTGAACAAGTTTTGTTTGGTCCCCATTGAAAGCGGTGACAGACCCTGCAAGCGATCGCGGGCTACGCCGGGGCCAGGGAAAACTCTAAATAGCCACATCTGTAGTGTAGTTTTAAACTTTGGCCCTTTAAATAATGCAGTTAACGTGGGGTAGTGACCTTAAAAATAAAAGACAGTTCGCATCAGCAAAGTGGCCCTTTTTGGCTGAAAGAGAAACAGATTTCTTTATGCTGTGTGCTCTATTTGACAGCCGTCACCGCTGAGATTTCGGGGCGCTGGTGGCTTCTCGAGCCGCAACTCTCTGCAGACGCACATAAAACGCCTCACACATCTTTAAGCTTTTTATTTCACACACTTCGGCTTCACACTGTTCCCGCTCTCAATTCCCTGGCTGGACTCTTACATGTTTGTGATGACGAATGAGTCCGAAGAACAATGACAAACGCCCAATACTACCACAACAACCACCGCAACTACAACAAAAATATCAATATCAATAATAATAATAATTGTTCATTGTTTATAATTTTTTTAAAGATTAATTATGACTATTTTAATAATCATATTAATGCAAAAAAAAGCAGCAGCAATAATAACAATAATAATGGTTATCAGTGTTGCTTTGGTTTTAGTTTACTTGGTTTTACTATTCTACTGAAAATGTTCACACACACTATGAAATCAATACTATATAATAAATATATAAATACATAAATACTACTTATTTATGAATTTAATTGAGAGTGAGGCTGTTTCTTTGTTTTTTTTTTATCTCATTTGCGTTACTCGGTCTGTGTGCTTCTTCCTGTGTCACTCGAAAGTAGACATCGCCGCTCACGATGGCCTGGCAGCTTTAATGCAACCACCGCAAAATCACCTCTACTGTGTTTCTCCACCACTGACACCTGGCACAATAATACCCCGTGTGTGTGTGTGTGTGTGTGTGTGTGTGTGTGTGTGTTTGTGTGAGACGACCGTACAGCTGGGTTCAGTAGTGGGGACATGTGAAAAGCATCAGCGACCGAGTTTGCTCGTCGCCACGTCAGTCCTTCAGTTTATTTGCTTTTGAATATCGCGCTGAAGAACGGCTTCCAAGTTGGGATTTGTGACGTCTGTTTGCTAACCTCTCATGTCTTTATCTGAGCTAACAGTCATTTGACGGATCAAATAGTATCTGTGGTTTACTGACAAGGTGCTTTAATTGTTGCTTGATATTCGCGGTCAGTTACTTGTGTGTGTGTGTGTGTGTGTGTGTGTGTGTGTGCGTGCACGTGCGTGTGTGTTTTGGACGAGTGTATCTGTGTCAGCTATTTGCTCTGCACTAAGAAGCACAAAGGCTGTGCCCCCGACAGTTGTGACAACCGTGGTAATTTAGCGTCAATTCTGCAAACCTTTTGTGTTTTCTAATTCACTATCCAAGTCCTGCCTCGTTCTTTTACATCGGCAAATTATGAGAGTATAAAATTCAGAATGACCAAACAGCACAGAGATGAGAAGAAGCCCTAATAATGGCCCAAAGCTCCCCTTTAGATCACCCAACCTTTAATCTCTTGGAAGATACGGAGCTTTAAAAGTCACCTGCGACTGTGCACAAATGAAGAAATTCGCTCCCCGCTTTTGACGGCTGCATCTATCTGTTTATCACTGATAACCGCAGGTATATTACCTGCTTTGTCTACATGTTTCTAACTCTGTGTAGTTGCACTGATGACTCACTACTTATTACAATTATATCATTGTCAATAATGTACATATCCTGTATTTTTATGAACATACGGGTAGACGTGTGTGTACCTGTATGTATGCATGCGCATACTGACACACGCGTGTGCTTGTGTGCTTTTATCAAATTGTATTCTTTTCTTAGCCGAACTTCAATAGGATGAAAATATTTCACGTTAATGGGGAATAGTCAGAGTTTGTTTATTTAATTTGCAATTCTTTCTCATCAAAAATGAATAATGAATGTTAAGATTCATGTTTTATGACCCAAGTAAGTTGTCTAATAATACAGATCACCTTTATGTATTTATGCTTATGTATACAAAGGCCCTGGCACACGGAGTCCCGCATACATAATATATGGTATACACGGGTTATAAAGACGTGTGGCAGCGTTTGAAATGTCGAAAAATCTGTCAATCACGGGGCAGGCGTCACCTGCTTACTGACATGGCGGCGAAAATAATGGCAACCATGCGCTCACGCGACGCCATTTTGTGATTGTTACGCGGGGCGAGGTAGCCCTGGAATGATGGCTCGTGCGTTTCCTCTCCTGTGAGTGTTTTTTTGCGTTTGGGGCTGAACGAAGCTCCCTGCTTTTCCCCGCCATCCCGAGTGTTGTGATGCGAGTCAGATTTGCCTCTCCTTGATGATGCGGCTTCAGACGCGCCGCGCAGAGAAATCCGTTCCCCCCTTCTCTCTTTGTCTAATGTGACAGCGCCGAGAAGTTGATCTTTGTTTGTTCAAAAAACTCGGCATGAATGCGTGTTTAGCTCCGTTTAATGTGCCTCGTCTGTGATTTTCTAAATGCTAAACATGCAAACGGATAAATCGTCAAGGTTAATTCTGTACCCTACTGTCTGACTGATCTCTCTTCTGCCATATATATATATATATATCTCCTTTTTATCTTTCTTTCTCTCTCTCCTGCTCCCTCCTTCTCTCTTCCTGCGTTCACGTGGCAGTTGATAAAGTTACGCGAGGAGGTGAGTATTTCTTCTGAAGCTATTTTTGTCCTGTGTTTCCTTTTAAGCCTGCCATTGATTTCCCCTCATAGTTAGTGAATGACCTCATTTTTGAGCAGGTTAGCCTGCTTTCTCCTCCCAGCTAGTCTCTTTTCTAGAATCTTCTGCTCCGTCGCCATTTGTGGTTCACCCTCCCGTCTCAGGCAACTCCATTTCAAATATTCCACCAATCTTTTAAAAAAAAAAAACGACGGTGACACGCTGTAAGTAGCGTGATGTTGTTGTTTTTTAAAAAAAGCCAAAGTCTTCCCATTTTCTATTTATTCACAGCTCAGCGTGTGATACCTTCAGTTCCCTTGTCTGGTGCTGTGCCATCTGGTGTATATGAAGTGGGATTATCAATATTATTTTTTTTAATTATGTGCAAGAATAGTGGTATACACCTGCGTGTACGTGCACCCGGTTACATATGCGCACAAACTAACTTAAGCGCAGTGTGTTGACGTATGTTAATATAGACGCACGCAATCACCCAGATACGTGGACGATGCCGTCTGTTAGTATTTTGGCAGCATCGCAGCATGAAAAGGGCTGCTGTTCCTCCGTGATTGAAACAATATCGCGACAAAAGCATATAGATTATTGCTTTCAGTTTGTACCTAAACTTTATATCCATTAGCTTGAAAACGTCTCGACGAGCTAAAGAATTCGCCACTGTCCCCCGGCCTGTCCTCATGGTCGACTGCACTTAAAATGCACCCTTTAACTCAACTTTCGCCTCTCACAATGAATGGACCCCCCCCAAGCTCCACACTTGGGAAAAGCTGCAATTGGGGGATAGAAATAAAAAAGAGAGGAGGAAAGGTTGTTGGGGAGAAGAGACGGCTGCGGTTGAATGCGAGTTATGCAGAAGGCTCAGACTTCATCTTTGTAATCGGATCATCGGACACAACTGGCCTCGTCCTCCCCCTGTCCTTATCGCTCGGCAAAGCTAATGCAGCACTAGTCCTTTCCCAGTGCCCGCGAGGGAAATCATCATATACACCTTAACACCCTACCCATTTACTGACCGTCATTAAATAGGCTCATTCTTTACAATGGAACGCAAATGAACAAAACTACAAAATTATCTTTTTACTTTACATCGTACTCCTTGTCTGCTGTTTATGATGATGTTTTTTTTTTTTCTGATAGATTAATTTGCTATGAAATGAAAACAAAAGCCAAATTACTTCACAGCTTTGGTATTCCATATTATTATTTTTTCTATAAAAAATGTGCAGTAATGTTTAAGAATCCTGTGCTTTTTTCACATTTACACTAATAATTATTTGTAATGCCAAAGCCATGCCATTCGATATAGGCGTGTGAACTGTGTGCTTGTGCGTAAATTTTGTGTCATGTCTGTTTGTTTATATCGTTGTTTTTAACATGTAGGAGTTCCCTTTTACCTCTTCTATTTTTGTATTCGTTGATTGCAGATGCATCGCTATGTCGACAGTGCGACTGTTTTCCGAGCGGCTCGAGAGGCGATGTTTATTCTTGGGGGAGTGTGTTTGTGCATGTGTACCCATGCGCTTGCCTTCACAGCGGTGTCGTAGCTGAATATTCCCGTTCGCACAAAAGCCACTTCATCCGTCTGCATTCATAATTTAGCGGCCTTCGCTAGAGCGAGGGCCTCGCTATCCTTGACTTGCATGTTTTGTATTTTTCAACTTTTGTTTTCCTCCTGTTCTTACTCTGACAAATAAAAGTAGGACTACACTTCTCATGCGCACTGTCGCTCCTATCAGTATTTGAACAACAGCCATTATACCGTTCAGAACGCGAGATAATTTCATCATTTTTTTGTTATCTTTCCTACAGCATGCCTATTGTTCTCTTTGGATTGGGAAATTGACGTTCTGTGATTTGTAAAGATATACCCTTTATTCCATTTGGAATCTGTAATTTATTTCTCAGCCTGTATTATTGTCTTGAAAGTTTAGTGGACGTTCTCTGTGGAATGCGCTTTATTTTTATTTTTAAAAATTTACAATATCATTCTGAAGTTGACTCAGCGTAAAGTACGTGGTTAATTTGTCAAATTTTATTTTTTCCCACTCCCCCATTCTTTATTTGTTTTATTTAACTATTTATTTATTACATGGCTGAATTTTTATCAAAGGCCCGTACAGGTTATATGCACTTAGATCCCGTTTAAAATACTATACTTTATCTCCTGTGGAAAACATGTTTAAATATTTAGCACCCACACTCACAGCTGTTTGACACTAGTAATTCCTCATCTTACAAGTTCCAAACAAACCGGGGAAAGATCACATAGTCAGGATGAATCACAACTGTCATCATTATTCAGTTTGACGCTCGCCCTTATTGAAATAATAAGGTATCATCGGCACTTTTGAAAATTGCGATGGTAACCGTCGGCGTTTGATATTGAAAAAGGGGTAGAGCGCAGAGTATCTTCTTCCTGGAGTTGTGACGCATTGTTCCTTCATTCACTCTTAATAACTTACAACTGAAGTGCGCTTCCCACCAAAAAAAAAAAAGAAGAAATGAGCTGCAGATCAAACTTTACAGTTAACAGGAGGGACCTTTGTAGAAAATGTAGGTGTCAGATAAAAATGCATCCTGACGCGCATGCACCGAGATTCGTGCGTGCCACACACTCGTGCACCGCGCGAAAGCGCGATCTCGAGCGCTGCACGCGCACGAACCCTCGCGCAAGCTCAGGAGCACTCAAACGCGCTCAAATTCACGCAAACGCGTCAGTCCAACTACCGCGCGCTAACGCGCCATCGCTATTCTCTCACACCGCTGCGTGTTCAGTCATCAGTAAAGATTCCCTTTGAAGTAGCCTGTTTTAGCCGTTCTCGAGGCGAGTTTCAGTTTGGGGCCTCGGCGTCTCCTCCTGGCCCTGACACTGTGTGTGTCCGTCGCTCTGACGCGGGCGGCTCGGGGGTCTGGGGCCTTGCTCCGCTGTTTGTTGTGCGCCCAAACCGAGTTTCGCCGTTGATGTATTTTTTATAGCGCGGACAGGTGAGTCCGCAAGCGTGGACAGTTTAGGGAGACGCGAGTCGGCAGGCGCGGGTCCGTGTGGAGCCCTGTTGTCTTGATCGTGTCGCTGTGAAGCTGTGTGTGGGATGGCGGCTGTACTTTTTTTTTTTAACTCTTAAGGCTAGCGGGGGAAGAGGGGGTTAGAGGGCGATGTGAATACAGGAGAAGGGAACTCTGGGGGGCGCGAGCGAGTAAGGTCTTTCTGAAATGCTGTGCTGCGCTCGGGCTCGTGTGTGTGTGTGTGTGTGTGTGTGTGTGTGTGTGTGTGTGTCTGGTCGGGTGCGTGTGCACGTGAGCCGGGCATTTGTGTGCTTGCGAGTGTATATGTGAGCGCACGAGCGCACGTGTGTTTTATGTCCTTATTTTGGCTGTTTATTTTGCTTTCTGTCCATTCGTCCTTTTTCGTGTCCTCTCATCATCTCTCCGCGGTCGTTCCCTCTCGCCGCCGCAGAATCCCTCGCTAATTACACCCGGTTTCCGCGCTCGCCCTTGACCGCCGGCGTTCCGGTTACGTCAACCGTCGAGCCCAGACCCATTGTTCTAGCGATTTCCGCACACCACCATCAGCACTGCCTCAGAACCCCCCCCACAGTCCCCAACCCTCATCCCCAACCAATGTGAGAGAGAGAGGAGGAGAGAGAGGGAGAGAAAGTGCAGAAAAGGCTTTGAAGTGGCTTTTGGCTGCGGCAGTTTGCCGGCCGTCTCCGGGAGATGTGTCACCTTTGCGGAGAGGGAATAGGAAAATCACGTTTGCAATGGTAATGATAACATACTAATCAGTGGGGCCCTTTGAAGATGGGAGCAGCAGATACTCTGTCAGTATCCCGGGCTGCTGCGCTGCTCCCAGGCACACAATCCTGCTGTAGGTGTATTAGCTTAAGCGTGCATGTCAATACGGTCCCCTCGTCTCTGCCATTCCACAGGGCCTCATTAAGAGAGATACGCAGCCTTCTCTCCTGACGCGCCGATCCCCCCGCAAACACACGCGCGCGCGCACACTCATATATACACTCACGCTCCCACATACACACACACGCGCGCACACTCACACTTCATATACACACACACACGCGCACACACACACTCTCATATACACTCACACGCACACACACACATACTCTCATATGCACTCACACGCACACACACACACACACACACATACACACACACACACTCTCATATACACCCACTCACGCACATACACACACTCACGCACACACAAACACGCACGCGCACACACTCTCATATACATCCCCGCACGCACACACACACACGCGCGCACTCTCTCATATATACACACACTCACATGCACACACTCATGCACCCACACAAAATCAGCAAAATCAAGGTTTCATAATAATTGGTACCCTTCATTTAGAACTTAGTGCAACCTCCACTGGCAGGGATAACAGCATGAAGTCTCTTACTGTCGTTTTTGACAAGGTTAAGGCACACATTTGGGCCAATATTGGATCATTTGTCCAAGCAGATCCTTTCAAGATCCTTCACATGCTTGGGATTGCATTTATCAACTGCCCTCTTCTACTCAGCTCTCAGGTTTTTAACTGGATTGAGGTCTGGCGACTGAGATGGCCATTGCAGAACTGTGATTTTGTTGTCACAGAACCATTTCTGTGTGGATCTTGAGGTATGCTTCGGGTCATTGTCTTGTTGGAAAGTCCACCTACAGCCAAGTCCCAGTCTTCTGGCAGAGGCAACCAGATTATCTGCCAAAATATCCTGAAACTTGGTGGAATTCATTATGCCATTAATCTTAACCAGTGCCCCTGGACCTCTTGAATTTAAACAGACCCAGAACATGACTGACCTACGATGATATTGCACCATGGGTATGAGGTTGTTCTCCTTGTATACATCTCCTTTTCGACGCCAAACAAGCCGATGCTGTATCTGACTGAATTGTGCGATTTTGGTCTCATCTGACCAAATTCCTTGTTCCAGTCAAATACATTTGACAAACTCCTAGCGCTAGCTTCTGTGTCTTCTGGTCAGAAAAGGCTTTCTTCAGGCAACCTTTCCAAAGAGCCTGTGGTTGTGCAGGTGGCGCCTGATGGTGCTTTTTGAAACCTGGTGACCCCAAGATGCTGCCAAGACCTGCAATTCCTTCACGGTGATTATTTGGGGGTTTTGTTGCTTCTCTCACCATCCTCCTCAGTATCCTGGGGGGCAAAATGCAGTTGCATCCTTTACACTTGAGGTTTTCAACAGTTCCATATCTTTGGAATTTCTAAATAATTGACTTCACAGTGCTTCGTGCCATATTCAATTGTTTGTGAATATTCTTGCAGCCATTACCAGATTTATGAAGGTATATGACCATCTGCCTCTTTTGAACTGACAGTTGTTTTGTTTTCTACATGGTGTTGGATGACTAAGGGATATTGCATGTGTGTTACCTCATTTTTATACCCTAGTGAAACAGGAAGTGATGTTGTGGCTCAATATATTTCCGTAACACTTAAATAAAATTTAAATAAGTTGAATTTAATAACTGATTTAATTTTGGTAGCAATGTTTAAGGGTGCCATTAACTGTGAAACCTTGACTTCGAGGAAACTGATTTTTAATTTAGTCAGTAAATGATTTTGGTCTGTTCCATTGGAACATAAAGTATTGTTTCTGCATTGCCAGTTAGGGGTGCCAGCAATTTTGGAGCCCACTGTACATAAATACACACTCTTACACACACGTGCACTCACATGTACACACACACACACACACACACACACACGTGCTCTCTCAGAAACACGTGCACACACAAACGTGCACTCTCATAAATCCACACACACGCACACTCAAATTTACGCACATACACACTCACATTTACTTGCATATACATACACACACTTACTAAAGTGCGCTCGCATGTACAAACCTACGCACAAACACATGCGATCACATGTACACACTTACAGACTCACATACTCTCTCATACGCTCACATGTATACTCACACACACACATGCACCCTCAAACACACACGTACACTCTCATACACACACATGCGCACACACACAGACTCATTCATGCATGTATACACATATAAACATACTCGCTCTCATACACCCACACACTCATACTCATTCACATACATACACACAGGTGCATATCATAGAGATATATAATAGAACCAGAGAGAATGAGCAAGTACCTTTGCTTCAGCCAGTTAGCATGTTAGCTCCAGGTATTTCCTGCTTCTGCATTTCCCACTGTAGGCAATTTTGTGGCCAACGATGCGGCAGCTCCATAGACACCAGATGAAAAGTGTGCATTTTTTTCTTGCCAAATAAAGCGAAAACAAAAGAAAATGTATTCGGTAATCCTTCATTATTTTGCTCTTTGTCTGACGCAACTGTTCTATGTTTTCAAGAGGACCTGTAAAATTAAGAACTGATACTTAGAGCTTGATGACAGCTCGTGCACGAGTTTGGTGTCGGCGGCATGAACAGCAGCAGCCTCGCGCATTAGTGTTGTCAAACTATTTCACTATATTTCAGGAAGGAGACAAATTACACTCGCTGCTGGGATTAGTGTAAAAGCTATCGTGTTTTGGCCTGTATGTCATTACATCAGGCAATATATGGGAAAATAAATATAAATGAACAAATGAATAAATTGATTGTATCATGCTATATAAAAAGGCAAGCAAAGTGACTGATTATTTCTACGAGTGAGGACATTAATTATTAGCAGACCTCTACGTGATCTATGTGGAGGTAAAACAAAGTCAGTTTAAATGCTGAACAGCCATGTGTCCTGTAGGTTATAAATAGACGTAGCCCTGCATCAATTAGCTCTCTGCAAGACTGCTGTTGAGTCGAGGATTGGAGTTGTACTTTATATCCTACTGAGTGAAAAGTGCGTTTGCGTTCCGGATTAACAGCGTTGCTCGTCATTTCCCCTCGAAAACATTCACCAATCCGCAAAGACGACACACTTTCTTGGCCATTTGTGCTGTGTAATTGGATTGGCTATCTTATGAAATGGTGCCGGAAATAAGCACCCATGGAACGCCATTTTTATAGATGGCGTCGGTCAATTCCGTACTACCTGGGCTGAGGTAACTAGCCTAGCATCTCCCATTGAAAGTAATAGGGGTGGTACTTTCTTGATCTCTCCAGTTCTATTATATTACCTCCATGGTGCATACACACATGCTCACACATGCACACACATGAATGCATGCTCATGCGCCCACACACACGCTCATCCATATACGTTCTCTCCAGTCCCCCCCCTTTTACATCATTTAAGTGCATTTCTGTTGTTTAAAACGGCATCAACAACCATGGACACAGAAATACAGGTCAGTGGAGGGGCTCCCCCACCGTCCCCGCCGCCGTTCGTGATGGTCAGGTTTCTAAAGTTTTTCTGTGGAGCGATTACTCTGCACATATTTGTACAGCTTGACTCGAACACCCGCCCTTCTGAAAACTAAACCTGGAATCCATTTCTTTTTCCATTGGTAAGTTTCTGTGTTTATGATGTTATAATGCTCAAAATGAGAGACAAGGGTCGGTTCATGTTCTGTAAAATCAAGTGACCGTTTAGTTGCACACAAGAGAGATAAGAAATCTAAGCTCTTATCAGCGCGTTTCCATTTTTCTGGTAATTTCCTCCGCAAAGGCCAGGAAACGGTTGTGTATTTGGTTGAGCCTGGTTCCTGGCACAATGTCCTAGTGCGCTACATATGCAGAGCTATGCTAACGAATAAGGCTAATCATTTGTTTCATCATCGTAACAATTTCAGCATCTTGTAAAGACGAACCTGACGAATTTTAAAACGTCACATAGATGCTGTGTTTTGTGACCCATGGTTCCCTGTGTGCTTTACTTGAGAAGAGGTAGGTTTACGTTCAATGGCACGAAACAGAGTCGGGGCTGACACATTTGAGCAGAAGTGTGTTCACAAGCTGGAAAAGTGTCCACCACCACAGATAAAAACATGTACACGAACGCACGTGCTTGTGAAGATAGGACTGCACACAGGCTTGTGTGTATACTGTATTTATAATGGATGTGGTGGCATGTTTTTCTGTGTTTGCATGTGTTGTTTTATTAAATATGTATAGCTTGTGCGGCATGATTGGAACTTAACAGACGTCCCACCCTGCCTTCGTTCATTGCGTGAAAGCTTAGTCAGTATTTTAAAATGATCTTTGCTACTTTGTCCAGATAAACGCAGCTAGCCAATGGCTGATCTGTAATCGTTCAACGTTTTGGCTCACAAATATATGATTATTATGTTCTTTACTAAAAAATCGTAATGATAATGTGATAATCTATTGAACGCAGTGGCTTTTTCCTGTTCTGGACTAGGTTTTCGTTTCACAACATGTAAAAATGAGATGGTAATCTCACTATGTACTGTATGTCTAATATGCTTGCAGTAGAATTTGGTGTCATATTTTGACCCGTAGGAATGCAACTGGTCTTTAGCTGGAAATAGAAATGGAGCACGGTGCAGGTCTATGTATGTATTTATCTGGCAGTGTCTGCTGGGTTCTGCAGGTGACTCGGTCGCAATGTTTTCATCTTTTCCTCATGGCTTTTTTTCCTGTGCGGTTGTTTCTCTGCGTTTCAGAGAGCGCATCTGTTGGACAACACAGAGAGGCTTGAAAGGTCATCTCGGAGACTGGAGGCCGGCTACCAGATCGCCGTGGAAACAGGTACGTGGCACACGGGGATGCAAGGGAGCGAATGGTCTCGCTCCAATCGCGCAGCGGCAAGCCTCCTCGGCAGGGTGACATTTTCAAGGCGCGCATCAAAGGAGAGAGATGCAGTCGGCTTCTTCTTCTGCGCTCAAGGAGAAACCGCCGCGTACCGCGACAAACCGCCATCACAAAGCTATCCCGCAATTAACGGTCGCAATAAAATAATAAAACAAACAACACAACAAGCTAGATATGCAAAAATAAAAATCCATTCCATCTTATTGTAGTGATTGTTTCAGTGTTTCATCTTTAAATGTAGGAAAATGACCTAATTTATATTTTTAACAGATGAAACTATAAAGGTTACCCTGCATTTCCTCTTTCCCTACTGTTTCCAGGCTATCAAGGCGAAATGTATTCCTCTGAGAGGAATCAAAGCTCACTCCTCAACTGCCAATCTTACTGCGCCATAGTTATGGAGAAAGTTTGTTAATTTACACTATAATGGCGGGGCTTTCTGTGTCGACAGATTTAATAATTCAACTCAGGGAGGGGATATGCGGACTGTTCGTGTCTGATGTCTGTATGTACGCCTCGTGGAAGATCTCAAATATAGTTTGCGTTGCCTAGTTTAGAAAAAAAAAAAAAAACATACTCAGTTTTGATCGTTTTGAATGGTCAACAGGCTTATCTGCGGTTCAGTGGCAGTTTCAAACCAGTGCTGCTGCTTTTTATGAAAAATCTGTGATTATTATTATTATTATTATTAATAATGATGTGTTTTTTTATTGTCTTATTTACTCATTTATTTTTTAATCATATATTTTATTGGTGGTTGTGCTTCATTGGCAGTATTATTTGTTTTGGGGATGAAAAGGTGACGGCCTCGGGCGGCTCTTAAGAAATGACACTGCTTATCTTCATCTGTCCACAGGAGTAGACATTTAAAAATACATTTGTTCCACTTCACAATGGAGATGGAGTGGCTTTGATACAACATATCAGAAACAAAAAGGGAAAATAAAATATAATATATGATATAAAAAACAAAAGAGAATATGCTCACACAGAATACAAAGCCACATTTTTTAGTCATACATTGCATGTATTCATGTTGAGAATGAGCAAATATATGCCTCCTGTACTTACCTGAATGTGCATACACAGGAGATTGTGTTTGGGTCGGGCTATTGCTTATTTTTTTAATGCTGTGGGTGTATTTACCTGAATTGTTTTGGAAAAGCTAACATACTTCCTATCGCTGCGTTATTCCTAAGGGTTGTTTAATTTCCGGCTGTTCTTAAAATAGAGGAGCGTCAGTGAGTGCGAGGCTCTTGATTCAAGCAAATGCTTCAGTTGCAGAAGATGCACTTTTTTGATTCCGCACCTCAAACAGCAGAGCTGTAGGTGTGATACAAGCTGGAGTTTGAGCAGATGAAAGCGCGCTAGCTGGTGTCTTTCACCTGAAAATGAATGCGTATATCCCTGAAACCTCCTGCATTTTCAATTTGTCATTTGCTGAAATCACTCATAACACGGTTGTGTGTTAGACGGTAATATAAATTAATCTGTGGTGAAGCGTGCCACATGCTTGCGATGACTCATTTTTATAAGTGACAAAAAAAAACCATGGACATTTTTTAAAGATGAAAACTGGGCTATTGTCTTTGTATGCGGCGAACTGCTTCCACATAACGCGTTTTTTTAGTGTAGGCATTATAATTGGCTTGGACTGTGTACATATTTTTAATGAATACATCTACCACAGCATATTGGTGTTGAAATTAAATATCAGGGATGAGAATTTTTCCGTGGATCCGCAGACTTCCGCGGTTCCCGCAGTCATGTGGGTCATTTTTTAAAATTGTTTCAATCCACAGAGAAAGCTGGGGAGTAGATCCCTTCTTTATTTATTCAATAGTCATTAAGATGAAATCTTGCTACGAGTCATCATCCTTAAAAAGTTTCAGTAGTCGTAAACAGCATTCATCGAGTAAGAAGTTGTTTACACAGGTAGACGCAATCTGATTGGCTGTATCACAAAAGGGACAAAATATCTTTGTTGACCCCAATGAAGTTAGTTTATCGCAATGCAAACGCTGGAGAAAAGGCGGCTTGAATAGAGAGAAATGTGGTTTGCAGCTGTGTACTGATACGTTGACCAGATGTCTAGAACTGAATACAAATAAATTATTTCATTTTCATGGGTTCTGCATGAATATTTTTCGTGACATTACGGTTATTTTCCATTGTTTTTCCACAGATGAAAGTGCATGTTCTTGAAAACATTGAAAGCTGTTCAATTTCCATTCGGCATTTTATGATCTTTGAGAAAAGCAGTAAACTTTGTCCTCTACATGGTAGTGAAGAGTCAAAAAATCAAGTAGAACATCACTCTTTCCGTGTCTCTTGAGTTTTTTTACATTTTCCTTCACTTATGTTATTCAGTGATGATTCTGGGACGCGTAATTTGTGGGATCCCACAAGTTTGACAGACTTGGCGCAAAACAAAGATTTCAGTGTGCCAGCAACTACGCATTACATATGATTTGGCGCAAATCCTTTGTACTAGTGCGTAGATTGATATGAAAACATAATTTTGAACAAACTTCCGTGCATTTATTCAACAAATTTATAAACCCACTGCAAAGATTGTTGTCAAAATGTCGGCAGCAAGAGACTTCTGTATATGCCTGTATATGACTGGCTGGATGCATGTTTCTGTTAACCCCTTGTCACGCTCGAGTGCTGCTTTCCAGTTGGTAAAACCACGCGAGGTAAAAACAGCATCCCTCTCACCGGCAGTAACATATTTCCTGCAGGG
Organism: Gymnothorax javanicus; assembly: GCA_029692085.1. Taxonomy (NCBI): domain Eukaryota; kingdom Metazoa; phylum Chordata; class Actinopteri; order Anguilliformes; family Muraenidae; genus Gymnothorax; species Gymnothorax javanicus. The sequence continues at coordinate 116,011,301 of CM056200.1, forward strand.
AAAGCAAAAGCATGCATCCCGTTGAACTGATTACTCCAGCCACGGTCGCGTACGATACCAGGCTGGATTGAATGATCGCCATAAAGCATCGAATGCATGCTTTGGGTAGCTAGCTAATATTGGCTGGGATTGAGCATCGCCATTCTAGTTGCTAACCGCGAGAGGTAGGGCTGAGGCAGCAGAGAGAGGGAACTGGTTTGGGGCAGTGCTTGTGGAGGGCACTGGAAGCCATAGTCATAGCTTCTGGTGTGCAAGCTGCGGCATCGCTTGAGGTTGAAGCAGCACAAGGCTTGCTAATAGGTTTTAAAAAACGATACATGGCTCAGAACTCGTTTGAATGAATAAAACGAAGTGTAGGTAAAATTGTGAATCTCGGCGCGCTGCTCAAGGTACACCTATGAAGAGAATGGCTTCACTGCCTGGTGAAGTATCCGTACTTACAACTTTAGCAGTAGGACTTCGGTTTGGAGGCAGGCTTTAAGCTATGCACCAAATCAGGCGTTAGGAACTATTATTTTATGTGCTATTTTGTCATTAACTTTATAATTGTTATGACTGGCAGAGACTGAAGATTTTCTATTGAAACTTTAAACTCAAACTGTCATTCAAGTCTTAGTTTTGTCAATAAGGTGTAAAAACAGATTGTGTGTACATATAATTAAGTGAGCCAGTCAAGCTACTGTTTAAAAACGTGATACAAATGGCATTTTACCAGGTATACCCAGTTGGTCCACTTTTTTTCCCAGTGGCCCACTTTTTTAGGTCAGGGGGGTGTTGGCCCACTTTTGAAATTTTCTAGAATCATCAGTGTTATTAAATAGAGCTTTTTGAATCCCAGACATGCAGCATCGGAATGGGCCAAACCCATCCCTTTTAAACTAATGATTGGTCATGACCTGTTTTCAATCATTCATTTAAGTTGAATGAATAAGATAAGACCAATTGAAACGTCTTTATGCAATTCCATTGCTTCCAGTGATCTTATTTCATTTTAACAATTTAAACGATGATGAAACGCATGCATTGCTTCCAACCCCTGAGTAAACAAAAGCGTCAGAAGTCTGGAGTCATAATTGGTTTCCAGTTACTACTGGTGACATCCACCGCAACATAGGTGAAACTGATAAACCTCCATGCACAAGGACTTCAATTCCGCGCGAGAATCTCTTACATATGCGTTGATTGAATAATTGCAGACTACAGCAGGGGAATGTAAATATGCCAATAAAACTCACGCTGAATGCGTAAGAGTTGAAAGGTATGCGTTATTCATGAAAACTGACCATAACTGATAATGGTGAGAGTTTTCGGAGTTTCTGTAATGGTAATTCATATGAATGATTGAAAACAGGTCATGAGCAATCATTATTTTTAAGGGACGGTTTGAGCTTCCCCTATCGCCAGTTCACCAGCTGCCACTGGGGCATGGGTATGTTAGCAGGGAGCTGGGAGAATTGGGACCAGTTCATAGGTATTGCATGTGCATTAAAAAAAAAACTCATTAAACTGATCCTTTGGCTTATGAGCATATGCGTTCCTGGCATTTTTTTTTTTTTTTTTTTTTGGTTTCTAGACCTATTTGAAGACCACAAAGGAAAAACGATCAGAGTCCAAATTCAGCATTTTTGTATATTTTATATATGACATATTATTATAATATTTAGAATTTATAATAAAACATAATCTTTGTAAAAAATTGCCATGTTTTAGCAATATGATTTGGTTTTAGGCCTAGCTTTACTTGGTAGCTGTAATAGGTATTAACTTATCTGATATGATTTGCAGTGCTTTGCTGCATCCCAACTGTACTTTTTTATTTTTGGGATGTTTGCTAGCTTTTGCTAGCTCAGGAGCAATCGTTCTTACAGCTTGCTAGTGAAGTTAGGGCAAAAACCAAATCACATATCCTAAATAAGACGATTATTAACAAATATTTTCTTTAACTAACGTTAGCTAGCTAGAGTGATGGCTGTGTAATCCACAGAGTAAGGTAGTTCAGCTTAGGTAACGTATACATAGCAGTATAACGCGGCTATAACTAGCTATGAAGTAACATTTCTCTGGCCAAACTCTGTGCTTGTTGTTTTCAGTGAACAGAAGCTGTCAATCAAGGTTGAAAGGGGTCATGTGGGTTACTTGCATGAAGTGTGGGATGTTGTGATAGATGTGACATTTGTGGCAGGTGAGCTGAATTGTAAATGTGAGATATGCAGATGCAGTTAAATGTATTGAATAAACTGACACAATGTGCTTAGTATCCTTTACTTCCTTGTGCATTTTGTTCAGCTCAAACTTTATAACACCGTGGAGCTTACAGGGAGTTTTGCCCCCCTAGGCCCCCCACTTGCCTCGGCTAAATTTTTACCTAAAATTGAAATTTCCTGCTCTCATCCCTGACTTATGAGTATGAGGTCAAAGAGTAGATGTTCAGCTTTAATTGTAGGTACTTCCAAATTTGGTGAGTGGTGTGGAATTTACGGCACTTTCTATCTGCGATTCCTCCAATTTTTGGGACCAGAAGTAAGTGGACAGTTGGCTGCTGAGCTGTTCCCGAGATGATAAGTGTATTTTTTAGCTTACACTCGGACAAAAGGTGCAGAGTTGATCACAATTGTGGCTTGATATTTTGCAACTCTTGTTCACTCTCAAAAAAAGGACAAAGGTGCTGCCATTTCCAGACTCAAAAATCAAAACAAATCTATCAGAAAAATCAAACAAAATCAATTATTGCTACATGCTTAAAAGGAAGAATCCACTGGTATGTTCAGGAACACCAAAAGGACCAAAAAAATCTCAAATAACTGTTGTGATGGATGGCTGAAGAATTCTTTCCCTGAAGAAAAAAGGTTCTGTCATAACAGATGGCCAGATCTAGAACATTCTCTGGGGAGGTAGGGGTGTCTCTTTCAAACTCGACAGTCAAGGACATCCATCACCCGGGTAACTACAGAGTGTTTACCTCAAGATGCAAACGATTGGTGAGCCTTAAAGAAAAAAGAGGAATGCCAGTGGAGTTCTGAAATTATGTCCAATGGACAGATATTAGCCTGTACCAGAATGATGACAATAAATGGCTATGGAGAAGAGGGAGAACTGCTCATGACCAAAGCACGCTGACTCACCTGTGTAGCATGGTAGTGTCATGGTGTGGGCATGTGCAGCTGCCATTGGAACGGGTTCCCTTGTATTTATTGATGATGTTGCTGCTGGTAGAAGAATTAATTCTGAATTTTTCAGGTTTATATAGAATCTGCTTTGATTCAGCCAAGTGCTTGAAGCTCTTTGAACGGTGCTTCACTGCCCAGATGGACAATAACGCAAAACAATCTGCGAAAGCAACCAAATGCTATTTTCAGTCATTTTAGGCAACGGAAATGTTCTGCCTTGGGTAGGGCTGTGTGATATTGAATCTCAAGGCTTTGCAAGAGTTTTAAGGCTGCGTGGCATCATGAGGCACATAGGCGATCAGTCAGCTTATCTTTTTCTCGGGCTATTCCTTCATTTGTGTTGTGATCTTAAACAAAAGGCAGTCAAGCATCTGAGGCCATGTGAAGTGCTTCCGGGAAAATGCTTCACTGACACCGGCAGCTTATCAGTGAGATGCTGATCAGAGGTCGTGTGTCAAGGTGGTCAAGATCCCCACCTTTTAACTAGCAATTACTCTCCGCCATTTATTTTGCTGGAATGGCAGTCAAACAATTGACTCGTTCGATAACAAAGGCTGAGCGGTACCCAGGCCAGTTTATATTTGGATTCCATTACTGTTCACTGCATTCTGAATTTCATAAGGCTCATGAAACAGTTCAGATGTGCCTAAATGTGTTAGCTAGGCTTAGTGTATGCTTTCCTTATCGTGAAAATGTGAAAATAAGTTCGATATCACGGTCAAAAATGATTCAATATGCTTGAAATAAGCTTTCAACCATAATTGTGTAAATGTTTTCAAATGCTTATAAGTAAATCAAGAGTCATCTTAATTCTTAACCATTTCCCACCCATGTTTTTCTGAAAAACCTTTTTCCAAGTTGCACACAAGCAAGCGAAACACCTCTGGGTTGAGGTACTGGGGGTCATAAGTTCACTTGAGATCCTGGATAGTTTAGCTTTCAAAATATATAACACATTCAACTCGTCTGTAACCATGTTAAAGTAATATCCTGTCGATTTAAAAAAAAAAAAAAAAAAAATTTTGATTTTCGTCCAACTGAATTGGGTCTTCAGATGCAAAGGGTTAAAAATAAATCTCAATCTCTAATTCATATTTCATAACCTTCTGTAAAAATGGTGCAACGGGAGGTGTGGAAAGTTTTGATTTTCTTTCTTACTGTTAAAATGAAGTCTTCAATGAAAGCTGAAAGTTTGCTCGTCAAGCTCGTCTTGATTGTTTGGTGTGCAAAGCCAGAATGATGAAATTTGTGTCAGTGTCCAAATACTTATGGCCCTGACTTCACATTATACTCCTGATCCCTTTGAGCCAATCCCGCTAATGCAATTTGTTCATGTTAGAATATTCCTTCTTTACAAGACTCATGGTCAACGTATATTTAAAGAGCCAGTTTTCCGAATATTATTATTATTATTATTTCTGTTATTATTATTGGCATCATTAGCATCATTATTGCAAATTTTTACACTGGGAATTTTGACTAGTAGAGTATGTGGCAGCTGCAATTTTACCCTTTGCTTTTAGGTGGGCGGCCTTGCCTGAAATGCCGAGAGATTTGATTGATCATTAGCACACTTAAAAGTGCTCTATTTTTTTGTACACGTTTTCCAGTGCTCTTATTAAGCCATCGGTGTGCCATTTGCACTTAGGGCTACTTGAAGCTCATTGAATTCTGTTTATGGACGTAGACTGCGATTAACAACATATGCTGTAATAACCATGCGCTGTTTGTCTCATAAATAAAGTATGGAACTTCATTACCAGTGGGCATACATTAAAAGCGATTTGTCTGAATGGGGTACATCGGGGCCGTTTTGTAAAAGGAAACTGTAAATAGTGGATAATGATGTTACCCAAATTTAAAAAAATGGGACGCACCCCGGTTGAAAAGTTGGAATTAATTTGCACGGAGCGCGTTCAAATTAATGGTCTGCATCTGTGGAATGCGGCTTTATCGCTGCGCCACGTAGTACGACATGGCCATTAATAGGTAATATCTAAATTGACTGATTACCAGCGCCCTGCGATTTCTGCTTCATAATGCGTTGCTGCAACGCCAGTTGTCTGGACACCTGTTTTACCACGCGCTGGCTAGTGCTTGAGAATCGAGGAAACAATGAAGGGTGGAGTATAAAAGAGAGGTCTCAAAAAATTGAGTTCATCTGATATATATATATATATATATATATCAGATAATTTTGGGTTATAAAGCTAGTTTCACAGGTACAGATTTGGCCTTGTCTAAAATAAATTCAGTTTTGATTGGAGATGATCCTGGACTAAATTGAGTTTTGTACCAAATGGACAAAGATTAATTTGTGTCTGTAAAATTATCCCACAATGTTCCCTTTTATTTATTTATTTTGCTATTAGCCATTTATTTTCCTTATTGTGTATTTATTTATTGATTTGTCTTTTTAGTAATCCACTCCCAGTAGCTGTAGCTTTTTATAGAAATTGCGATTATATCATGTGGACTCCGTGTCACTCACCAGAGATGGTCTCTTCCTGGTTTGTTGGGGGGGTTCTGCTGTTCTTCCAACTCCAGGCTCTCTAACTCGGGTTTCGGGGTGTTTACCCTCTCCGTGACCCCGGCCTGCGATTGGTTTACCAAGCGCTTCATAGTCCCCCTGAATTCCACACAAAGCCTGCTGACACGTTCAGAGTTTTCCTGGGGTTTGGTGTCCGACGAGCCGGAGGACTTTAATGCGCGCCCAGTTTGAAGAACCGCAGAAGAGAAGGACTCGCCGAACAGCCGTCTCGAGCGCTACGTGCTACCCGTGGCGGTGTTAGTGTTCGGCTTCACCATCTCCATCAGGCGTGGAAGGGGACCTTTGACCTTTCATGACCTCATGGTGAGGCTCAGCTCAAATCAATTTTCATTTACCTCATTAGCTTTGCATATGTACATAATAGACTGTCAGCCATTTAGTATGTGTGCACTTGAAGATTAGCATATCGATAAACCACTATTTGGAAATTGGTAAATTATGTGTACGGCGTTTCTGTCAGATTGATACAAAGTTAATCACATATTTTAGATATAAATCTAATTAAATTTCAAGAAAGTCAAATGATTCAAAAATAAACCAAGGAAAAGGAAAATGGAGTATTTCATGTTTTGGTTGTATTTGAAGTCGGGGAAGAGTCCATCTGATGCAATAATTCGAGGTTTCTTCAGAGCCTCTTTGCCTGGCAGAAACTTTAGCAAAATGTAGAAGCGAAATAAAGGCTTCGGAATCAACGTCAATCATTGGGGGGAAAGAAATCATCCCTGAAAAATGTATTCTTCCCTACCTTCCCACCTTACCGAACAAAACAAATGGGGGGGGGGGACCGATGTGATCTCAGGAGCCGCACCAGCGAGGTCACCCCTGGGCTGGGGGGCCTCGGTTTGGGTGAGAATCGATCCGTAAATGAAATAGCTCATTAGGGATTGATCTCGGCCCGTTTAGATAAGCAGAGAGGGCCGCTGCTCGGACTTGCAGGGTCGCCATGGCCCCAGAGTTCACTGGGTGGCAGGTAGAGAACCAGCTCCACAGGCCTCTAGCATTATTAGTCTCGAAGATAAGCTGATTAGCCTTGTCAATCAGAAACTGCCAGGAACTCAATCCAGAGTCCCTTTTCTGAGGTTTTTTTTTTGTTTCGAATCATTGAAGCAGCCAACAAAGACGCAGATGACTCGCTAAACATCCCCACAGTCGCCAGGCAAGATGCGGCGACCCTGTGATGATTGGATGACATTATTAAAGGGTACATCGAATTGTTTCCAGAGCCGTTTGATTGCATTTACTTATTGATAAATTTATTTGTTATGAATTTTTTTTTTTTTTTTTTGGTAGCCGAAGTAATGTGGGGTCAGGGTTCCGCGGGGATGCGCCGTCGCCACTGCGTTGCTGGAAAGCTGAATGCGACGCAGAGAAAATAAATATATAATCGTATGGCGAAATAAATAAATATTATGGTTTTTTTTTTTTTTTTAACAAAATGGGTGCCTTTTGAAGCTTTCCGTGGCTTTGAGACTTGCTGTGTCAGTCCATGGGTGTTTGAGTGCCTGTGTAACCGGCACGCTCTTATCCCATTTCTCTCCCCTCCCAGCGCACGGGTAAATAAACGGCCTCGCGAACGGAGCCATCGTGTCGGACCGGCTACATTCGCGCAGGTTAATTTACAAAGAAGTTGGCGTCCTCGTTATTGTTTCGTTGTTACTCTCCCAGCTGTTTATTGCACAGCAGATGCTGATAGGAGACAAAACGCATGTTCAGCTGTCAGATACATTATAAAAACTGGTATTGTAGTCAGTCAAGATTTCCTCTTGTGTGCGCGTTACTTGAAGAAGAGCGCATTGAAATTTGGTGCATGTGAAAATGAGCACGCGTCAGGTATCATGCAGGAACAAAAATGATTGAATTATGATTTATTTATGTTTAGTATTATTTCAGAAGAATTATTACAATTTAGATTATTTAAAGTAAACAAATATTGTTAAAACAGCACTGATACAGAAGGCTTGCCTTTACAATTGGAGGACTCGTCATTATAGAACTGCTATTGTTTGGGGAAAAAAATCTGAGCAAAAAAATAGGCTAATTAAATTTATGCCGCCTGACTGTCATGAAGCCATCAAGAATTGTTTGTCATCAGTATTATCATTATTTTTTAAACACATACATAAATACAAGCTTATTTGCTATAAATGTTTATTTGAATAATTTATCTGCGAGTGACTGTTTTCCTGTTTACTTCTCTCTCATGACAAATATTTATTATTTTAGGGTGTGTGCTGTCAGACAGTTGGATAGCGGAAATTAGCCAAGTACTGCTGTTTATGTAGGACACGTCCTAAGAATTAATTTAACACGATTTACTCCATATACTGTTGCAGTCCTGAACTGGCATAGAATTCCATGAAAAATTAATCATTATCTATTAACTGTTCTAAAATTGACAGATACCGAGTCCTTAGATTAATCCTAAAGAGAAATTACTTTTCTTGAAGGTTTACATTTTACAGTTTGTATGGGTCATATCTGAATGTACTGAAATCTCTGTCTCATGGTACTGGGGCCATGTGGAACACTCTAGAAAAGTGTTAGATTATTTTGACATCCGCCTTTTGCAAAATTGCTAATTAAATTTTTATGTGATTGCATTTTAGCATATTTTAGCTTGAATCTTTTGAATTTTTTTATATTTATGTGAAACATATGGTTAATGTTGACCGTAATTATTAGATGTTGATTTTGGTGGAAAAGAATTGCACGTTATAATACTCTTTTTCAAACACAGATTTCTCCATTTCCATTTTCTGCGTGCGTGACTGTAATTACCCCACGGTACAGGAGTATTTAAATATTTCAGAGCTCCTCTGTTCATTTCCCCGCACTAAAGACAGTTTGGTCTTGGATTTCCTCAAGGTATAGCATATTAAATAACAACTTTTTTTTGTAGTGAAAATACTGAACACTGCATTTTGTTTCAAAAGGAATTTGAATTTATTTGATAATTGTTTGATTTATGATGCTTGGTTCTCTTCAGGCCTTAAATATTTTACAGCCTGATTCTGTAGTTTTGCAGATAACTGTTTTCTTTCAAGAAGTAAAATACGTTCTACTTGAAATGTTTTATTTCAGTTTTATTTTTTAAAGTGAAAATTCTCAGTGTACAGATGTTATTGTTATATTTTGTTATTGTAATTGTAGGAAAAAATAATAAAAAATGTCTCCAGCAAACATGTACATTATGCGCAATACAAATATGGTATATATCCTGCATATACATCTTGTTTGTAAACGGTCACACGCACGGTGTACAGTGTAACATTTTTCCGGCCCGTAAATCTACCCGAGGGTGAGCTGTTTATCGCCGAGACCCTGGCGGATGAAAGCGGAGGTAATAATAATTTTCCTCCCTAATCGGGGCTTGTCAGCGAGGCGTCTTATCGTGGAGAGGAAAATGACACCGATCCTATCGAAGGGGACCGAGGCGCCGTCCGCACCGCGCCCAATCACGCCGGCCCTCGGTCCTCCCGTATCTGCCGCCACCACAAACGCCGAGTGGCGCTTTTTTCATCTGGACTTCAAAAACGGGCGGCAGTCATTAAAATTGCACCCGCGTTCGGTCGTGGGGATCAGCTCCGAAAAAAAAAAAAAAGCAGGCGGGCTGTGGGAAAGGAGCCTAGCTTGCGCGCTAATTCCGTCGTCACATGTTTACGGCTTAATTTTAATCGGTTTGGGGGTGGGGGGCTGGGGGGGGGGTAGTTTGGAAGGGGGGTTGAAGAAAGCCACCACACATTGCAATAAATCGGCATTATCTTTGACACTGTAGGACTCAGCTGGTCTGGGGATTTAGAGGTTCTCTGCCGACGCTATACATTGTGACCCAAAAAAAAAGTGTCTTTACGCTTGAGCTGTGGTGCTAAGGTGCCGCTCCGGCCGTTAGCCCACCCAGACAAAGGCAGCTCTTTAAACAATGGTGGCCGGCATAAGGACACTCCGCGCCGCAGCTCAGTAAACGCAAGGTTCGCCCGAATACTTCGCGGGGGTCCGTGCAGTGAATCCACTCTCATGATTTTAACTGGAGTTAAGTGGGATAATTTGAGCAATTTCAGGCTTTACAGTGCAGTTTGTTACCCCTCTGTTTGGGTAGAATTTGGGTGGAATCTCTCGTCCTACTTTTTTACTGATACTCTGAATATGTTTGCCTTGTTTACTATTACAGTAGAAACCCTTTTTACAAAGTGAGTCGAACAATGTTAGTAGTTCTTTACGTTAAAATAAATAAATAAATAAAATGCTGGTTACAGAATTTGGACTCCTGTAGGATTTCCAGTTCTCTGAGGTTTCAGTTGGAATAATTTATTACTTGCACGTCTTAGAGTAGATTCTTGGAACGTTTCTTTTCAGTTATAAGTCAGTTTTTTTTAACTTAATTGATTGCTCTAGAACTTGGCAATTGCTTGTGTCAGTCGTAAAATTTGACTGTCAGGTGGTTACGAACCTTCGAATTTAATATTGGTGATCTTGCATCGTATAAGGTTAAATCATTGAATGGGACCTGGAAGTGTTGGCCTCAATTATTGGCTTAAATGAAGAATAGGGTTCATAAGGACAATGGGCATCAGGCCTTCAGCAGCCGCGGAGATGGCTGGTTTAGGCCCAGATTAGGAGGCTAGGCCTGTTTCAGTAAGAATGTTTACTGTCGACAGTTGTGTATCTTTTTTCTCACAAGGAGTTGAACACTGAGGCACACAAACATGACGCCGGACCGAATCGAAGGCGTGGACACCTGTGAGGAGTTGCATGTGTATGCGGATGCACACACGCTCACACACGCCACACACACTTAAACGCGCGCTACCTCATACTTTGAAGAGACTGCAAATGAACTTGTTAACCTGGGGAAACTGCGACATGGGAGGGAAACGATTTAAAAAAAGAAAAAAAACGAACAAGCCGAATCAAAAATTATTCCGTAATTGCACCCAAAACTCGTGGCGGTGTCGTCGTCAGGAAATGAAACCCGCCAATCAATCAATCGCGAGCTCACGTTGCTGGAAAAGGAACCTGGCTCGTAAATGAGCGAGTCTCGGTCCTAACGGCAAAACAACAAGCGTTGCTCTGACCTGTAAGTTTGACGCACTGAGGGTGGGAGAGGAAGGGAGAAAGAGGGATGGAGAGAGGGAGGGAGAGAGGGAGAGAGAGAGAGCATGTGAAAACAGGAAATAAGTTGCCTCCATTTCGATTGTGTTTAATAAAATGTTTTAAAGCGAAATGTGAGACAAAAGGGAAGTGTTGGAACCCCGTGGGCTCGTCGACGCTGCGGCGGCGTTAAAAGAGCTGACAGATCAGAGGCGTTTAAATTTCAAAAATGAACTGGAATGAACCAAACGAAGCCGGAGACGGGAGGGAGGGTTCCTGCCCGTCAGTCAGGACTCTCAGATCATAAATGTTAATCTGGCGACCGCGAATGATGCCGCTCTGACAAGCGCATTGATAGCGGTTAAAGCCCCTAATTCGCTAATGAGGGGGGAGACGCCGAGCTCCGTTACGCCCGAGCCCCGCCGCGCTGGGGGGACTGGGAACGCCGTCGACGGCGTCCGCCCGCCCGCTCCCGCTTTGAAAGCGCGGAGGAAGCCTGGTCAGCGCCGGAGGGGTCGGGAAAAGACGGCGTTCTCATTACATCCACGCGTTTTCCACTTTGAGCCCCCCCCCCCCACGAAATCTTAAACATCCCGACACATCCCGCTGTTCTCTCCTTCTCTGTCTAAAGCCGCACCTTATTGTGCGCTTCATAATCTTTTACTCTAGACACAAGTGTCAGTCTACAGTTGGCTTTCAGAAGGTCTCTCTTTCCTCTCGTTATTGCGAGTTTTTTTTGTACAATAGCTACTTTAAAGTCTCCCATTTCCTCCTCTGTTTTTTTACTATTTCATGCCTCAGCTGGTTTGTACAGCTTGCGGATGCCACAAACAGTTCCACTGGAGGAATACAGTGCGGCGCGCAGACGTCGTCGTAGCGAAAGTCTTTGTTTAAATATTTTTTGGATTTTCCGTCTCAGATGTGCTCGCCTTTTGTACGCTTTCATTAGGTTTCGGAGGCCCTCTTTCAGTCGGCGTTCTAAAACAGCCACCCCGAGTCGCTCAACCACAAACACTGATTTACAGGAGCAGGAGTGTGTGTGCGCGCATGCATGCGTATACGTGTGCGTGTGTGTGTCTGAAATGGAGTTGTGCACGCATTTGTGCGCGTACGTGTACTTATGTGCGTGTGGCTGTATGTTTTCAAAACCGCGTAATTAGCCACATCCGTCTGTCACCTAATAAAAAGTCCGCCTGTGGTGTGGTTTTTGCCGGGGGAGCCGAGTCCCTAGGACCCCCGTGGCCCCTGCCGGCGGTCGCCTGCCTGGACAGATGAAAGTGCAGCAGGAGCAGTCAGCTGGCCTGTCCATCTGCCTGTCAGCCGAGTAACAGAGCCTGCCCATACAGCCACCTCTGAGCGAGCTCGCGCATATGCGCTAACGCGTCTGTCACTCTCTTTGTCTCCCGCGTCACTCGCAAAGCTATTTATTTATTTATTTATTTTATTTTTGTGTGCGTTCGCATTCCTCGCCCTGGCTGCCAAATGTGTACGGGCGCACATGCTAATGTGTTTCTTCTTGCGAATATCTGTGCTTTTCTCTGGCTGTGCGCCGAGTATATGTGAGCGCACATGCTAATCAGGCCGTGTTTGGGTTAGGTGGAAGGAGAGCGTGCTGGAAGAGGGATGTGTTTCCTCGCGAATTGAAAGGGGGTTTGGGGTTCTTCAAGAGTTATGGGGTTTAAATTGTAGCTTAGATTGAGGATCCCATAGAAGGTACCCACCCGCCAAGGGACCAGGATAAATTCAAACACATGAGAATATTATCATATCCGCAGCCATTTTTTGTATTCCAGAGTAGGTGGATGTCTATATATAAATATATAATTACTGTGTATTGTATTGCACATATGTGCTTCTATTATAAATCTTTACGTGAGTGAGTTTTTGTGTGCATGTGCGAATGACAGATGCTTGGCACAACTGTCAATTGCTGTACATGCCGGTAATAAATAGCACTTGTGATGCCTTCATTTTATTCAAAAAGTGTATGGCTTTTTTTTTCTAAAGTGAGCTTTACAAGATCTATAAACTTTAAGTGATCCGTTTGTAATAATTGTGTGAGGCTGTGCCTCTACATGAAACGACTGGTCTTTTTAAAAAAATTCCCTCGTCTGTATTGTGCTTAACCCCAGAGGTTCAGGTAATAGAAAGTTCTCCTCCCACGTAGAGGGAAACGGCGTCAGCAGCAGAAATGTGGGGCGGTGTGCATTCTCTCGTCCTGCAGACAGGCTGCGCCCTTGAGCTGCGGTAAGAGCAGCACGCACACATGCTCAAGCAGTGGCTGCGGCCTCCGCCAAGAGCGACTCTAGCTCCTGCGCGAGGCGCTGAATTCTTCGGACGGAGAACTGCAGGCCAGTTTTTTTGGGATGCTACTTTGGCTTTTTATCGCTTTGCGAATATTATCGTTAAAGTTATAAGAGCCCAAGAATTGGAGAATCTAACGCTGGTGCAACAGTCATTACTGGTGGAGTTCCACTGCACTGACTTGATTTTAGGAGACATAAAAATCCAGAAAAACAAATACTACTTTTCACCGGGTCAAACCGCTCGTGTCCTTTTTTTTTTTTTTTTTTTTTTTTTTTTCCTGCCTCTGGGCTGTCCCTGCCAGTCTTTGGTCCCGGACTATATTTTAGTGGGAGCCTCACTCTCTCCTTCCGGAAGCAGAGCCCTGCCATGTCCAGAGCCGCTCTCTCTGTCACGCGTCTCCCTGCAGTGACACGCACACCTGCATTTTAATTCCTGATTCCCCGCCACAGTTAGCAGACAGACAACAAAGCAGCGCCCCTCCCCCTTTCCTGTGTTTTGATGTCAGGAATGTCTTCGGCTTTGTATCTACTCAGTGTCACTGTCAATACTTGTCACTGTTTCACGTGCTGCACTGTCTGAGGTGCACTGCTAACGCTGTAAGTTTCAGAAGTTCACACCCAAACAAGAATTGTGTGTGTGTGTGTGTGTGTGTGCAAACCGGGATATCATCAGAAAAAATGCCCTAAATACTCGCAGTGTGGTGCTCTTGACGTACAGTCTTTGTTGAGACTGGTTCCTGTACGGATTAAGTATATTTGCGGTGATAGTTTTGTGATTATTAGCCACTATGTTACCGTTTGTCCGTCTGTCCGTGTTGCAGAGCGCTGATTTGCGGCTCATTTGGTATCCTCCCTTGCTTTTGCCGCTGGTTAGCCCTCTATGAGGCGAACTTGCTCTGTTCATTAGCGTTCACTTTAATGGGAACGGCCAGTGGAGATGTTTTTGTAAGTGTGCTACAGAGGACTTCTGGGCGGCCATTTTCTCTGGGCACTTCTGGTGGCCCTTTGAGTGGACTAAACAGGCCGAGATGTGCCCATTCATATGCCCCCTGACCACTTTATCAGGTACACCTTTTATTAACAACAACCACGTGGGTGTAATTCAAAATGTATAAAATATACATACAGACATTTTTTTTCTCAGAATGAACATTATAACGCAAAAGATGTGTGGTCTCAGTGACTTTGTCTGAGTAATGATTTTTGGTGCCGGACTTGGTGGTTCCAGTGGTTCAAGTCAATTCAAAAATATTGGGACAGTGGCACTTGACATTGTAACATTTAAGAAATCTGTGTGAGTTAATCTCTTTGACTCCCCCATTTATGAAGAGTCAGTGAACAGGATTCATGTGAGATGAAGATATTGCTCGGTTGCTGAAACAAGATTACTTATTACATTTGTTTGCTGAATTGTATTTGCACTGGCAGTAAAGCTCTCTTAGTTGCTTTATTAATAATAATAATTACGCCTTAACAATTATATTAGCTAAATGCACAAAACACAGTCTGTTGCCCGTTTGCTTTTTTTTCATCATGTTAGTCAGTGTAACCATAAATGCATCCAGCGCCGTGTTTTTGTCCAGTTTTTTTTACAAAGATGTTGTCTTTGCGAAGAGAAAGAAGTGGCTGAATAAAAGTAGGCGTACTTTTTTTTTTTTTTTTTCGCGACTTCATATCTCATTTGGAGTATCACTGCCTGAAGACAGCGGTGGCATTTGCGAATTTTAATGGGCCACCTTCTTTGCATTAAATAGCATTGTGCTGCATGCCTTCACATGTCCTTGATTGGCTGGCTCCCAAAGTCCATGTGTGTGCATGTTCACAGTGTGTTTCTCTCTCTCTCGTTTGGGGGGGGGGGTAATTTCTGTTTTTAATGAGCACAGTTCTAATGATGGCGAAGCGTAAGAAATGCACATCGTAATTGTTCTGAGTTTTAATGTATGGAGTTGACATTGCGGGCATCGGCTGCCTCAGTGTAGGAGCCACACACTGCAGCTATCCGGGAGATAATTATGTTGCCGGCTCGTTTTCGTTTTGCATTTCATCATATTGCGAGTTCCTCTCGAGCCGAAAAAGCTTTCAAACACAAAGACGGGACGATAAAGATCTGTACAATTACACGTATGGGGAAGGCTACCTTCTCCTTGTCCTGTGCTTAAAACAGACTGGATGCAGGTGGGGGATGTTAGATGATAGCTACAGATGGCGATTTTTGTCTTTGACGGAAGGCTTCAGGCCTTGCTTTGGCCCTGCTGGGGAATATTGCGCCACCATCACGCACACTAGCGGTTCTGCCGGTCGCCTCGCGGTGAGACTCAGAAGTTTGGCGGCTCAGGCCGCGGTGTTGCCACTGTAAGATTTGGCTTCTCGGCTGCTTCAGCCGGCGTGAAACCATCCGGATTTATCGCTGGCGTAATTTTCTTGGTCTCAAAGATGATTTGTTGTAATGCACTGTAGCTATTTCACTGTCCTTTTTATTTATTTATTTATTTATTTATTTATTTATTTATTGTTACTTGTGGCAAAAGTTGCCATCACTCCTGGTACGTAGTGTTTCAGGGCATTTTGGGATGGTCCATGTGCGACCTGGCAGTAAAGGAGTTCTAACACCTTGTCAGTATGAAAGCTAAATCTTAGCGATACGAGGAAGTCTTGTGTTTCACAGTCTTCTCAGTCCATTCGAACAGCCAGTTTAGATCGTCTTCTGCGTGCTCACGTACACTGCGTGCACATATTCAAACCGAAAAGCTGCGATGTCTGGAAGGAGCCGAAATTGAATTCTGTTTGAAAGCTATTAACCTTAAAGCTGTGTGCTCCTCACAGAATGTGCATAAATTCCTTTAATGCAGGACGAGCGTACAGCTGAGCAGCTATCTAATGCAGCTGTAATAAACCGAAGTAGATAACAGCGCGTTGTGTGTTTGGACTCGAATATGATCAAGTGAAACAGATGGTAGAGGGTTCTGTATTTTTGTAACTGGTGGGAACAAAAAAAAAAAAAAAACACTAAATATGATGGGGTTTGGGGCTTTGGAACTAGAGTTAGGTTATTAAATTAAACGAAAGAGAGCATTAAGTTTTAAAAAATTATTCATTAATCAAACTGCTGTGGGTTTACTGACTGCAAGGTCATGGTATGCAGTAGATGGGAGTGGGTGTTTACGAGTTCTGGAGTTTATGGAATCGCACTGTTGGTTGAGGATTTGGTGTGCAGTCAGATTGTTGAGATGAATAGAAAGTTAGGGGGCTGTATGGTTTTGTCATGAGCGAGATGATGCGCTTTCTGTCTCTATTTTGCTGGCACAGCTCTCCATCCACTTTTGGAGGACCTGATGAACAAGACCTCATGGTTAAAGGGGGATTTTTTTCTCATTGTGTCTGTGATGCATGTTTATGTTGACCGAATAGCCCAAAATTAATCTTCAGAGGGTTCACGTGCTAAACCAACTTAACAGATGAGAAGCCTATGAGCTAGAGGTTTCCAGTGAGGGGAGGGGCTTAAGCTGACTGATTGTCTCCTATGCTGTAATCACTCTGAAGAAGACCGTGAGAGTCGAAACGTTAGTGAATGCTTCCACCTAAAAAACTAATTTTTTTAAGATGATCCATTGAGCTCCAGTCTTCTCTTCTATTCGAAGCCCGAAATCAATGTTGTGGCAGTATTGAAGGAATAACTATTGGTGCTTAAAAAATGTTTGCACAGTGTCGTTTTCATTAACATTAGTAATGTGGTTATGACAACCGAGCAGGTACAGGCAGCAGTAGTGAAAGAAGTGCTGAAAACTTCGTCCTTTTACTGTAATGCGGCCTTTAAAACCAGAAAAGACAACACTTAGTCCAATCTCAATATTACGATATCTAAAATCCCCGGCAATATCTCATCGTATATTGATGTAATTGGTATATCCCCCAGCACTGCATTCTGTGATATTAGTTTCACTCATTTGTTTCCAAGGGTAAAGGTTTATGTTGTATTACCTAAAATTGACACGTTTGTATTTGGCGTATAGTTTATAAATTGTGTGTTTGGCGTATTTAACTCTTTGGGAGAGGCGTGAGAGGGTGTGCACGTAGAACAGGTCAGGCACATGTGCAGGACAAGATGGTTTGACTTTCGGAAAAAAAAAACGCTCACGGAATTTAAACGTGCAGCGTTTCAAACTCTCAGGTCTTCTTCAGGCGAAAAGTGGTCAAAATGTTCCACATTAAAATTCGAGCAGCATTAAAGCGGCGTGTGGACATCTATCTTTTTCCGGCTTTGCGCTTACAGATCAGGCTACATCGATTCTCCTCAGCTCTCCTGGGTGATGGTTCATGGAGGAGTTTTTTTGTCTTTCACGATCTGATGTACTGAATATTTTTTTTAATTGTTACTATATTTTCTATATACTACCGAAACTCAAGTATTCATTTTAGTCTCCTAAAAGGGGATTAGAGTCTCTGGTCGTTCAACCTGCACTGTCAGGAACAAAAGTGAAATAATATTTTTGAAAATGTTTGCACTGCAACACTTATTTAAAAAAAGTAATAACAATGTTCGACATTCTTCTGCCTGGTCTCTGGAGGATCTTCTTGAAGAACGCTTCAAAGTGCTTTGAAAGTGCAAAATACGGAGTAGAAATGTTGATCAAAACTGACTATTGGAGAGCTGCGCATTCCTTATAGATTTTCAAATATTTTCTGATACGGCGTGGAACCTCAGTGCCTCGTACAAAATGTTCCTGAAGTGCGTTCCAAAAGCGAAAAAGATTTTTATGAAAGGTGACATCTTCTTCTCGAAGATATTAAGGTTTCACCACCGCGACCTTTCAAGTCCAACAGCTGTTTCAGATGAAGGAGTACATCGCGCTGCTTTCTGTCTGTACGCAGCCGTCAAAGAAGAGCCTTGTGTTGGGGCGCTTGTGCGTTTTGGCTTGCCAAGCCTTCCTCTTCGGGTCGTGTGACACAGTATTTGTACCATTGCCTGGTGACCTTGGCTATATTGTGTACTTCCATCCTCAAAAATGAGAAGTCAGTCCTATGGATGTCCTGTTGAGTGTATTTAGGTAATTTCACCATATTTATTTAGCCTACAACATTTCAAAGAAGTTGTGGAAATAAAAGACTTCAAACGGCATGGAGAAGCGATTCATTTTAGCAATCTTAGCAAAAATATCGAAAGGGATTATTGGAGTATGCGGAGGCGATTTCATTCACACTGCAAGGCATTTAAAGAGCAGAGTGTATTCCCTGAATTCTGAAGTGTGAATCTCCCATAGAGAAACACTGTTGGACGGCAGCACTGGTGACACCATTAGGTAGAGTGTGTCTTTCCTCTCCGGGTAATAGTGGGTGAAACGACGGGCTCTGAGTTTTAAATAGAGGCGGTTTGTGGAGCGGCTGTCATATTGCCGCCACCTGGATTTATTTGGACATACAGAGCTTCCCTTTTTGGACCAGGTGTTCGGGGACCTGAGAGGGCAGAGGGGTCCGTTAGAAGTACCACCTGAGCCTCTCCCGGACTGGGACGACCTTCATGTGCTCACTCTCTCTCTCGCTCTCTCTCTCTCTATCTCTCTCCCCATATTCTGTCTCTCTCTCTCTCCCTGTATTTTTGTCTTCCTCCCTTTCTCTCCCTCTCTGGAACCTGGTCTCTGTATGCTGGGGGATATATGAAATCTTTTTTCTGCCTTTATTACATTCAGGTGTTTTGTTCAGGGGGATAAATTACTTTGTAGTATTTCATTGTTTCTGTTTTTGTATTATAATTTTTATGACAGTAAATGTAAAATATTAAACCTGAAAGTGCTGATCACTGCTATAGTCACACATGGCGCAAAATATTTGCAGCAAAATTTCAGATTTTGGCTTTCAAAAGGTCTGCAGTTTTGTCCATTTTTAGTCTGAAAATTAGTTGGCAATGACCTTCAAAAGGATTTGCGGTACCTGTGGGTCCTTGTGAAGGTCATTTGTCAGCTAAGTAATGAATGATTAACTTTTGGAGGGATAGGGTGAGTAAAAATTAAGCACTTTAAGGGTTAAATACCTGTAATTTTTTTAACACACGTTATTTTCGGCACTGGTGTTTGTGTATTGTATATATGTTTTTCATTTGTGTTTCAAGTTAGATTTCTCATGAGGTTTCGCATTGAATTCTTCTTTTTTTTGCCCCCTGCTCGTTGTGTCTTGGTGCGTGTATTGTTACTGACCATAGGCATCCCCATGATGGCCAAAATTTACCCATCTCCCAAATGGCAATTTTCAGCACGCCAGTGCTCCATGTCCCAAAGCTCACATCATCTCAGACTGGTTTCAGAAACATGACAATGAGTACAGTGAACTTAAATGGCCTCCTCGGTTGCCAGATCTGAATCTGAACAACACCTGTGGGATGCAGTTGACCTGGAGATTCAC
Source organism: Gymnothorax javanicus (assembly GCA_029692085.1). NCBI lineage: Eukaryota > Metazoa > Chordata > Actinopteri > Anguilliformes > Muraenidae > Gymnothorax > Gymnothorax javanicus. The sequence continues at coordinate 116,030,806 of CM056200.1, forward strand.
TGAGGGAATGTGCCGATGACAAATCAGCTGATATTTTGATGCAGTCTCATCAGCATGGACCAGAATCTGAAAGGGATGTTCCGAACATCTGGTGCAATCCATGTCATGATGAATCTGGGCTGTATTGAGACCGAAGGGAGGCCCTACCCTGTGTTTGCCAAGTGTTCCTAATAAAGTGCTCTGTGAGCATGTCTCACTCATGTGATGAAACTTATATAAAGTAAATCTGAATGCTATGCTAAAAATGAATACGAATATATGTGTTGATAGATGGTAAAGGGGCATTCTTGTGCACTGGTTGCACACACGAGCGTGTGAGATGTTTTGGCCAGGACGCTTTTCCCCACTCCTCCCAACAACACCCAACTCCAGAGTTCATTTCCTCTCTGTATTTATCTGGTGTGTCGCTGTGGTGTGTGGTTTTGGGTAAATAGCGTGCCGAGACACTCCTGCCTCTGGCCATGATTTTTTTTTCCCTGTACGTTCTGCCAATTGGTTGGTTTACAGTAGCTGTATTGCGCTGCACGCTAGCGGCAACCAGCCCCGATCCTAGAGATCCACCCACCCGTGGGTTTTCACTCCGATGACTAATTTGGTGGCTTGAGATGCCACTAAATTCCACCTCACGGGAGGAAGGCTTTTGCTCACCTAGTAGGTTGACAGGTGCGTAGGAGAGGACCAATGGTCGACAATATAGAAATGAAAAACTCCCGCACGCTGTCTTCTCTGCAAAAAAACTTTATTACCAACAACACTTCCGAAACGTTGTTGGTAATAAAGTTTTTTTGCAGAGAAGACAGTGTGCGGGAGTTTTTCATTGCTAAATTCCACCTCAAAAGGCATTTACCTGTTGACCGAGGTATGCTAGTATTAGGGTTTGAGTGAAAACCTGCAGGACAGTAGATCTCCAGGTGCAGGACTGGTTAACCTCGCAGTACGCTATCAGCACCCCTCCCATCGTCAGTGTCGCCCGATGTAGCGATATGTGTGTGTGGAGCGTGCGGCCCTGCAAATGTTTGCCATTATTTAATTTGCTTTTCACCCTTCTGTTTAGGAACATGGTTTCCATTCATTTATTTGGCGTTCTCTCTTGCTCTGCAGTCCATAAATATTTGGACGGTCGCTCGGTATTACCCCTCAGCCCCGACAAAGGGGCAGAGGATTATTGTCGTCCCTCTCCCAGATGGGCGGACGGGCGTCCGGGTTGTCCAGCCATTGTCCAGGCCATTTCTCTGAAACTGCTTGGGTGAGGAACTTCATTTTTCGTATGTGGACTCGCCTTGGTGGGTTAGCTGTGCCTTGTCGAGGTTTCCTACCCGAATGACCTTTGACCTTTGCTCAGTGACCTTGACCTTCAAAACTTTGTCCAGGCTGTTTCTCTCAAACCGCTTGGGTTAGGAACTTGATTTTGCATAAGTGGACTTGCCTTGGTGGGCAGGCGAGCCTCGTCCAGGTTTTGTACCACAATGACCTTTCACTCCGGCTCAAACACCCTCACCTTTGACTCAGTGCGTCGGGGCTGAGGGGTATTGCCTTCGCCCCCCGCGAAGCACATTTTTGCTCTCTGACATAATAGTGAAGTACTTTTGATTTCAAATTGCGGGTATTAACATCAGCATAAGGAGACGTTTGAGGGAAGTGTAGCCATTTTTAATATGGTATCTGTCCAAATACTACTTCCTTGGCTTGGTTTAGACTTCTTTTATATCCCTCAGATATTTGTGTATCTACTGCCCGGGTCGGTAGATTATGGGTATTTTAAGGCATAGTAATTGATGCTACTGTAAAGCGAGCACAACGATTCATCCAGGCCTCTTCTAAAACAGAGTGGGAATGCAATACTCACAGTTCTATACTGTTTTTATTTTTTTATTTACTGTATTGGCTGGCATCTGCTTTTAGCTGCTGCTGTTGTTGTTTTTGTTGTTGTTGTTGTTGAAGGCAGGGCTGTGTTTACCGCCGAGTGTTTCTCTCTGTCCCTCAGAACGGTGTGTAAAATGGCAGAAGCGCTGTTCTGCTGTCTGAGGCACATTTGCCTCTCTGAAGTGACAATGAAAGAGGCAGCGGCATATGTTTAAAATAAGTTGAAAGAGGTAGCGGCGGTGAGACGCTAACGCTGGCACTTTGCTTCAAGCAGCCTCCACTTCAGTTCCGCTATCATCCTAAACGAACTGATGAGCTCCATCCAAATGACTCCATCAGAGGTAGTGCCATTGTCAGCTGTGTTGAAGACTCATATTTCCCACAAGTACCCTGTGGAGGTGTCCTAACCTTGCGCTCGTGTCAGCCATTTTTTAAACATGATATTCAGTACTGTACTGAGCAATCGTCTGCATAACACGCTCAGGATTTCAGGTTTAACAAGCCTCAGAAGTCTTGTCGGCTCTCCCCTTGGATTTGTTTGAATTGTCAAGATTTCCTCTCCAAAAATCTGAAGAAATTAACGGAGTGCTTGTAACCCAAACTCTGCGCTCGGACGTTTGCTTTTTATTTTTTAAGATTTGTATTGTAGTGCTTTTCCTCCAATTCCTACATCACACGACAACATTTGTAAATGTAGATTTTCAGCCGAATCGCTGGTTAGAAATTTGCTCTGATTTTAACAACGGACGCAGCTGTATATCTGTATCTGGTGGGTGTTTTGGACTGACGAAGTTTCTGTGAATTTTTTGTCAATTTTAAGCCAAAATTTTACTTCCTGAGTGCCAGTGTAGTGGAAACCCTAACTGAACAGAAAATTTCATCTAAGCCTGTGCTGTCCTTAGTAAGATGAGAGGAGTTTCTCTGGCACAAAATGGGCACATTAATATGAACAGCATATTAATATGCTGTTTCTATATTGCTGTAATGGTGGCTGAAAATTATGCTTTGCGATCATATGTAGAGATTGAATTTAAAAAAATATATATTTCTCATAATTATTATTATTGAAATTGTTCACATGATCAATATCTCGGGTGTGTTTTTTTTTTTTTTTTTAAATCAATGTATGGATACCTCAGTGAATAACAGCATCAATGTGTTCCTCGTATATGTTACAGTCAGATTGTGAGACCAGTCATTTTGTGAGATGACTAAAATTTTTCACTCATTTTGTGAAATGACTGAAGTTTTACGCTAGCCGTGAAGAATTTGGTCATCACTCATGAGTCACAATCTGACTGTATCATACAGTATACAAATAAGAATTAAGCGAAAACAGAACTGGGTTTATTTTTTTCTATTCTGGTAATTTCGCTTCTGAGTTGTCATCTTCGACTGTAGTAAGAAGTACAGCCCTGAAATGCGATGCAGGCACTGGTATATTCTCGATGTTCTACCTTGGTTTGTTAATTACCCCGCCCCACCCGAAGGGTGACGGAAGGGGTATTGTTTTCGGTTCGGTTTGTTTCTTTTGTGTGTTTGTGTGTTTGTGCGTTTGTTTGTTTCTGTGTTTGTTTGTTAACACTCTAGCGGCAAAACTAATGGCCAGATTCACCCCAAATTCGGTATAGAGATTGCCACTGACCCAGAATAGATCCCTTTTGAATTTCCTGCAAGTAGGTGAAAGTATGTGCGAGGGGCGGGGTTTGTTGTGCCTGGCACCAGTTGTTTTATCTTTTTTTGTTTGTTTTACAGAAGAGTAGTGGTTTGCTATGTTCGCTTTTAAAGTTATCAGGAGTATGACGGCTATTTCCTGCCGCGAGGAAGTATGCTGACTTGTGTTTCCTTTTAATAGAAGATTTACCTGCTTGGCCTTAATATCCTACTCATCCGCGGCTGTTGATCTGCGTCTTGAAGCTCGCCATGAAGGAGTCTGTCGAAGGGTAGCCTGCGTCTTTAGCGCAGATGGCACGCTTAATCGATCCTGAAGCAACACCGCCCTCCTTCATCGATTGGATTAAGGTGAAACGGGTCGGGGTAGGTGGGTGGCGCGAGTTTCCGTAGTAACCAAACAATTATACAACATTATTTTAGCCTCTTTAAAAGAAAATTAGCCTGCCAATGCTACTAAGCAAAATGTTCCCCTGCAAAAAAGTGTGATGATAAAAGTACTGTGCATGTTTAAATTGCAGTTTGGATGCTGAACCGTTTCTTAATTGCTTCGCTCTTAAAAAGAAGTCTTAAGATGCCGTCTTAAAATGTTTTATTTTGGAAAATAGTTTTTTTTTTAAAATATATATATCTGTGTGAATGCAGTTTCTGGCACTGACAGGAAAAAGCACGCTTCAGTGGAGTTTGAAAACATAAAGTAGATTTTGTCTGCGATTGTGCTGTGCGACTGAAGTGTGCAAACTAGTGTTGATTTTTGCAGCTAGATTGATGTGGTGGGTGCGGTGTGAATCTTTCATTCCAAAAAGAGCTGGCCTTAGAATGGAGTTGTTTAATTTCTCTGCCCATCTATTATTGCATTAGTCTATTAGGCAATTTCCCTGGGTGTCTGAAACAGTAATTAGTGAATTGCTTTGAGGGGCACAAGGGTGTTAAAAAAAGAAAAAAACTCATCTGCTTTAGACTGAAATGGAGGTTATATTTTCTGTGACAACTGGACCACAGTAATCAGAACGTGTGTATAATCCCATCAAAGAGAGAGAGAGGGAGAGAGCGTGAGAGAGAGAGAGGGGGGAGAGAGTGAGAGAGAGAGAGGGAGAGAGAGCGTACATCAGGGCTCCTCTAATCCCTTGTTAATGGTTGTGTGTGAAGCTCCGCCCACCCCATCCATTCCATTTCATCTACCATTGCATCCACCACTGCTGGAACTGTCAATCATAACACAAGCACACACACTCACACACACCCCTACATTACATCCACCACTGCTGGAACTGTCAATCATAACACACACAAGCACACACACTCACACACACCCCTACATAACATTCACCACCGCTGGAACTGTCAATCATAACACACACAAGCACACACACTCACACACACCCCTACATTACATCCAACACCGCTGGAACTGTCAATCATAACATACATAAGCACATACCCACACACACACACACACCCCTACATTGCATCCACCACCGCTGCTCTCCAAGGAACTGTCAATCATACACACACAGGCACACACACACATACGCTCACACACACACACGCACACACACACCTACATTACACCCACCACCGCTGCTCACTGAGGAATTGTCAGTCATAACACACACACACACACACGCACAACCCTACACTCAAATCCATCCAGACACAAACACACACATCTGTAAATGTGCACACATACGTGTTTAGGTTTACACTGAAGGACTTTAGATCTGCATATATTATTTTTGGTGTGATTTCTGACCCAACAATAGTGCATTTCGGCACTATGATAATAGAGTAATTTATCTTTTTTGGCTAACACTTGTTATTGAATGCGCAATCAAACCAACTTTTTGTTAAATCGATTTTGTTTTTGAACTATTGTTGGGTCAGAAATCGCACCAAAGATCATATATGCAGAACTAAAGTCCTTCAGTATAAATAATTTTGCATTTAGATTTGTCTACTTTGGTTATAAAGAAAAAAAAAAAAAAGATTCTTTTTTTTTTTGTGAATTTTCTTTTTTTTTCCTCCGAGAGGGTCCGGTTTGAAAACAGGCCCATTCTCAGGACAGCCCTAACGCATTGTGGAAGATTACTTTGGATTAAACCAGGAAGTAAATGGGCTCTAAGCAAACTTCTGATTGGACAAGGCAGGGGCGAACCTGGGACTGTCCCCGAGACAGATGGCTTTAGGGCAAATTACACTGCAGTTACACTCTTGCATTACACTTTTGGAGGGAACCTTCCCGGTTTTATTACGGACGCAGTTAACTTGACTGGTGCGTTTCGTTCTCTCAGTGGCTCGCCATGCACCCTCCTGTTTTGAATATCAAAAAAAATTGTCTTCTTGTTTCCTGAAGCTTGAAGGGCTCAAGAGTCTTTTTGTCATAAATATTTACACCAAGTTCAGTACTGTTGATTGTCCACTAAATATGTCTCGCTCATCTCTCCCCCCCCCTCCATGAACATCCTTTTGAAGTGTTTTCCAAGCTGTTGTCAATAATAATGCTCATCAATGGTTAATTTCAATCAAATTGTCACCCCTTTCTTCAAAATTTTCACCGAACAATTTGTCAACAATCTTATGCATTAGCGTACAAGATGAAACCCTTGGTTCTAGTGATGACCACGCTCAAGGCCCGACCGCAGGATGAGGGAGGCAGAGTAGAGGAGGTGTTCTACGAAAAGAGACTAGCTCGCATCCCTTTACACCACAGAGTAAAATTTGCTTCCCTACTGCTACCTACTGATCTGACTTGATGTGGACTATATTTTCTCCGTCTCATTGGGCTACTCCACTATGGTAGGCTATCAAACGCATGTAGGCCTTGTTTATCAGAGCTACAATTTCTAAATATTGCACACCATCGACTATTCTTTGACAGACAGATTATTTCTGCATTATTTCAACTGGAGCCCAGTCACTGCAAATAGATATGCAGACAAGTGCTGTAATGTTAATGATGAGGTATGCTAACAAGTTACTTGCTAACAAAATGTCTGCAGATTTTCCAACACTTGTGCCCCCGTTGATTCGGGTTACTATTATTCAAACCAACGGTACATATTTCACATCAGGAGACAATTTCTTGAAATAACGCTGCTAGTTACCGATCCAGCAGAAAGGCTGCTAGCAACCTCAGCATCCAATTTTAAAATTGTAATTCCGCAGTCGTGCTTCCCTTTGGAAAGGGTTTAATTTTTTGCTCAGTGAACCTCCTTCTTGCTTTATTGCTAGTATATGCAGTTGATGGCAACAGGGAAAATGCAAGAGTGCACTGAGAATATGATTCTTTTGAATTTTCGGCGTCCGCCAATGTTGGCTCGCTTTGAATGAACGACTAAGTGAGCCGCTGGGTCCATCCATCCCTCCGTCAACTTTTTCTTTAAATGACCTCTTATCAAGCTCTACAGGGCTACAGAGATCTGGTTTCTGTTAAATTAAAAGAAAGTGAGAGTAGAGCAAACTTCCTCAATATGAAGTATGCCTGAGAATGACAAATTGCACGAGTGAAATTTTGAAGGTAGGGGAGCCAGTTTAATTGACATTAACTGTTGGCAAACATTACTGTGGACAACTGCTTTCAAAATGATTAAAAGGATGATGATTGGGGGATGGATGACTGAGAGCCATTAATAATCAGTAGCCTAGGGTTTAGCCAGGCACCAATCTACCAGTCTTTTGGACGGGCAGTTTGAAATATAGACGGGTAAAAAATAAAGTAGGCTGGTAAACTGACAACGCACGGCCATCTACATTTCGGACAGCCGAGCAAGGAGCAACACATTGCGCCGTTCTGTGCTGCAGAATTCCCAAATTTTGGACAGCCGCTTCTGAAATCCTGGCTTAACCCCTGTCAGTAGCATTGAACTTAGTATTTTAGTGTGAATATTCGGCGTGTTTTAGTGAATATAAAACTGAACTGTGTGTTTTAGTGAGTATGAAGTGTTACTGATTTTTGTTTTATTAAGTATGAAGCATGAATAAACTTTACTAAGCTTTACTGATCTTTGTGTTTTAATTTGGATGAAGCACTACCTGAACTTGTGTTTTAGTGAGTATGAAGCATTACTGATCTTTGTGTTTAAGTGAGTATGAAGCATTACTGATCTTTGTGTTTTAGTGAGTATGAAGCATTACTGATCTTTGTGTTTTAGTGAGTATGAAGCATTACTGATCTTTGTGTTTAAGTGAGTATGAAGCATAACTGATCTTTGTGTTTTAGTGAGTATGAAGCATTACTGATCTTTGTGTTTTAGTGAGTATGAAGCATTACTGATCTCTGTGTTTTAGTGAGTATGAAGCATTACTGATCTTTGTTTTAGTGAGTATGAAGCATTACTGATCTTTGTGTAATAGTGAGTATGAAGTATTACTGATATTTGTGTTTTAGTGAGTATGAAGCATTACTGATCTTTGTGTTTTAGTGAGTATGAAGCATTACTGATCTTTGTGTTTTAGTGAGTATGAAGCATTACTGATCTTTGTGTTTTAGTGAGTATGAAGAATTACTGATCTTTGTGTTTTAGTGAGTATGAAGCATTACTGAACTGAGAGTTTTAGTGTGTTTGAAGCAATACCGATCTGCATGTTTATTAAGTGTATGAAGCCTTACTGCTCGGTGCATCTTTTTTTTTTTTTTTAAAAGATTATTTTTTTGGGAATTTTTCCTTTATTCAATAGTCATACAGTGTAGAGAGACAGGAAAGTTGGGGAGAAGAATGGGGGAAGACATGCAGCAAATGACCCGAGCCGGATTCGAACCCAGGTCGCTGCGGGAAGGACACAGCCTTTATGGTATGCGCACTTAGACCAATGAGCCACCGGGGCGCCCCTGCTCAGTGCATCTTTGTGAGTGCATGGAGCTGTTTATTACTGAAATGCGTACTTTGTCAAGAATACAAAGCATTGGTGTTTCAGTATGAACATGAAGCAGTACAGAACTAGGCATTTTTACTGAGAGTGTACGGGAGGGGGGTCGCTGCTTGTTGCTTTTATGCCCCTCAGAACTGTTGCCTGCGAGTACTGCAGGGTTCATTGACTTTCTAATGATTGCTGGTCAGCCCTGTGTCAGCGCCATGTTTTTTTCCCAGGCGCTCAAGCGCCGTTTCGCTGAAGTATCGACTGGGCTGCAGCCCCTTTCGCGAGCCCGCCTGCTCCCTGTCAAAATCTATCAAGGAAACTTAAACGCTGGAAGTTTTTCCCCCACTCGTCTTTCCTCTCCCTCTCAGGCTGAGTGAATGAGCCCTTGGCTGGAGATCTTGCAGTTATATCATGTATTGATCTCCATCCTTTTGTGCAAACCTTCAGTATGAAAAAATGACTGAAGTCAAAATCCCACGTATTTCAGTAGCGGTTTGACCTTTATGGCTTACATATCTGCAGCAGATTTTATAATTTATACAAAATTGTTTATGCTTTGTGTGTGTGTGTGTGCGTGTGTGTGTGCGTGTGTGCGTATGCGCGCGCGCGCGTGTGTGTGTGTGTGCGTGTGTGTGTGTGTGTGCATGCGCCCGTTTCTTTCTTTGTGTAACTAGACAACATTCTGTTCTGCACTATACAGTGTATCACAACCCCAATGTGGAAAGTTTGTAGGGTATGGAAAATGCACTTAAAAACTGAGAGCTGTGATTTCCAAATTTACTTTGACTTGTAATTTGTTGCAGACATTATGAAGAAAAGATACTTATTTAATGTTTTGACTGATCAGCATCATTATTCATCAATTACAATGTCTTGCCAAAAAAAAAAATCATCACCTGAATGTAACCAAGCAAATAAGTAAGAATCTTCCATTCGAAAATTAATGGAGTGATTAATATGTTTCAGCTGGCAACAAGTTATTTAACTCTAACTGACGCAGTGAGTAGCTCCTCATTTCTTCAACAGCTTTGTCGGGGCACATATTCTGTGTTTGTGGAAAAGATGTTGCTCTTTTTCAGAGGGGTCAAATTATTGGCCTGCATCAAGCAAAGAAAGCAACTAAGGAGATTGCTGAAACTACTAAAATTTGGTCAAGAACTGTCCAACACATTATTAATACCAGGAAGAATGGTGGTGAACCATCATTTTTGAGGAGGAAATGTGGTTGGAGAAAATCGTGAATGATCATGATCGGAAATCACTTAAACATTTGGTGAAAAAAAAAGTTGTTTAAAAAATCAACAGTTGAACTCAAGACTACGTTTAATAGTGAAAATAAGAGCATTTCCACACTCAGAAGGTGTAGTAAACTCATTGGGAGTAAACACCTGTGTAGCCTTAAGGAAACCACTCATAAGTGAGGCTAATTTGGGGAAAAAAGGGCTTCAATTTGCTCAGGAGCATAAAGGTTGGACTCTGGGGCAATGGAAAAAGGTCATGTGGTCTGATGAGTCCAGATTTACCCTGTTCTAGAGTGATAGGCGCATCAGGGTAAGAAAAGAGGCGGATGAAGTGATGCACCCTTCATGCCCAGTGCCCTCTGTACGAGCCTGTGGGGGCAGTGTTATGATCTGGGGTGGCTTCAGTCGGTCAGGTCTTGGTTCAGCAATGATATCAGCCGAAAAACTGATGTAAGCCGACTACCTGAATATACCAAATGACCATGTTTTTCCATCAATGGATTTTTTCTTTCCTGATGGCACAGGAATATTCCAAGATGACGCATTGGGCTCAGATTTTGAAAGAGTGCTTCAGGGAGCATGAGACATCATTTTCACACAAGGACTGACCATCACAGAGTCCAGATATTAACCCCATTGAGAATATTTTGGATGTTCTGAAGAAGACTTTCCACAGTGGTCCAACACTCCCATCATCAGAGCAAGACCTTGGCAAAAAATTAATGCAACTCTGGATGGAAATAAATGTTGTGACATTGCATAAGCTTATTAAAATGATGCCCTGGTGAATGCATGCCATAATCAAAGCTAAAGGCTGTCCAACAAAATATGAGGGTGTGAGTTTTTTTTGGCCGGGCAGTGCGTACATCGATTCCTACTGTTCAGGCCTGCAACGTATTCAAAAAAAAAATGAGGTAGCAATGAGGCTAGAAATTTGAATAAAGGCATAATACGAAACAGCTGATGTCAGCATGTGACTCTAATTATGATCTGGTGCTAAAGCAGAATTCAGGAGAGCTCCAGTCCTTCAGGAGCCAAGGTGGGCAGAGGATCGCCAATTAGTCCTCAAGTGCTTGAGAAAGTCATTGAAAGGTTTAAAAACAATGTTCCTCAAAGGAAGGTGGGAAGGGATTTGAATATTTCACCTCCTACAGAAGACTGAAAATGGTAGAGAAGACAGAAATACAAAAACAAGTTTATCAAGGCTGGAGAAAGGGGCATTTTTATCGCAAGAAAAAAAACTGTGTTAAAACACGCAGATGCTGAGCATGTGACTCCTAATGAAGGACACCAAAAAAGGGCTGTGACTCTGCTAATATTTTACTTCAGACTATCACCAAATTACTCTTCTGAGGTTAGAGTTCGCTCAAATTAACAATTAAATTGAGCATCATTTAAACCAGTGGTTCCCAACCAAGTCCTCAAGGACCCCCTGTCCTGCAGGTTTTTGTTGTAGCTTTACTTTAGCACACCTTGTCCATTTAAGGCCCAATGTGGAACTGTGAATTGCCTAACGCATTGTGCGCTCTGAATAAACCCTCGCTTTACTCCATGTTGCTTTCGGCATCTTGACCACCCCAGGAAGTCCAAGCTGCTGGTCAGCAGCTCTCTCCCCTTGCATGAAAATGCTATTATTGAAAAAAGAAGGCACAAAAGTGGAGCTTTTTTCTTTGCTTGGGGTGGGCAATTATATCAGCGTACCCCACGAGCTGCAGAAACACTGACCTGTGCATTAGTACTGTCATGCTATGTGTTGTGTCAGAGCCCTTGGCAAGGGTAACTTGCACTTCTGTGAAGGCACCATTAAGGCTGAGAAGTAGACTGAGATGTCGGCGCAACATGCTGCCTTCAAGATGGCATCTTTTCCAGCAATGCCCATGTATGTTTCTACAAGTCAACAAAAAACTGCATTCTACACGCACTGCAAAGGCCTAATTGCATAAGAGCAGGGTGTGGGTGCTGAACTGGTCTGCCTGCAGTCCCTACTTGTCCCCAATAGATTACATGTTGCATTTTGAAATGTAAAATGTGACAATGAAGACTCTGCTCTGTCACACACATTAAGACTTGTTTGCAGGAAGAATGGGACAAAATTACTCCTGAAACAGGGTCACAGGAGTCTTCGTCCCTGGATTTTTTGTCCCCGAATTTTTGTCCCTGGACTTTTCGTCCCAGGATTTTTTGTCCCCTAATGATAAAAAAAAGTGTCACCATTGTTGACGGACAGATGGACGAACGGACGATGGACAGATCACCACGATATAAGGGTTAAGGTTAGGGATAGTGTTAAAATGCAGGAAGAGGGCAATGTATTATTGGGGATGAACCATCCAGGTACAAAAAGTCCGGGGACGAAAATTCCTAAGGGACAAAAAGTCCGGGGACAAAAAATTTGGGGACAAAAAGTCCAGGGATGAAGAGTCCTAGAGCCCTGAAACCGTTAATCATTTGGAGTCTTCAGCCCATAAACATGGACTAAGAGCTGTGAAAAGTAATGGCATCATTATGAGGTGGTAAACACTGTCCCAAATACTGTTGCCAGAATGAAAATTGAAATAATTATTGATTTGGAAAAATATATGAAATTTTTTGTGGAAAAAATGTACTAGTTCCTCCTCCTTCTTCTTCCCTTTTGTTTTGTGGGGCGTCCCCTTTGGTAATGTTTTAGATTACGGCCAGATTAACCCTTTCAGCGCTGTGGGCAACTATATATGTCCAATGATGAAAGATATCAAAGTCAGATGCTGTTGAAAACTTATCATGTGGCAACTTGTTTAAAAGAGCTCGGGAGCTCTTTTAAACAAGTTGCCACATGATAGGTTTCAACAGCTCAGGATAACTACATTTTTAGTTCCTTGAAAGTGTATTTGGCGCTGGATTAAAACCATGGGCGGCAGTTTGGTTTTGAGAGTATCTCACTAATGGGCAGGACTGTGTCTGTCCTGCGTTTGCAATTACATTGAGTCACATTCCTCTGTGGTGATCATGTGATGAGCGTGTCGCTGTATGAGCTGGTCCCTTGTAAGGGTTTTAAACCATGAAATATGCAATGTCTCCAGCATACTACAGCTCTAGCTGCTATTCAGAGATGTGATTACGCGCCTGTAATCGCCACTCAAATGTAGGAGAAGGAGTGAGAGCTGATCTGGAATCAGCGGGCAAGGCTAAGGGCACAGAAAGGCAGGGCAGTTTAGTGGCTGTCCTCTCGGATTGATGTATTGTGTTTAGAAGTGGACTGGAATGCATTCGCCTCTCGAGAGTTGCCTCATGAAGGACAGCCAGCATGCAGACACACACGTGCGCACTTTCTCGCAAACAAAATTACTGTGTCACAAGGCCAGATTATGAATGAATGCCTCAGAGTCCAGCGGGACACTTCTTTACTGGGGCCTGTTTTAACAGCAGTAATTCTGCGGCGACGCCGCCTTTACAAGAGAGCGCAGGTGCCGCTAGTTAGTGACAGGAGAATGCCTGCCATGTGCTGTGCACTACATACTGCACTGTGTCCTGTGTGCTACATACTGCACTGTGTCCTGTGCACTACATACTGCACTGTGTACTCTGGACTGCATACTGCACTGTGTGCTGTGCACTACATACTGCACTGTTTGCTGTGCACTGCATACTGCTCTGTGTCCTGTGCACTACGTACTGCACTGTGCTGTGCACTACATACAGCACTGTGCTGTGCACTGCATACTGCTCTGTGTCCTGTGCACTACATACTGCACTGGGTGCTGTGCACTACATACTGCGCTGTGTGTTGTGCACTACATACTGCACTGTGTCCTGTGCACTACATACTGCACTGCGTGCTGTGCACTACATACAGCACTGTGTGCTGTGCACTACATACTGCAGTGTGTGCTGTGCACTACATACTGCACTGTGCTGTGCACTACATACTGCAGTGCGTGCTGTGCACTACATACAGCACTGTCTGCTGTGCACTACATACTGCACTGTGTACTCTGGACTGCATACTGCTCTGTGTCCTGTGCACTACATACTGCACTGTGTGCTGTGCACTACATACTGCACTGTGTACTCTGGACTGCATACTGCTCTGTGTCCTGTGCACTACATACTGCACTGTGCTGTGCACTACATACTACTCTGTGTTGTGCAGTACATGCTTGGTGTGTGATCTGCGCCCTGTAATTAGTGCCGCCAGTGTTCATTTTTGAGGTACATGGTATTCAGAGAAGGGCATGACCTTAGTCTTTTTGGTTAGTTTCTGAATTTTACAAACTGGTGCTAAATAGATTATTGCAGATTTTATGTTGGGTAAATAAGGTGGACAGTTCAAAATGGCCAAAGCTTTACCTCAGATTTCTTGCCATGGGTGATAGTAAATGTCTTTGTGAACTCGCTGGGGCATGTGGGGGTGCACACCAAAATACTGAAGCAGTGTGCCAGTGGCGGGGAGGGGGGGTCACTTGCCCAACCTGTCTGTAACCATAGTAACAGAATGTCCTATCAATCAAAAAGGAAGTTCTGTATTTTCATGAGTCAGTGGAGGGTAAGAGTTAATAGAGGCAGCCCATTGTGTGAAAATTGTAGGACTGTGATGTTGATTGCAACCTGTAGACGGACACTGTGCTTGAATATGAGGCAGCCGCAAGCTTTCCCATCTATATGTGCATGAGACTAACCAATCAAACGATTATCTCTTTGTCGAAGCGATATCGCCGACGGGACGCACGTCCCGTTATTCGCCTGGGTGACTTTCAGTGGCTGTTGAGTGTAACTTTACAAAGGGGCGTTGGGTAGGGGGCTGTGGGGTGCGGGTTACGTGCTGTAAATTTTTGCGATAGTGGACATTGTTTTTGTTTTGTGCACTGATATGCATACGTTTTCATTTCAATCTAGACAGGCTTTGTTTTGAATTCTCAAAGGTGGCTCAGTGGCAGGGTGAGTAACGCACTGTGACAGAGGTGATGTCTAAATTAATCATTTATGCTCTTTCACATGGCTACCTACTGAAATATTAATCCTGGAATATATTTTATTCTTTCTTTCTGATTAGAGTGTGCACAGCGCATGCATGTTTATTTATACCCCAGGGATACACTGCAAGTGGCAGATTTATGCGGCGAAAGGATCTCCACTGTGAATTATACGAGTTTTTGATGCAGTGAATTTCTGTCTGTCTGTCTCTGTCTGTCTGTCTGTATACATGTATGTCGGCCTCTGTCAGTCTAGCCCTGTCTGTACGTCTGTATTTTGGGGGAAAGTATGTTTGACTTGCACTATGCAGTCCATAATCATTTGGACAGTTCCTACGTAAATGTGTGCAATGGCTAATTTGGATCTATCTTCCATCATATTACTGGTACCTAATTAGGTCCTAATTAGACATACATATCCTGAATTTGAATGTGTGGAATTTCTATTTGTTTTTCTGTTCTTGTTAGAAATACTTCATAATCTAGTCATCTTAACTTAATGTCCTTGGAGATAGGTTTCGGTTTTGTGAGCAAGTGGTCTGTCATGAGCGACAGAACAGAGCCAAACACACGATCAGCGAATATGAAGAAGATGGCCTTTTATTAACAAAATAGAAGAGCAAAATAAGCTGTCAGAGCTGGACGCTGTTTTCCATCGACTGGTCTGAGGTCAGGCGGAAAGCAGACAGGAACTTGAGGATGAGTCAGGGTGGGGTTGAAGAGACTGGTCCAAGGTCAGTTAATGGTTTGGCAAGCCGAATAAACCAGGCCACACTGCGTGTATGCCCTCGGACAGGAGCGAAGAAGAGCTGACTGAGCAGCTCTTGAAAAGACGGAAAATGGAGTCGGATCGAGCACTCCGACTTTATAACAGTTCTTTTTATCCAAACGTGGTCAAAATTCTACTGTAATATTCTTGGGCAATAGACACAATTTTGTCAGTTTCTTTTTAAAATCCACACCCTGGTGTTCAGTGAAATATTTTTGGTCAGAATGAGTGAATAAGCTGGTCTTTACTCTTCTGCTTTTTTCCCCTGACTGCTGTAGGATTTGTCAGATTTGTCTCTCCCGGTTCCTGTGCCATGTGCGTAATTGAAATGGCTTTGCGTTGGGGGATCTGCTGAGAGGAATAGATGTGTCTCTCTTGGGGGTGAGTATGAGAGAGGCCATTCAATTAAGGCAAATTAAGCAGATCAATGAGAGAGATTGGTGCCCTCTCAGTTTCCCCTGTTCTAACTCATTTTGTCCCGCGTCTGTTCGCAGTTTCCTCCATCTCTACTCTGTCTGAATGAGTGTGAGTGAAACTAAATGAGTGTTAGCATGTCCTGGGGCTCCTGGGTTTGGTCTCTAGAGGGGGAGAAATGTGGGGAAAGTGGTGCGTTTGGCTCCACCAGGTAGCTTTCGTCTGGTCTTTTAGCCGTCTGCGTAATGCGAGCTTAGCCGTCCCCTTTCTGAAGCCCGTTTTGTAGTAATAAGTTATTGGTTAAAAAAATAAACAAATAAATTTAAAAAACACACTGACTTTAGAAAGAGGGGAGGAGCTACTTTTTCGGATGTGTTGCTTACCTTTGCCTGAATTATGTCCCCCCCCGGAGGTAGAGGGGAGACATATTGTTTTAGGCTCGGCTCCCGTTTGTGTTCGTGTTCGCGTCGGTGTTCCCACTTCGTTTCCGGAGCATAACTCCAAAACCGTCTGCATGATCTTAACAAAACTTTGCGTACTTACTACTCAGGTCCTGAAGTGGTGCCTTTTGGTATGTGCCTGTCTGTCCGTCCGTCCGTCCGTACGGTGAGTTAGGCAGGGAAGGGTGGGGTGGGGGTAGAGACGTACGTTTTTACGAGTAAAAACTCATTCTAGTTCAAATTGTTGTCAAGTCGTAGAAATGTACTTGTCCCCAGAGGGGCAATTGGTTTTGCAATGGGAAATACAATTATATGACAATGTCACGCTATCAGAAAAACACTCAAGGCAATTAAATACAGCATATAATAAGTAAAAAGTGAAAACACTTGGTGTTTGTAAGTATTCTGTTTTAATACTACATAAATTAAAGCAATAGTGTGGTTGAGTGGTATTACCCTGTACTATTTTTAGTTTATCTTTTTTTGGTATTTTTTTAATCATGACTGTATCCTGGTCTCACGTCATATTCAGATTTAGGGCTGCTTCGTTGTTTTGACATGCGCCTCCACAGCTTGACAAATCTTTTCCGGAAAACAATAACCCCTCCCGCATAAGTGGGACGGAATGCTAACCCCCCGCTGCTGGCACAGTAGTCTTTTATATTTAAAAAAAAAACATATTTGTTTTTTTTTTTTTTCCCTGGGCCCCTGGAAGGTTGTTTTGGCGGTTTTTAATCGTATCTGTCCTGCCGTTACACCTGGCTGTCAGTCAGGCGTGTGACACGCTCGACGCCGCTCCCCGACCATCCCTGCTGCGTCCTCTCTCTTGTCCCGGACAGGAGGCCTCATTTTTCAGTGTCACAGCGGTGGATTGGGTTTGGCACCTGATTTATTGGGCGTTTTGCATAAGCATTTGCATTGCGTGTCTGGAGGCGGCTCTGGCCTCTCGCCTGTTGTGTGTTTGAGCTTTTACACTTGTTCTCAGTGTTATCTTCTGTTATGGACCGGTCCGGACTGGCCTTTCGAGGCCTGACCCTACTGCACTTTCAGCTTGATTATGGATTTAGGTGCCCATAATTGAGTGGAGTCTCGCTTTCTCTGCGGTTCTGGGATATCAGCGTCCCATATTGCTGTTGTCTTACCTGTTTATGGAGCACTTTGAATTGTATTGCTTTAAAGATCTTAAATAAAATATATTATTATCATTATTATCATTAATATGAATATTATTCTGATTACCAATGTTGTAGTCAATATTAATAATAATAATAATAATAATAAGAAGAAGAAGAAGAAGAAGAAGAAGAATCTGTCTCTTCTATTTGGCTGCATCTTGGTGGTGGCCTAGTTAAACCGAGGAGAAACTTGAGCAAACGGCAGCGGTCCATTGGTCAGTCAAACTCTCGCAAATCACAGCGGTCCATTGGTCAGTCAAACTCTAGCAAACTGCAGCGGTCTATCGGTCAGTCAAACCCTGGCAAACCGCAGCGGTCCATTGGTCAGTCAAACTCTAGCAAACCGCAGCGGTCCATTGGTCAGTCAAACTCTAGCAAACGGCAGCGGTCCATCGGTCAGTCAAACTCTAGCAAACGGCAGCGGTCCATTGGTCAGTCAAACCCTCGCAAACCACAGCGGTCCATTGGTCAGTCAAACTCTAGCAAACGGCAGCGGTCCATTGGTCAGTCAAACTCTCGCAAATCACAGCGGTCCATTGGTCAGTCAAACTGTGCAAACCGCAGCGGTCCATCGGTCAGTCAAACTCTAGCAAACGGCAGCGGTCCATCGGTCCAGTCGGTCAAACTCTAGCAAACCACAGCGGTCCATTGGTCAAACTCGCAAACCACAGCGGTCCATTGGTCAGTCAAACTCTAGCAAACGCAGCGGTCCATTGGGTCGGTCAAACCGGTCCAGTCAGTCAAACCACAGCGGTCCATTGGTCAGTCAAACTCTAGCAAACCACAGCGGTCCATTGGTCAGTCAAACTCTAGCAAACCGCAGCGGTCCATCGGTCAGTCAAACTCTGGCAAACCGCAGCGGTCCATTGGTCAGTCAAACTCCTAGCAAACGGCAGCGGTCCATTGGTCAGTCAAAAAGCGGTCCATTGGTCAGTCAAACTGTGCAAACCGCAGCGGTCCATCGGTCAGTCAAACTCTAGCAAACGGCAGCGGTCCATCGGTCAGTCAAACTCTAGCAAACCACAGCGGTCCATTGGTCAGTCAAACTCTAGCAAACCACAGCGGTCCATTGGTTAGTGAAACTCAAGCAAACCGCAGCGGTCCATTGGTCAGTCAAACTCTAGCAAACTGCAGCGGTCCATTGGTCAGTCAACTCTAGCAAACCACAGCGGTCCATTGGTCAGTCCTGGACTCTGCTGTATCAGTGCTTCCTGGCCTGCAGTCTCTTTAATGTGCTTCATTATTGTGTTGAATGCATTATATCTATGACTGGTTACCCAAAACCTCATTTGTAGTGCATCAAACTTAGTCAAGATTTGGGTTGCAAAGGGAGGAAATTTTGCTGGCAACTTTAGGTTATTTTCAGTTGTTTTCAAAGCTTCGCAGCAAGTAACTTTGGGAATTAAGTCATCTATAAAATAAAAATAAAAGTTTGTTTTTTTGTGAGAAATAAACCCTTCTTTGTGACTTTGGCCACATGTAGTCGGGATGTTGACCTCGGAACACAATTCATACAAAAGTAGTCCTCAGTTTTTAAGGAAGGGCCTCTAAGATGATGTGCCTATGCAGCTGATGTTAAGTTCAGAGTTTCAGTGTTTCCATGGGACAACTTACCCCACTCACCTCTACTTCAGGTTTATGAACAAATATAGGTAACAGTTTAAATTTACAAAATTACCTTAAAGTTCATCTAAAAGGGAAATTTCCCTTTTACTTACAATCTTAGTCAGGAGTGTAATCAAATAAAATATTCTTGGCATCACAAAATTGACATTAAAAAGAGTATCTGGAATAATGTGATACACTGATTTATCTGACTTTTAAGAAGCTAAGAATTGGAGCACCCTGACACAAGAAGCAAGACAACTATGAAAAAATGTAGTTTTTGATCAGGGCATAAAGTTATGGCATTTTGAGACTACACGTCAATGACTCAATTGCAGCATACATTTATTTGGCATCACAAATATACATAATTCAATCATGGACTTATCATAAAATTTGAGACTTCGCTGAGAGGGGATGACTTGTTTGCCAACCAAAAAAAAACTTTCCGACAGCATAATCTGGGGGGGGGGGGGAAGTGTGAGCATTATTTTTTTAAAAACTATGTCTAAAATGGGTCCTCAGGTTTGTATGTGCGTACGGTGCTTTAAGTAAACTTGACGTTGTTTTTGTTCAGCCCTCTTCGAACAGCTGGTACAGCCTGTGGTTCAGGAAACCTGATGCCACAGCTCACTGTCCTGGCATCTCTCATTTATCATTTGTTATTAGCTAAGAGGAAGTTATTTGACCCTTTGGTCCAGTGACCCCGTCAATACCCCCACCCAAATAGCTGCCGTCACCTGCGAATCCCGCCGAAAATGCTCTTAAATGGAAACGTCGAGCACTGCCAGCAGAGTGAATGAAAACTCCGGCGCGGTTCGCTAATCCGCTCATAATGAGGAAATCCTCAGTTTAAAGCCCTAAATCTTCACATTTACACAGATTTAGCATGTCTTTGAATGGGGAATTTGTTTCTCGGAACATCCGGCAATCCCGTACCTTTGTCTCCGGCTGAATGTAACAAGGTTTCTTGGCACATCTCGCCTCGTAAATATTAATAAAGCGGAATGTCCAAGTCATTTCCCCCGAAACTGCTGGCATGTGTGCACGAAGATATCGCCGCGTTCTGTGTCGTCCGCAATATTCCGTAAGCGCTGCAGCAGATTGACTCTTCAGTCAGTGCAGAAGAGGCGGTGTCGTGGGTCCATGCAGGCCCAAGGATGGTGAATTCTGGGCATTTTCTGCAGGCTGCTGGGGGATTGGACCCAGTGGCCGTCTCGCACGGTGGTCCTCCTCTGCCGACCTCATTCGCAGCTGGTAGGTTCAGAGGGGTTGGTGCGGTGATGTCATAGCTCTCCAGAACTTTCTATAGCACCCCCAGACTCTGGGCTGCCATATTTCAAGGCTGTGGGGTTTCCATCTTCTGATCAAACGAACCCTCTTAACTGTCCTCTATCCCTCGCACCAAACCACCACACTTCAAACCCCCCCTTACTTTTTGTGGCCCGTCAAAACCGGAATTTGGCTGGAAATACCGAATTTAGTATTTTTTCCTTAACTCATTCCCTACGGCCAGCCGCTGCCAACGGCGCGGCGAATTCTACCATTCAGTACGGTAAGCCGGTGCCAGGGGCGTGGATGACCATTCGCAGTCCGATGAAAACACGAAATCAGTTGACGATCGCGGTCATGGGCCACCTGTACTTCAATACTTCATATTGTGTAATTTTCGGGAAAAGTATTCTGTACAAACGCGACAATTCTATATAAAAGTATTCTGTAGGGAATGAGTTAAAGTGTATGATGCACTGCAACCATAAAAATACAGATTTCCATAGAAATTTGTGAGAGAATTTTTGAAGGTCTTTGTCCCCATTTTCATGGAATAGGATATTTTCAGTGGATTAGTGTGCTTGACTCGGCACCGCAAGCTCCCGAGTTTGAGTCCTTGCCATGGTTTCCGTAGTGTATTCTTGGGCAAAACGCATTACTCCCGCACTGCCTCACTCCCCTCAGGTGTATAATTGGGTAACCTGCGATAGACTAGTATCCCATCCAAGGGGAGCAGCTATCCTACGTATTGCTTCATGCTACTGAAACCGGAGTTAAGCGCTGGCCACTCGGCTCAGCATAGACTTCTTCTTCTCTCTTTTTTACCACCCCCCCCTTTTCCCATCTCTCGCACTCTCCGTCTGCCTGTCCATCTGCCTCTCTCATTCCTCAGAGTCCAGTGTTTGGTCCTGATTACGGTCGGACTGGTATGTTAATCTGCGCTATCTGCACGGACAGTGGCTGCAGTGTTAGGCTGTGACAGGTGCTAATCGCTAACGGTGGAGACGGCTGTGGAATGCTAAGCTCTCCCCCTGACTCGGCTCTGGAGCTACCTGCTCGCCCCCGGCCTCCTCTTTCCCAGAATGCTGACAGCTGCTGACGGACATCTCCCGTCAAATGCCCCCACCTCCCACCCCTTCCACCTCGACCCCGACATTGTCATTGCCATTAACCTGGCTTTGGCTAATTTGTCTGTCCCCGGCTCCTCGCGTGCCTGTCGATCCAGCGCACTAATCGAGTTCTGTGCACACCCGTCTAAGCGGTCCTCACATTCTTTGCCACACCGGCTTTTGGGGTTCGCCATCCTCGGAACTGTTTAAATTCGGGGTAAGGATAAAGGATGGGCTCGGCGACCAAACATGCTCCTGTTGATCTTCCGTCCTGTAGCTTATCATTTTAACACTAACGTAGCGCAACTGACTACTCATTTGAGGCTCATCAATATCTTGTGCTCACACAAGTTTGCAATAAATAAATAAATAAGTGTAATAAAAACCCAAAGAGGCTTATGATTTGTTAGTTATGATATTACGGGTGAGGATGGTATAGGAAGTGCTTGGCATCAGTTGGCAGTGGTACTATGGGCTCATGGACAAAGGTGCTAGTGCTTGCTTTTAATCGCTGGTGATGTGGGCGATGCTGTCCTGTGGGAAGAGCAGTGGTAAATGTTTTTGTGAGGGAATCATGTCTCTATCCTGCTCACTGGCAGCACAACTAAGTGGCTGCCGAAAAGTTGTTTTTTTTTTTTTTTGTTGTTTTTTGTATCACTGCCAACACCTGGAAAATGGCAGGAAAATTCTTGGTTTATTTATTTGTTGTTCTTTTCTTCTGAAGTCTGCTTCAAAGAAGGAAAACTGCTGAAGCTGTGCTCTATAAATGCGGCTTTCGTCTGAGCGACGATGTCGAAGAAATGCCTTGTGTATAAAATGTCCACGCAGCGTTAAC
Organism: Gymnothorax javanicus; assembly: GCA_029692085.1. Classification (NCBI taxonomy): domain Eukaryota; kingdom Metazoa; phylum Chordata; class Actinopteri; order Anguilliformes; family Muraenidae; genus Gymnothorax; species Gymnothorax javanicus. The sequence continues at coordinate 116,053,006 of CM056200.1, forward strand.
ACACTTTAGGAATAAACATGTGTCGGAGAGGGTATGTCGCGGTGTTAGGATTTGTTAGCATAACCGTCTGGGATTTCCTTTAGCCCGTTATTCAGGGGTGTTACCTGAGAGGTTTGTCTCGACGTGCGAACCTGAGGTGCGTTTGGTGCCCAACGGTGCGTACTGATGTGTGTTGGTTTGTGTGAGGTCCGTGATGGTGAGGGTTCCCTGTTACAGCATGGCCTAGTTATCCTGGAATGAAATTGGCCATAATAAAAGGTGCTATATTGTCTTTAAACCTTGTAAACATACCTGAACTGAAGAGCTGAATGACTGAGGAGGCAGTTTCCTTCACCCTGAATGATTTCCAGCTCTCTGTTGCCCGACAGGCCTCTCAGAAAACACACACTTGCATGCAGCCTCATTGGCCGGCCAGCGGAACAGTGAGGAAACTGAACGGGATTGACACCACACCCATGGGGTTAGTTGGGACGATCTGAGCCAATTCAGCCATGCATGGATTAAGCAACGATTATCAGTCCCAGTGATGGGTCCTGTGGCGGGAATCTACCAGATTTCTAATGTCAGAAACCTGCTTAGATAGCATGCTAACCTTGACGTGCTCACTAGGTAATTTAATTTGTTTATAAAAATGAATGGCATGTATCTGCCTGTACGTTGGACATGTTCTTTTGTTGCTCACTCTGAATGAAGGCAGCTGGTAGCTGAATTGGCTAATTAGCATTTTAATTGGGGTTATTGGCTGGTTCTCTTGCATGACTATGTTCTTTACATTAAACAAGTTCCCTTTTGTCCAATGTAAATAAGGTTTTTGGTTTGTGCAGGGGCCAGGCCTCCTGGAAGTGGCTTTAGGGCCTGTCTCAAGGGCCCAACAGCTGCACTGATGTGAATTTGGCTTCACTGGGGCCCTCAACCAGTAACCCTCTGGGTCCCTCCTAAGTGCATTAGCCACTAGGCTACAGGCTGCCTCTTCTGGTAACGCTTACGGCGATCATAGCGAGGGGCAGGAACATCAGTGTTCTGATGATGATGATAATAATAATAATAATAATAATAATAATAATAATAAGAAAAATAATAATAATAATAATCAGCCTTTAATTACTGCTTATTGTTTGGGGAACAAAAACGTTAAATTGCCCTTGTAGTGCAGTCATGAACAAAATCTCAAACCGCAAATTTTGAACTCAAGCAATGCAAGTCAGTCTTGGATGCAAAATGTTTCTTAAAGATCTGGAAAGAATAGCTACTGTTCAGTTTTTTGGTTATTTTCTTTTGGTTTTATTCTGGATTTGAATGTTTTAAAACAAACAACAAACAAAAAAAACATGATTGCGGTGTGTCGTTCAGTGAAACGTGCTGGGGTGAAGGCGGGCTAGTGGTAAGTTTTACTTTTATAATAGCCAAGACCTGCCAGCACAGACGTCTGCATTAACTGCTTAAACTCACCAACTTCTCACTTAAATTTTTCCTTTAATAGGTTCAAAGTCAGAAAAAGCATGTTTCCTGTTGCTGGACAATGTCACACACATTTTCTGTACCTGCTGGTAGCAGCCCGTCAATTAAGCTACATCACCTCAGAGAACTACAGTACTGTGCATAAGTCTCAGGGACGTTTAAAGCAATTTCAAAGGGCAAATATGCTTTCAAAAATGATGAAATTAAAAGTTTCTAACAACTGAAAAATGTACTAAACAAAGGTGTAAACTGCTAAAAAAGAAGCCAAACCAATTTTTGGTTTGCCTAAAAATTTGGGACTCTGTCCTGTTGCGCGATGGTTCTATAAGATGATTGGCTTTTTGCTTGCTCAAAGCAGAGTGGAAAACTTGCAATCGTTCTTCTGCAGACTGACTGTCTCACTTGCCTCTATCCCTCCAAGCAATTACAAACAGCCATGATGATGTTGACATCAAGGCTCTGTCAAGACTATAATATCTGTATCGACTATTTTTAATGGAATACAAACATTTATTTTTGAAAGTTTTCTTTAAATTAGCATTTGGGATTTCAAATTTACTTTTTGTCCCCTGCCGCCGCGGTTGCGAGCGGAGCGGGGGACATAGTATTCAACTCCGTCCGTCCGTATGTCCTGTCCCGTTTGTTGTGAAAGCGATATTTCAAGAACGGTTTTATCGATTTCATTCATCTTTGGCTTCAATATGTATTAGTGTGATACGCCGACCCCAGTCGATTTCCGCGACCTGGCGGGGGACATGACCACGTTTAGTGGCAACACTTGTTATCTTTAGCAACTTTAATGTGGAAAACAAAAAGGAAACATCTAAGGCTAATTTAAATATTTAGTAGTGCAGGGTGCCTTAGACTTTTGCACAGTACTGTATACAAACTCTTGATGGTATGTTTTTATGGTCACAGCACTACATCAAATGGAAAATATCAACATCTTGTACATTTCGTACACATTTCCCTGTCATTCAGCGGGACTTTTGTATTTGTGTATTTTGGATCGTTGGAAACCTTGTGTTCGCCACTAGAATTTAAAGTAGGCCTGAAGTTCCACAGGTTTGAAAACAGCAGCTGCATCTGACCAACCCATACATGGGTCTGTAGGTTTTACGGGGTTAAAGACTGTTAGCATTCAGCCGATCACTGCGAGACGCTGCATCGCCGCCGCGGGCTCTTTCATTACACTGCCTCTGCATTAATTGGGACAGATTGGTATTTTCCTCTTCCTGAAGAACGCTCGTTGATGAAGGAGTGTTGGAATCGGCGGCTGTAAAGGTCGCTCTCTCCGTGGTGAGAAGGTGTCGGAGGTGGGGGTTGTGGAGGTGCTGCTGGTGGGGGGGGGGTCAGTTTGCGGGACGTGGAGGAATTTTTAAAACGGTGTCGTGGCCCTTCATTAGCACGGCGGGCATCTCCTGACAGGGGTGCAGGGGCGGGCAGCGCCGGGCCGAGCCCCGGTGCCACACTCCGCTTACCCTCACCGGCGCCCCCTGTCTACCGACCCTCCGCAGCGGCCGCTGTGAGCTGTCACGCGTCAGCCTCAATTAGTCTCAGCTCCCGCTGACCCCGACCCTCCTCTACCCACCCACCGCCATCACTGACTGCCAGAGCTGGCCTGAGCACTCACTGTCTCTCTCTCACACACACACACACACACACGCACATATATATACGTGCAGACGTACTCTGGACAGCACCAGGCTGCGCGCAAACATACACCAGCTGACACGATACACGCACGCACACACAAACTCCACACACACTCTAATAAACACGCACACAAGCACCGACCAATATGATTTTATCTCTGCACACACACACTCTCACACACACACGCACACACGCACTCTCACTCACACACACACACACACACACTGCCCACACACACACACACACACACACACACACACACACACATTCACGCACACTCACAAACATACACACACACGTATACGCACACACATACAACTGGCCAGCACCGGGCTGCGCCTGTACACCAGCCAACATGATACACACATGCGGGCACACACACGCAAACACACACACTCCACACACACTTACACAAGCACACACAAGCACCAACCAATATTTTTGTACAACCCAATTCCGAAATAGTTGGTACAAAGTGTAAATTGTGAATAAAATCAAAATGCAATGACTTTCAGATCATATGAGCCAATATGTTATTTACAATAGAACATAGTTTCAACACTAAAAACGTTATCTGAGACATTTTACATTTTTATCCACAAAATGAGCTTATTTCAAATTTTCTGGCTGCAACAGGTCTCAAAAAAGTTGGGACACAGGCAAAAAAGGGCTAGAAAAGCAATCATAAATATAAAAGTGGAGTGGTCTCTGTGTGTGTGCATGTATGCGTGTGTCCGGCCAATCAATGGAAAACCGTGTGGAGCTGATGTTTGCCATTTAGCATAATTATGTATTTTGAGTCAAGGAAGACCCTCGCGAAAACGGCAAGTTGAGAGGACCAATACTTTTTGAGAAATAAGTGGTTTTTGATAAAATTGACTCAGAATCAAGTTTCTACCTCAAAAATCATGTTGCTTGCATTGAGAACAATAGAGCAAGGTGTCACGTGACCTTATTAGAGTGAACAGTGGCCTGGAAATGACTCAGTCACGTGACCAAAGTGAACAATGCACCATTATGATGTCATCACGTTGCTATGGTGTTTCCATAACAAACATCACATGACAATGACTCAGTCACGTGTTGAAGAATCCCGTTTTTGCGTTTGTGCGTGTAAACAGCATATCCTTATTTCAGAAACCAGGATAAATAATTAAATATATGTACAAATATATTTTTAAAAAAAGTAAAAATAAATATGTTATAGTATATGTACAAGTAAATATGTTATAATATATGTACAAATATATATTATAAAATGCATAAAAAAGTTGTTATACACAAATAAGTAAGTATTTTACAAATGTGTATAAAATAAATGGTATTGATAAATATGTTCTAAAGCTTGATTTGCAGTCAAGTGTCTTTTTTTAACTTTTTAAATTGCTGATTGATATTCACACGGGCACACCATCCAGGGTACCAAAAAAAAAAAAAAAAAAACCCTTTGCCCCCGGTGCTGAAAAAAAACACCTTGAGGAAACACTGCCATTTTAAAAACGCGTTCAGCTGGGCTGGCTCAGGTTGATGAAAGCGATAACAGAACATAAAAAAATACACTACAGTTTTGATTAAAACCAGTTCCAAACGGGCCCGCGAGGATGAATCTGACACAAAGTTAAAAGCACAAACTGACAACAACGAAGACGCAAGTAACGTAAATGCAAACGCAAAAGGGAAAGTATACAAGTACAACCCGGAATGGAAAAAAGATTTTCCTTGGCTCCTTTTCAATGAGAGAGATCAGTTGTTATTCTGTAAATGGTGCACGGACTCTCCAGAAAAAATTAGGAGTGATAATCCGTATGTTTTAGGAAACAAAATTTTGAAGAGAGATAACGTCTCTTATAAGAGGTTCTTAATATTTCTGTGAGTTATGTGCCTGCATTATATTTGAAGTGTGCGTTGTTTGTGTCAAGACTGCTTGACTAGTTCTGGAAATTACTTAAAATTGTATGAATTTAAAGAATTCCGAGACCTTGAAAGTACTTCAATTTACAAAGAGATTATTAATATTTTATATGTCTTTAAATGATAAACTGCACTACTTGTGGTTGGTTTTAGAGATGTAACAGATGCTTTTACTGTGCTACAAGTTTTTGTCTTGTGCTACAAGACTATGAACCTCTGTAGCACCAGTGCTATGAGCAGAAAAAGTTAACGTACAGCCCTGGAAGGCCTTGTGTATTTCAGCAGGACAATGCAAAACCACATACTGCAGCTATTAAAACAGCATGGCTTTGTAGTAGAAGAGTCCATGTGCTGAACTGGCCTGCCTGCAGTCCTGATCTTTCACCGATTGAGAACATTTGGCGCATAATTAAACGAAAAGTCCGTCATAGGAGACTCAAAACTCTCCAGCAGCTGGAAGCCTGTTTTAAACAAGAGTGGGATCAAATTACAACGGCTAAACTCAAGAAACTTGTCTCCTCAATGCCCAGACGCCTCCACTCTGTGTTAAAAAGAAGAGGGGATGCTACACCATGGTAAACAGGCCCCTGTCCCAACTTTTTTGAGACCTGTAGCAGCCATCAAATTTGAAATGAGCTCATTTTGTGGATGAAATTGAGAAATTTCTCAGTTTCAACATTTGCTATGTTATCTCTGTTCTATTGTGAATAAAATACTCGCTGGTGTGATTTGAAAGTCATTGCGTTTTGATTTTATTCACAATTTACACTTTGTCCCAACTATTTCGGAATTGGGGTTGTATATCTGCACACACACTCACAAGCCTGCCAATACCATTCTGCACACAGTCACGCGCACACACACACTCGCGCGCGCGCCCAGACACACACCAATCAGCGGATGTGCATTCTGACATTAACTTTCATATTTTCTCACTCACACACACCGCAACTTGCTCGTGCATTAAAGTGTGCACACACACATCACGCTGCACACACACAGGCCCACACACACTCCCGAGCTCATTAACGGCGGTGTACTCACACGCATGCCCTCATCATGCCCACACATCTGAACCAGTCAATATATGCATGCCAATATAAGGAGCCGTAAATGGCATTACTGTGCATGCGATGAGTGCAAGGTGAGTTTGTAGGTGTTTCCTGACAAGTTACAAACTACTCATTATTTACTGAGGGGAAAAAAAAAAACACCAAGTCTGAAATTATTTCTGCTGTTATCTTGCAGGGGGCAAGCAGTGTCACTCTTGATGAGAGTGTTTAGCGGCAGTTTCTGCAGTGAATAAGTATGAAGGATATGAATGTGTTTTTCTCTTTGTGAACTCTTCTTCAGTATCAGAGAAAGATTGACCCCATGTATTTTTTTTTTCTTGTATTGGACTGAGATAAACTCTTTGGGGCCTGCCGTGACTGAATGTTCATTAAAACGTTCACCAGAGAAAGAAAGCTATGACCAATTTATCCTCTGTCACCTCATTGGCTGAGAGAACTTTGTTTTTCCCTTCTGGAGGCTGATACTGCTCTTGTTTTTCAGTAACCTTTCATAGTTTTTTTTTTCTCAGATCATTTTTTTAATTTCCTCTTAGCCCTTTAGTGTTTTTGACTGTTTGTCAGTACGGTCACTTTCTGACAGCCAGTATCTGACTGACTTTGAGGTGTCCGTTGATCCATAATGATATGCAAGTGTTTATGTGCATTCCTGCAATCACATGTCTGTGTCCGCGACCTTATGAGCTTTGAGTCCTTTGCGTTCAGTTATACCATATATGCAATGCGTTTGCAATTTTTATTTGCTGAAGACCATGCCTTTAATGGGTTTGCTCAGAATGAGTCTTGATAGCTGTTGCATTTCTACTGGTTAGTTTGTCCTGTTTGTGTTCTGTCCCGTCCTGTGATTTGACAGGTACAGCACTGATGTGCTCAGTGGGTGAGATTCAGAGCACTGCAAGCACTTGTTTTTATTAAGTGTGATTTTCTTCTCTCATCCTGTGCTTTTGTGGCTACTGAATGTCTTTTTCATCCCCAGAAAGACTACGAGAGACAGGGCTTTCATTTGATGAATGGGCTGTGGAGATGTTCTCAAAATGTCCTGCTGTGATCTTGTGCATATATTTATGTGTGTGTTTATGTGTGAGAATTTTTGTGTATACCTGAATATTAGTGTAGGTTTGTTTGCCATGTTGCGCGTATTTTTCCATAGGTGTATCTTTCTTTGTTATTATATGCACTTATGTGTGTTTCTAAGACCGTAGATATGTGTTTTCGTGTTTGTGTGTGTATATACAGATGTGTTTACTTTTCATTCTGCAGCACGCACAGTTACAAGGGTGCTTGTGTCTAGACAAGTATGTGTATACATGTGAATGCGTTGTTTTGTGTAGGTTTATGTGGTCTTTTGCATACATCACTGTGTGTGTTGGTGTATCGATGTGTATATGTGAACATGGGTGTGCCGAGGCAGGAGGTGCCGGTGACTCGAGATTAATTCCGTAGCGGCGGCACTGTCGAGCTCGGCGTCGGGTCACGTTTCATCGCGCTGACAAAACGAGTGCTCGGCGATGGGCTCGGCAGGTCTCCGCTGTTGTAGAATCCAAATCATCGTGTCCCCTGTCCAATGATCTAAACAGCATTAAAAAAAAGGTTGTCTCTACAAGACTGCATGTATTATTTATAAGCGACGGAATGCTATCTCGGTTGTGTTATTATTATCACCGCGTCTTCGCCTTTGGTGGCTCTGGTCTTTTGACGGATCCCAACACCCATGGGGAGCCGAGAGAAGCGAAACTCCACACGCTGCCGAGGAACTTCAAAAACTCCGCAAATTATTTGTACGACTGCTAACCAAAATGAAGTGTAACATTCCGTAATAGATTAAAAGCAGCGGCGCGCAATGAAGGCGAGGGGGAAAAAAAAAAAAAAAACAAAGTGGGCGGTAGACGAGGATTTTAAAGAGGACAGTGACTGTGCTGACAATCGAGCAATAATATCGTTGTCTTTATGAATAATTAATTTGATGGCATGGAACACTCAGATATTAGATTAAATTAGTTATGCCATGTCGAAAAACTTAGATATGCTTCATTAGTAGAAGTGTGGGGGAGGGGGGACAGGAGGGTAGGTGTCGTGCGCAAAGCCGTTTTTGGTGTTTAAAAATGATCAGCAGTCAGATTGGCAGGAAGTACTTTTGGCTTTTTGTACTTTTGCTCATGTTTCTCCTCTGTTGCTGGTGTTTGGAGAGAGAGATGACAGGCTGATCGCTTAGATTGGGACAGTCCTCGGGCTGAATGCTCTTGCACGAGCGTGCTCAGTAAACCAGGGTCGGTCCGCTGAGAGTCACCACACTCGCCGTGCTCTCACTTCACGAAGGTCAGGTCTTTATGAAACCTTACTACCTTGCTCTTTAAAATTCCACACAGAACACACAAAGCAAACAAGACATGAGTAAGTCAGTATATTAAAAAAAAGAAAAACTAGAGGCACTCATAGAGTGCAAACCTCTGCCAAGGCAGCACAATCCAAATCTTCGTGAGTGGGAGTAAAGTTCAGTTATCGCGTGTCATACGATTTCAAGATGGCTGCCGTGGCGGCCATATTGTTTCACTGATCGCGGTGAAAATCAATAGGGTCCATCCTTGATGTAATAGCAATGCAGCCACAAAATTTCAGACAAATCCGTGCATGGATTTTTTATGTTGTTCACAAACAGACAAACAAACAGGGGCAAAACATAACCTCCGCCCCAACTTCGTTGGCGGAGGTAAAAATCATGTTGAAACATGGATGGATTGGTGGAAGGATGGCCGGATTGATGGATGGATGGATGGACGGGTCTGTGGATGAATTGACACCTGTCCGATGATAGAGAGACAGAAGGATGCCGGACAGATTGGCGGGGACGCTGACTTCCTGGCAAGACAGACAGTTGTCTGTAGCCTGCTCCTGGGAAGGGGAGTTTCATTCAGACAGGTCCCCATGTCACCAGTGGAATTACACGGACCCTGGTGGAGCCGACGCACAGCAGTCTTTACGGAAACTGCGCATCAACGACAGTTTCTCGGCGCGCTAGCCCACACACACACAGGAGACAGGGTTTCTTTGGCTTACCTCAATAGAAGAACCCTTCCCAGTTATTTACGGTACCCACTATCATTGGTTTGAAGAAGATTGAAAGCTCCCTGATTTAACCGTTGTACTTGATATTGAACCTTGAATTTGACCCTTTCAGCGCTGTGGGCAACTATAGTTGCCCAATGATGTAAGATATCAAAGTCAGATGCTGTTGAAAACCTATCATGTGGCAACTTGTTTAAAAGAGCTCCCGCAGGGGAGCTCTTCTAAACAAGTTGCCACATGATAGGTTTTCAACAGCTCGGGATAACTACATTTTTTAATTCCTTGAAAATGTATTCGGCGCTCAAAGGGTTTAATAGTGTTACTCCATGGAATCTACACAGGCTGAGGGTTTATATACAGTGTCCACCATAATTCATTGGACGGCGATGCATTTTTTTGTTATTTCGGTTTTGCTGGCCGAGTCAATAACCGGATCTGAATCTAGCTGAACTTGTGTTTTACATGCTAAAGAGGAGACTGAAGGCAAAAGTCATCAAAACAAGCAGGAAGTGAAGATGGCTGCAGTACAGGTCTGGCAGAGCATCACCAGGCAAGATACCCAGCGTCTGGTGATGTCTATGTGTAACAGACTTCAAGCAGTCATTGCACATGCAGAACATAAGAGACCAAATTTTTTAAAATGATTGCTTCATTCCATGGCAGTTTTTTTTTTTTTTTTTTTTTTGGATTCGCCTGAAACTTAGGGGGGACTATGTACAAAAGTCACTGTCATTTCTAAACGGTTTGTCCAATATGGATGAAAATTCCCTGAAATTTAAGCTGACTGTGTACTTTAACCTCTGTGTAACTTTATTTTTTCAAATTCAAATTTCTAGATTGCAGAACCACAACAAGCAACCTTCAATCTTATGGGATTGTACAGGACCCTAAGATGCGGTGTCTTTTTGCATATAAATGATGATACAACGAGGCTGAAGTGCTGCATCTTGGAGAATGAAGCTAGCTAATAACGGTCACGCGTAAATTATTCTACCCAGCCGGCATAATTTGATGTCTACAGTAGCCAGCTAGCTAGCTACAGAGTTTCGTGAATTTGGGCTGCTCAATGCCACGGTTTTTAGGTCGCTTTCTAGCTAGTTAGCTGGCTACAGTGGAAGTGAAATGAAGGTGTATGCGAGTAATTGTATTGCAGTATACTTCAACTGAGCCAGTAACACAAAACAAACATTGCTAGCATAACTGCTGGTAAAATCGAGCCTTTATCAGGCTTTGACTGAATTTTATTAACGAGTTGGCTTGCTTGGTTAGCAAGCTAACTGATAGAAACAACTTGCAGTCCTACTGGATTCTACAGGACCGTGCAATGCGGTGCGTTATTACATATCAATTTGGTATGATGCAACTTCACAGATTCAACCACATTTTAATAAGCTCGTTTTCTACACTTTATCTGTTAATGTGCGAAGTAAGAAGGTTATGGCAAGTACCATTCTTGATATATTGAGTATGAAAGGATTGTAACTCACTCACTCGCTCACTTCCGTTATGGCCATATTAGCCCGCTATCACAGGGGGAGAAATAAATTTCACACTGTCCAATGAATTATGGTGCTCCCTGTATGTGAAATTCTGCCCCTGCGTGTGTCTGATTGCCTGTTTCTGTGCATGGATTCGCACTCATTTTTACCTACTGCGCTGTCCATTGAGTTATTTTTCTTTACGCTGTTTGGTGAGTTAATTGAAATTTATTCACTCACTGAACATGAACATTAACAATCAAAAACTATGAACAAATGAACAAAATAAAAGTGGACTAAAGCTCCTTCACACAAGCACTTAACCCCTGCTGCCTTTAGCCAACCATAGCCTTTTTCTATTGAGTACATTGCAGCAGCTTTCACTCACTGACAGAGCCCCACTTTGCTTTGCTGAATATGGTTTATAAATATGCCTCTTGAATTCACCTTGAGGTTGTGCTACTGTATTAGAGCTCAGAGGACTAGATAATTAAATCCTTTTCATTGTAAAAGCCATTACTTAGGTATTGAATTGAGCGTCGGCTGCGGGGAAGAGCTTGGTGAATGCTCTGATGAGTGCCAGCTCGTGTTATTGTGCTGGTCTGTCGACTCCCACAGAAACATCTTCATACACGTTTCCTTTACATACTGTGTTTACCTGGCGATTAGCTGAATGCTGCCTTCGGCAATTAACGGTGTGACCTTGATTCTTTTGACAGCCAGAGACATACAATGACTTTGTTGCGGTACCAGTTTGTTTGCATTTAATATTTTAAAGAGTGAAGTCGCAGAGGAATCACAGTGTGAACTGCTGGATTTATTTCGAAGTGTGTGCTTAGTCCTGATGCGGTACATAGGTTCGCCATTTAATCAGTCTGATTAGTTGAGGTACACAACCCCTGGCAAAAACTATGGAACCGCCACACATGGAGGATGTTCATTTCGCTTTTTCATCTCCCATCAAATAAGCAAATTGCAGATATGACACAAAACAATTTTAGTTCATTAGCTTAACACTCAGGTTTCATGAAACACATCTCAGACAAATTGGATTACTAAGTTTAATTAATGGCACATTTTAGTCGCAATCAAGCAACGTCTGGCAAACTATTGGTGTTTTAATTTGTTTTTGTGGCGTCTGATGGTAGTTTCGGAGACTTGCTGACCCTATGACTCAGCTATGCTCCACAGTTCTCCTGCTGTGATCCATGGAGATTATTTTCCCAGTAGAACCATCCTCTGTCTGGAGCGTGGGGCTAATTTGCTCTCGCATCCTCTTCCAGCGTTGGCTTGTCACTATTTAGGTGTATCTGGGAATTTGGGGGGAGACATTTGTGTTTACGAGCAAAAATGCACTCGAGTTGGACCTGTGTCACCACATACCTATGCCCCCGCGCAGCGGGATCACATCGTTGACCACTTTAGAGAACCTTATCAAACAGGTGACTTAAAAAATGTAAAATATGACTGGAAACACTCATACTTCATTTAGATTTTAATCGTAGGATTTTCTATGGGTGCCTATAATTGCAGCGTTTATGTTTTGGACAAAAGTATTTATTTAATTTTGGCATTCTTTCTTTCAATAATTTCACCTCAATGAAAAGATGTGATTTTTGTGAATATTTGGAGTGAAAGACCAAGAGCAAAGGAATTCTTTCACGTCCTGTTTTGCTCATTTTCACTAAGGATGCCAATAATTCTTGAGGGCACTGTATAGACAGTGAAGCACTGTGAATGGCTGACTTGTGTCTATTGGTTGCCTTGCGATGCTACAGCAGTAGGTACCTGACGAGCTCAGAAATAACTGGTCAGAGTCCCCCAAATCAAATCAAAATGGCAGTTGAGCTGCAGTATGGGACTGGCAGAGCATTTTTTTATCCGTCGCAGTTTTCTGATCGTTATGGAGTAAAGAGGACTTTCAGACAAGTGCTACCCATGAAAACAAAATTGTTTAACCCCATAAAACCTACAGACCCATATATTGGTTCATTCAGTGCAGCCAATGTATTCAAATCTGTAGAACCTATTTTAAATTCTTCTGGAGATCACAGGGTTTCCTATGATCCCAAATATGTCCTGCTGAATTTTGGGGAAATATGTATGAAATGATGTACACGAGATATTTTACATTTGATGTACTGCCGTGGCCATAAAAACATGGCATCCTGGTGTTGAATATATCTGTCAATATAAGTGTGATGTATCTTCAGTGAAGCGCTCCAATCAGGCAGCAAATACAAAATATGCACGTGACCGTGTCCTATAATATGGAAAAATTTTTTTTTTTTTTTTTTACTTTGAAACTTCTTAAGGGAAAATGTTGCGTGGAAAAATAAGAGTTTAAGGGATGAAGATTATTCACATTTGTCCAGTTGTTTTTGGCCGCTCAAGACAGGGAAAGAGTGAATAAACTGGGCATTTGTATGAATCGCTGAATATGGATGTGAGTACCTTGAAATTAAAGCCGACAGTCTCCTCTTTAACCTCATCTGCAGTTTCCTCTCAGATCCAATTCAAATGGACTGTTGAGCCAAAGGCATTCATTTGACATGCCTATAGGCATATATTATCGCTTTGTATCTATTCCTTGAGTTATGTCAATTCAAGGTGCGGGATCGTAACACGATTATGACCTGTGGAAGGGTTTGAGTACAGATGCACTCAGATTAGCTCCTAACAATACTCTGCCTTTATCTCCCCAACAGCGGCGATGGGCAGACACGCTACATGATGTCTGCCCGTTTTGTGAAATGCGGCCTTGCCTCATCTTTTCCCTATAATAGCTTTATTATTTGGCTGCCAGATGACCGAGAGATGGGCTGGAAACATTATCGCTCCGAGAGAATAAACTATTCTTGTCGGCTCGCATTGCCTTTGCGTTGGGTCGCAGGCCAAGTTCCTGCACTGTACGAATGCTTCGGGCGCCTTCAGTTTCAAAGAGTGATGACATTTTCACCCGCCTCAATAAAGATTTTAGCGCTGTTACAAAACCATTTGTAAACACACGCACTCTGGGTCACAGTTTACTTTCCCTGGTGTAGGGAAATTAGTTTGGAGTGTGAAGATTATCAGGTACATTATTCATGACACATGCATCAGGTTATGTGTTTGGCAACCTTAGTTAATCTTTTGTTAGCAAGCTTAGCTGTATGATTTTATCGACCAGCTTCCTCCAAGCATCTATCTACTCGAACTAGCAAACTAAACTATATACTTCTATATGATTATTTTTCTCGGAGTATTTATAAACTCAAAGGTTTTATCTACGGCAATCAGCATTGGATGAGGATAGATCAGTACTTTACATTGCATTATTCGGATGTGCCATCATACCTGACTAATCTACAATGTATTAATTGCTCAGCTATTCCTAAACTGATTGAAGTAAGGATTCAAAGAAAATAAGTACCCATAAAATTGGTCCGTTATGGCAATTTCATGATAGGTTGAAAGTATTCACTCATATAACAAGAGAAAAAGTTTCATGCGACTTGATATTCGCTTTCCAAATGTTGCTCCTTTTCCACTGTAACCAGTCCACTGACAGTCTCATTTCCCCTGACGTCACATAGGGGTTGTGTACTCTGAAAGTACCCAGGCTACATGAACACCAAGGGGACCTTGTCTCTAAGCGTGTTCTTGTAAGTAGTACAGCAGTCGAATCCGGAGCATTCTGCAACTAACGTTATAGCTAAGTTGGTAAAGTGAGTAGACGTAATGATACGAATGTTCCAATTTATTGTATTTGATGAATGGTTTTGTAATGAAGCGACTCGATTGCTACACTTAGTCCTTATGTAACATTACAGAAAACATAATAAGCTAGCTAAGGCTGCTGTTGATAAACTAACATTAGGTAACTGTCGTGTACTCGGTTACTACTGAATGTGACATCCTATTATGATATCACGTAGCTAACACTTAGTTCACTTCTTCACAATAAAATGTTAGAGATGTACCTAAACTGAGTTGTACATTTCCATTACTTTGAATATGTTACACTGATTCACAGTTCTTTGCTGTTTTATGTACTATGCGCTAGCTATTTAGCTAGCTAAGTGGCTTTGACTGTGCCTATATGTGCGCATTTATAGCACAGTATAAATTCAGTTCAAATACTGCATGGCCTATTATTTACTTACCACGGGAGTGATGCAGTGGAGATTCAATGATGCGACAACTCCATCTGCACAAAGAAAGTATAAGAGTCCTCTAAGAGAAAGAAACCGACAAGCGCTAGACGAAGACCGATTGGATTTACATTTCATTACTGGGCTGCTGATTATGCGATAACGCAGGCTGTTGTCATAGTTACCGCAGACACCGGCACGTTCATGAGCCTCAAACTACGCATGCGTAGAAGTCACTCAGCACATGTCCACATGGCTCCGGAAATAAGGCCTCATGTCAGCGTGCTGCGCAATTGTGCAATTTCCATTGAAATGAATGGGTGGCCATTTTGGCATGCTGTGTCCAGTTCTTATAATACATCTATGGATGGGAGCCGCTGTTATATCTCCAGTCCTTTCCGTGTTTTTTGGGGGGAGTGGGGTCACTAGGCTTAGCTATCAGGCAAATATTCACTGGGATAATGATAGGATAAGACTTGATACGATTCAAACTTAGACATCTCTCCAATTTCATTCAGCATGTGTGGTGTGGACTACCTAAATTACTGGTATAGCCAGATCTAATGTGAATGATCTGCACTGTAAACATTACAGAAGGGTAACGCCATATCTCTCTACTTCATCAGTGAATTAGGCAGCCTCTTCAGCCGTGGGTATAAAATCTAAACACAACAGTCACAAGCTATGATTTCTATTGTGTTCATCATTTTATTTATTCATTTTTAATTATTATTATTCTTTAGTGGAATCAGGAAGTCACATGAAGGTCAAGGCGTGGTATTTTTGCACCAAGCTGATTTCAAAACACAGCTCAGTGCTTCTGTAACAAGGACGTGGTACAGGGTGATAACGTGACTAAAGTGAAGAAATTCCAAGCATTGAAATTATATGGGTGACGTTAATGTTGGCTATAGAGAATGAATAAATCCCATACTTCTTGGCTAGCTAACACACTTGATGAGTTATTCGTTTCACATTGGCAAAAACTGTGCCTATTATAAATAAAGACTAAATGAAACAAACATGCTTCTTACGTTTTTACATAAATTAGAAGTCTGATGCAGTGTTGTGCCATGGCTGCCATGCTCACTGAGAAACGGCAGCTGACCGCGTAATTTTGTCCATTTATGGCTATAAATATGCTACTGATTTTTGCTCAGTATTTTCATTATTTTGCATAAATTTAACATGTCTCAGACACGATTCACCTCCGCAAATTCAAATAAAGCCTACAGTTTTCTATATTTACAAACCAACTGTGCTTTGAGTGTTCGACAGATAAAGCATGTAGACTGTCTTTTATAGAGGATCTCCCACAAACAGATCAACTGTCCACAACTGTAGATTAATTTTTCTGGACTTAAATACACTAACTTGGTAATTGTTTTTTTTTTTTCTTTTTTTTTTTTTTTTTTTTACCTGCAGAGAACAGCTATGGTTCATTCATGTGAGGTAGGTAGTGCTGTAGGTAACACGTGGGACTGTGTTAGAGTAAGAGCCTGCACCCAAATGCACTGTTCTGGGCCTGAGAGACCGTGTAGCCCCCTGAAATGAAGAGAATATTTAGTTAGTTGCCTAGCAGACGCCAAGGGCAACTCGTCTATCTATATTTTTTTTTACATATAATCCATTTATACAGCTGGATATTTACTAAGGCAGTTCAGGTTAAATATCCTGCTCTAGGGTACCACAGCGGAAGCCCATTCGGGATTTTAACTTGCAAACCTTTTGGTTACGAGCACAGTTCCCAAACCGCTGCCTCTGCTCAGGCTCGCGGCCTCCCCTGCCTGTGGTGTTCCTCGGCGCGCCCGTCTGTGGCCTGACTGAAATCAGCACTGCACAGGCCTGACACAGCGCTCATTAGCTAAGTACGGCACAGGTTTGAGCGATGATTGATCTCTACCGAGGGCCTCAAGGCTTCGTATCGATAGTAGGTCGATCATTACCCCCAGACGCACGGGCGTACACTCGCGTGCACAGACGGGTATTTGCACGCACTCGCCGGCGCGCGCAGTACAGGTAGATACAGAAGTGTGCGGACACACACAGGGGCACACGAATGCATGGATGTGCACACATACAATACAGTCAGAGGCATGCTATACAAATGGACGCACACAAACACACACACACACACGCACACAGACCCACAAACACTTGGGTGCGTCTGCTTATTATCCTGCACAAAGGCATTGCACACACAGATGCAGGCATACATTCACTCGCTTTCTTCATTCTGTCCGACTCCACATGTTTAATAATTAAGCTGCGGAGTGTTCTAGCGAGGACACTGCTGGGAGAATTTTTCCCCTGTTGCTTTTTGTCATTTTTGGGTCTCGCAGTAGTAATATTGGCTCATTGGGGCCCAGAAACAGCTTCCAAAGCAAAGCCTGTGACAGGCCTGTGAACTACAAAAAACTCGTCTGCATTACTAATTAACACAATCTTTTGGCATGTCGGAACATGACGTTTATATTTAATGTCATCTTGTGCAAAAAAAAAAAAAAAAACAATTAAACAAGATGCACACGTGGGGGTAATTCATGCTGCGAAAGGGTTTGACGGACCAATCCCACAAAGCTGATGGACAGGACTGGCCGACAAACACTTGTACCAGCCAATCGGATTCTACGGTGGGTCCTGAAAGAGGACGTGCTCATGTATATTAATGATTTCAAAGTTTCAAGGAAAGAATTTTAAATATTTGTAGCTGTCAGATTCTGTCAGCTGTTTATGAAATGGTATTAATGAAAGGATCTTTTTATTAGATGCAAACTAATGTTTGATGTCTTGCTTTTCTGGCAATTTCCGCTTTCCCTAGATTAGCACCGACAGTCCTTCTCCCTGAAGATTGTTTTGTTGTTTTGCCGGGCTGCATATTTTACATATCATGTTCACATCTGTTCTCCTGACGTATAAACATCTGCGAGCTACAATCTCAGGTGTTTTTAGGATCTAAAAATAGTATTGGTTTGATTATTTTTCTTAAAATAGGAGACTGGTTATTATTTTTAAAATAGACTTTTTCGACTTTTTCCTCAAGGAAAAATGTGTGCCATTTATTTTGTCTCCCTTTGTCTTATGTTACATTTTCAGTCCAAGAAACGTCAATAATGGAGGAAATCGGGAACAGGGGAATCGCTTTTCGGCATTGCACAAAATGTGCCACCCGTATTTCAGTTATTTCCGTTTGAGATTTTTCTAAAGTAACGCGAAGCACTCAGAGACTGATTGCCTGAAACCCCACGGATTAAATAAACCGAGTGACAGCCGTAACACGTCAGCAGTCTGTGAGCAGTGTACTTCACCGTTCACATGAAATCTATTTCCATCAGGGTCAATGCTCTGTCAGGGTAATGAATGACTGACTGACAGACAAGGAGAGAGAGCGTGTGAGATGGACATCAACTGTGAGAGAGGTGGGGTGATGGCAGAGAGATTTTTTTAGGGTCTTTTTGTGAAGTACACTGAATAGGCCTATTTGTGGCTCGATGTTTGACCCCATGCATTGGTCATCACTGTGGAGGCTGCTAGTTGTGGTCACTGAGCTACATATGCACTGGCAAGGATGCTTCGCCAAGTCAACTCTTTTGGCTGTTTTCATAGAGGCAACAGGCAAGGCTCATAGATTAATTGCATTTTGTCATAATCTTTAGTATTGCAGCACTTGCTTCCTCTCACCCTGTATTTATATTGCGTGGTGTGGAGCTAGTAGACTGAATATAAGTAGTGCTTTGGACAAGCCTCCACATGGAAATATGTATAATCCCCCCCTTTGGTATGACTTGGAAGGTAGCCTGTGCTCTCTAAAAGAGCAGGTGCATCCGTCATAGTTTTTAGGTCATGGTTATGATTTACTAATACATATTGTTTACACGTCAGGTCATTTCTGGAAATGTCTAACTAAGACTCCCAACGCCGAAATGAACACGGCCTTACGAGGAGGTTTTTCAGTTATCTTTTCAGAAAGCAAAAAAAAGCTCATGCTTTCCAGTCAAGAGAGCTGCGAGTCTCAAGCGCGACACTTAAACACGATTTCAGTCAGAATTTTTTCCTTTGTGTCAGACTAACCCTAACGGCCCAGCGACAACAGCCCTGAACACAACTGGTAGTTAGCATTGATTTCTTTTGTTGTAATTTCAGAGTTTTTTTGAGAACAAAAAAACAAAAGAGAGAAAGTAGAACATGTATTTTTTGTCATCTCACCTACACCGTCCTGCCGCGAGTTCCTGATGTTTTGGTGAAACCTGCCGGCTGATGTGATTAAGAACCGAAACTTCGCCGCCGCCTCCGTCCTCCGCCGCTTAGGAAAGCAATCTTTGTTCCCTCGTCGCTCTGATACATTCACTCATTTCTCCTCATTTCGAGGGGTGTTAGAATGGAGAAGCGCGGTAATAATGAACTGAACTCGACTTTATTTTGAAAGTTTCCCGCCGGTGGGTGAGGAATGATTGAAAATTGGTGTCGCAGAGCACGGTCCTGAACTCGGCGAACTCTCCATCAAAACATGCAAATTGCGGAGACGAGACGAGCTCAAGCGCCATCTCTTTGACAAACACAATTAAGGTGTTTCAATTTAGAGTCGGTAATAAAGACGACTGTCGGACTCCCCAAGGCCCTCGCTAATTGCGTAGATTGCTTTTTGAGCTTTGAATAGTTTTATTGGATAATGAACTGTTAAGAAGTGTTAGATCTCCCTTCTTTGGCGGAGTTTGCTGATAGGCGAAGAGACGAGCCCGAGGTGTGGTGTTGTACAGATAATTAAAACGCAGATTTATGTTACGCGCTTTGATCTGGCTGTCAACTTTTGATTAGAAGCGTAAAAATTATTTAATCAAGTGTAATGTTGTTATTAACGCTCTTAACTGTTAAAAAAAGGAGGATGGGGAACGTCATGTTTCCCGCAGTCCGTTGCCTTCATCTGGCAACTTCCTCTCTGAAGTTTTTACACAGACAGTAAATTGTTGGCAGGGGGCGATTAGAAAAAAAACGAGACTCTCAAAAGTGTTTACCACCCTCTATAGCTGACAACTTTGAGCTTTTTTCTTCTATCTATCTTTCAATTGCACGGTGTATCAGCCTTTTCTTTTAAAAGTGAAACTATTTTACTCCTGCAAAGAAACTGAGTCCGTCTGACAGAAGCCCTCAAGTGTAATCCTCATCCAGCGTTCTCAAGTATGAGACATGCAGACTTATAAGCTAACTGAGAATATTTCAGTCGCAGTGCTTGTTGAAGGAGACACAGTAGTAGTTTAGTCGGTATGAATAAGCGTGGAAGGGCATTGTTGCATTATCCCGAACAGCGGATAATATAAATGGCTGATTCACAGCAGTTCAATTCTTCATATTCATTCACGGTGGACCAAAGCTTAGAAAACTGTTTTTGTGAACTTAAAAGGAGTTTTTGCAGTTTAATTGTCCCTTGACACGATTTGTGACATTGCTGTCATGAATTTAAATTGATGTAATACAACTAGAATAGCTTCAGAGTGCCTCTGTATAGATTCTACTGGTCTTCAAAACTTTGCCCGGAGGATGTAACGCAATTCATCCCAAAGATGTCGATGTATGGGGAGCTCATGGCACACTAGACCAAAGTGTCCCATAAGTGCCCAATTGGGCTGAAATCCTCTGACTGCAAAGACCACAGCGCATAACTCTTACCGTTTTCATACTCATCTGGCCATTAAGTGACCCCGCATGGCCTGTGGTTGGGAGCATTTTCGTACTGGAAGATACCAGGATAGAAATGTCTTATCTTACACTACCAGTCAAAAGTTTTTGCGCACCCCAATATTTTCTGTAATTGTTACAATATTTTATATTTTGTTCTTGTGTAGTAGTCTCATATAAGGTAGGAAAAGTGAAGCCCAATGCATAAACCATGTAGTATAAGTTACGCAGTTTGTTAGAGGGCCAATGCAGAAATGTATGGGGTCAGGAAATGCCATATTGGGCGAGGCGGCAGCCGATCCCCATATATTTCCGTATTGGCCCTCTTACAAACTGTGTAACGAATTTATCTCACTGAAGACTCTTTTTTTTCACATGCATGCCATTTCAGCTGCTCCAGAGACGCTAAGGGAAGTAATGTACTCGCACACCGTGTATGGGCTCGGAGACGTAATATGGGAATATACGGGGTTTCCACGTGACTGCTTTCGACCAATGCCATCCAAGTATTCTTGTCTGAGGTGGGATAAATAACAAAACAAATTAAGATAAACCAGGATCAGTCATTTTGTCAGTATTTAAGCAGACCAGTAACGATGGTCTAATCCTGTGCTTCTCAAACCTCTCCTGGAGTCACACCTGTCCTGCATGTGTTAGATCTCTCCCTGCTCCAGCACAGGTGATTCAAATGATCTACTCATTATCAAGCAGCTTCAGGGGTTGATAGTGAGCTGATCATTTCAAACGCCTGTGCTGGATTCCTTGTGGATTTTTCTTGTAAATCTGGGCCCATATTCACAAAGCATCTTAGTGCTAAAAGTAGGTCCTAACTGCCGGATTTAGGAGAAACTCCAAAAAAAAAAAAAATGGGCGTGTCAGTCTTAAATTTAGGACTCCTAATTATTTTTACTAAGTGTTATTCACAAAGCATTTTAGGCCTAAAAGTAGCTCCTAAGTCTGGGAGAGCTTAAAAGTAGTCAAGAGGACTCCTAACTCTCTAAAACCTATTCACAAAGAATCAGAAAATGGCTGCTGCTTTTGAAAGACGGAATGACTTGGAAATTCTGAATGATGCGCAGTTGTTGAAAAGATATCGAATCGCCCGTGAAGGGATTTTATTTGTTGTTGACTTGGTGAGGGAGAGAATTACGTCTCCAACCATGAGAAACAACCCAATAAGCCCCAAAATAAAATGTTTGACAACACTTTGTTACTTGGCCACCGGAAAAATGCAACTTTGCAACGCGGACAATTTAGAGATTTCACAATCATCTGTCAGTCGCTCAATTCAACAAACAATCAATGCGCTCTGTGAACCCCATATCATCCGACAGTTTATCCGGTTTCCAATGGACATTCGCCAACAACACAGAATCAAACTTGAATTCATTGCTCGGGGACAGTGGCTTTGGTGCTGTACCTCCTCCTGCTATGCATGAATTATTTTATTAGGCTATTGAGTGAGGGTTACATTTAATAGATCATCATAATAATACCAGCCTATATCATGTTTTGTATGCATGTTTAAATTGTAGGCTATAAATTACAAACCAAGCTTAGTATGCTTTCCTGTTTGAACGATAGCCCGTTTTTAGGCTGGAATCTCGGACCTCCCCTGCGATTGCAACCCATACCACCGCCTCTCGCAGTCGTCTGCCGTCCAAGACACCGAGGGGAATGCAGCATTGGTCTGTAGGCTGATATTATCCCACGCATCCCGCTCGGATTTGCTGTTCATCCCCGAGCCAAATTTCCCTTTGATTAGGCTACATGCTTTCGCTCCAGCACCAACTGGGCCAGCAGCAGTAACTGATCGTGGCTCCAGTAGGGCTTTCGCGTCTTTTATGAACTTTCATCCATGACAGTTTAGGGCAAACAAACTTGAACAGCCCGACATTTAAATGATCGCAACATATTCTCATTGGGTAATAAGTTGCTAATTATTGGGGTAAATGACGCGTTTTATTATTGACTTGTTTTATGCTATTGCCGTTTTTACAACTATCTCTTTCCTATGTGTGTTTATTTGCCTAGAGCGTGATATGTGGGGACTGCGCATAGTGCATTTTCAGGAGTGCTCAGCATGTTATTATTTTATGGGACAGACCAGCCTCTCAGACTATTTCCTCATTTTTTCCTCCATGGGTTGTATGTGGATATATTATTTTCAATGGGCCGCCCTGTCACCAAACAACCAATCACCATGCTCATTGTCCCAAGACTCGTGCATGAGAATTGACGTCATCCATAGCTACGGAGATTTACTCCCACCTAACTCAGAGCTACTCCTAGTCTAGAAGTTACCAGTTTTCTTAACTAAAAGTTGCTCTCAGCGGCTTTGTGAATAACTTTTAAGGTTTTACTCCTACATAAAATGTTATAGCGCGACTTAGGAGTACTCCTAGCAGTAAGATAAGATGCTTTGTGAATACAGGCCCTGGTAGTGTATACTAAAAGTGATCACTCAAAGTAACTTTACGTTGCTTTGCTGTGACCGTTATATCTAAGCGAACAAGTGGACAGGGTGTTATTGAGAAACTGGACCCTCTTACTGTAAGGCTCGAGCGTTCAGGCCTGTGCCTTTCTCTTGATGTACGCGATCATGTGGTCTTCCGCTGTTCGGTAAATTGAGGGTCACTCATTTGGCTTTTTTTCCCCTCATCTGTTGTGTCGAATCTGTCCGTGGATTTGCACCACTACACCATCTATGGATCAATAACAAACCCACTTTCTAAATGGATTTGGTATTTATTCCTCAACCGCTGAAGTGCTAATCACTGCTATAGTCACGCAAGGCACAAAATATACAAAGCAAAATTTACTGTTTCAGCCTTCAAAAAGTTCAACAATTTTGTCAATTTTTAGTTGGCAAATTTGTTAGCAATGACCCTCAAAAGGATTCACAGGTACCTGCGAGTCCTTCTGAAGGTCCTTTGTCAACTAAATGATTAACTTTTGGAGGGATAGGGTGAGTAAAAATTAAACACTTTAAGGGTTAACATCATGATCCAAAATGGAGGTCAACTGGGCCTACTCAGTGCTATGCTAGTCTGTCATTCTGCTTAATCGCGTCATGCGGTACATCAGTATGTAGGCATATGCATTCTGCACGCATCTCCACTCATTTAATCAGGTTTTCCTTTTAATTTGTCAGCTGTTTGTATTTCTGTGTGCGTCTACGCAGTACGCTCAATACACAGTATACAGAACGTACATGTACGTTAAGCGCTTGGAACTGTGGTGACAGGTTTGAGCCCTCACAGGATTGGTTGTCGCCCTGTCCCGTGCATGATGCATGTTCGGAGACCACCGGAATCCTGGATTTGTCGTTATCAGAAGAGGGCCTGTGCGTTAGTCCACACAAAAATACATGTTTTCTTAAATTAAAGAGTCGGAGAGCTGTCGGGCGTACAGGGGCCTGTACGGGAGGCAGTAGTTACCACCGTGGGGAAAGACCATTAGTCTCAATTTAAACGGTTCAATAAAACCGGCTGATTAACTGTAGGCAATCAGCTCACACTGAAACACCCCCTCAGTACACCAACCCAGAGCACTCTGTTTCAGGGCAGTTGTGTCAGTAATATTTAATGCTCCACTTTCAGTTTTAATTAACTTTTTTTTTCTGTGACGTTAGCACTGTTCAGTAGATTCTGGCCATTATGGTGTGATGTCACTGCAGCTTTACCTGTTATCGTATAGAAAATACATGGAGGTTTGTCATTTTGGAAAATTCAAAATGGAAACAATCACAAAATTTTTATTCATTGTGTGTGTGTTTCAGGAAGTCAGCATGCTTTGCATTGTGTCTATACATGTGCACACGTGCATGACTGTTTACCTTCAACCCTTAAAACCTACCGTTACCCTCGCGCCTATGTCATGTGGCTTCTCTGCCGTCAAAGCCAACGGTTGAATCAATATAAAACACAAATGTCCAAATTTTGAAAAGTGGGGAGGAAATTAGTCTGTTCTCCCTCCCGTTTCAGCGAAACGGCTCTATTAGTCTCCCACAGCCGTGGTCATCCTTACCCATTATACCGCTGTCTCATCAACCGCGACGGCCGCTCTCGTTTGTTATCGGCCTTTTTAAAAGCGGCTGGGGCGCTTTTCTCCAGCGAGAGCGATGAGAGCCTCCGCCGACACCGCGGAAACAGACATTTCCACATGATGAATGGGGAAAGTTGACTAGCTGGCTAATAAAGATTTGTCTTAATCAAGTGTGATTTGTCAGAACAGGAGCGTGGCGAGGTCAGGGCAGAGGCAATGAATAAAACAGCGCTAGGCGGAGATGAGGCGGGGGGAGGGGGGGTGGACGAAAGCTCTGATAAATATGCCGCGATTACCCGCCGCTAATATGTATTCAAAGTGCGCTTTCTGCCTGGTCAGCCGCAAAGATGCTGAGCTCCACTGTGGCCAAGATCCTTAAAGGTTTTCTTGCTCCGCGGCCTGTTTTAACCTCCCGTTTTCAGCCAATTTTGCAGTTTCGAACGACTTTTTTTGTGTGTGTCGACTTTGATGAAGGGATCGCTTGGCCCCCCCATTTTATTGCCGGTACTTAAGACTGATAGCGTCGCTTCTTCCTGTCACAGTACGCGATCGATGTCTCGTTTTGGACGCGAGTCCTGTCCAGTGCGTCGCGCAGGCCGAGGGGCATTGTAGATTTTTGTGCGCTTGTTTGCAGGCGTTATGGAAGTGCCTGAATATTTGTGTAAGGCTGCAGGGAGATGCGAGATCAGAGGAGAGGGGAGAGATGGAGCGAGGGAGAGAAACCGACTGGGGGAGAGATTGACGGATGGTAAAGAAGGATGAGAGGGTTTGGCAGGCAGATAGACAGACTGACAGGGAGGGAGAGACTGAGAGAGAGAGAGACTGGCAGGGAGGGGGAAATGGAGAGAAAGACAGATTGGCAGACAGACTGACAGGCGGGAGTAAAAGATATAGGGACTGGGAGGGAGATGGATGGACTGAGTGACAGACAGACAGACGGGCAGACAGTCCCAGGCCTAGTGGCAGGACTGGGATAAGACCGCTCTGGTTAATTTGATGATCTCTGCAGTTATTCAGCCCCACAGAGGGGGGTCCTGGAGCAGTCGCTGTGCTCCGGCGTGTATTCACCCCCTCCACCGCTGTCATCACTGATGCTAAATGTGTGTTTCCACGTGCGCGCCTACGATGGAGGTGTGAATGACGCCTTTGCAGAGGGCTCACCTCCGCTAATAGAAAGAGGCCGTATGAGTACAGTCAGTGAAGTCGATAGTGTTTGACACTGAGATGCACCGACATTGCAGCTAATTTAAGTACTTTTTTTGTATTGCGGAAATAATAATTTGGCTCTTAAATGAAATTGTTTTTGGTGAAAAATGGGGTAAAATGGCCAGATCACTATTAAAAAGGGATAACTGTTTGGCACGCTTCTGTGACTGAAGCTCTCTCTGTATTGTTCATTCCCGTGAGCTCTACTGTAGCGCCCTGTATGGCAGCCTTTCAGAAGTGGTGGATTCTCAATGGAATAACCAACAAGTGGTGCCAGGCACTGTCCGAGCGAGCCATTTTAAACAATTTTCAGTGACCTCGACCTCGACCCAGTTAGGTCCGAAGTATAATCTGGCGATCCTTGGACCGCGGCACCCCTTCCCTGAAAATGTAGTGTTTAGTGAAGTGGTTTTCCACTAAACTGCTGACAGGCACGTAGTCAGACAAGCAGATGTCACCAAAGCAATGCCACCCTCGCTTCAGGCGGGGTTAAAAACATCTGCGAGAGGTCTCTCCACTCTTGCAGCGGCTGATGTTTGGCAGGTACTGTTTAATCAAGCTGCCAGTTCATTAACTGTTTAGTGGCATCGATTTCTCAAACTGAAAACTGATGCACTTGTCCTCTTGCAAGTGCTCCATCGAAGCCTTACACCTCTTTGTCTGGCTCGGTTGGACCCAGTCTCCGTGCTTCATCCAGTGTGGTAGAACAGACGTTTGAGTGGAATTTTCAGTTCCTCGGCAGCCATGTGAAGGGAATACAGTTCATCTTTCAAAAAAAATTACTGGACAAATGTCAAGAGCAGGAGGCGATCAGAGATTGCAAAGCTCTGCCCAGGCTAAACAATCTTCTCCTGGTGAACAGCCCTGTAACAGACTCTCTGTATTTTTTTCTCTTCATGTAGCAGGAATCTACCTCATCTCAGGCACGATTTAGTGGTGGTTACAAATTTCTGCCGCCATTACTTACTTTTCAGTGGGTACATATGAGTACGCACCCCTTAACCCCTTTGCTCAGAATACAAATAATGCCAATTTTTCCTGTTATTCTAGAGCCTATTTAGTCTTTATAACTCAGCATTCATGTCACGGAGACTGGAAAATTATTCCAGTGAAGCGAGATATTTGGAAATTCAATTACAGCATTATGGAGGAATTAAATTTTGGAATTTATGGACGCCGGCGTCTATATCTGGGCAAAGGGTCCCTGGATCCAGAAAGATAACCGGATACAGATCAGTTTGTAATATTTTATTGACATCATTCAGATGATGCCCCCCATTTTTTATTCATTTCAAATCTTTTTGTATTTATAACGATGTGACTGAAAATGCCAAATTTTGTCCTATCTCTTTGTGGTGAAGAATCCTTAAAAAGAGCTTGTTTGCAGATTTTGACCACTTCCAAAATGAAATCACCATTAAGTCGGGCCAAGATACACCTCTAATAAAATTCTCATGCAAGTCCGTTTTCTGGTTTTTGTATAATCCTGCTGACCATTGTAAAAAAAAAAAAAAAAAAAAAAAAAAATTTATTTGCTCATAGAGTGACACTAGTAAAAACTCAAAAAACATGGGATATTATTACCGAACATTTTGGTGTTGGTCCCATGCCTTTATCATTTTTCTGGAGTGAGATATTGGCAAAAATGTGTTTTTTACCTTTGTGGCAACCTTGACCTTGACCTTCCAAAACCTTCCTTGACCTTCACTTTCTTCCTTGGACATGTGGCTTCTTGTGGTGTAAATCTCACTTCTCGTGGTGTAAATCTCAAATCGATACCTGAAGAATTGTGGACGCTTCAGTGAATATCCAACAAACAGGCTGACGGATAGACAGACAAACATGAGGATCAATATACTTGCAAAATCAATATCATATCCACCTTGGCGGAGGCAAAAAGCTGTTTCCTTTTGGCTAATTTTAGACCTAAAGTGAAGTTTATAGATGGTAGTGTACTGGATGGCTTGGGTACTGAATGGAATATGGTTTTATCTCCTGCTGCCCTTGGAATGGAATGGAAGCTGTTTCTGTAGTGCTAACTGTAAATGAGCACAACAATACAGTCACTTAAGGAAGAAGTGATACCGCGTGCTGTTGATATACTGCAGAAATGCATGCTGAAATTAAGACTTTGCACTTGTAAGTAAAGAGTGTTCGAACAATAGTCTAAACAGGAGGAATAATTTGTAATATCAGCTGTATTATTCATCTTATTCATGGTACGTCAGAGAATAAAAGTGCTGGTCTCTTTATTTAAAAAAATAAAATAAATTCTTGTGATTACAAATTTTTGAACGGTAATGTATTTATTTTTGTTATTTCAAAGTTCAACCGCTTTTCTCTCTGAGGGACTGATCCTGCAGTCTACCAGTGCAGTTCGGCTTTTGCGTTTCGCAGAATCTTGTGACCTAACGAAAAGTTCAAATAATTATCTCTTCCTCCTGAGCATTTGAACTCTGGTGGTTTTTAAATGGTCTGCTGAGAATTGGGTCTTTTTCCGAAGTGGAAATGCTTTCTTCATGCAGTTTAAAGGGGGTAATTTGTTAATTGCTGAAGATTATACATCCAGAATGATACTTCTTGTGGCATGGGGCTATAGCCGGTTTACAGCTGGACTGAAAAATGGTCATGGTATATTTGGAAAGAGCCTTTTCTCCATTAGGAAAGCTGAAAAAGGAAAAAAAGTGTTATCATCACCAAATTTTGAGGACTAATGTTATGACACTGGAATAATCTTTAATTACCGTGATCATGGCCTCTGCAGAAAGCTTATCAGTCAGAATAATAAATGTAATTCTTGTGATATGCACTGCGTATTTGCGACTAACTTTAACCCATAACAACCCAGACCCATTTTTCCTCTCAGGAAAGTCATTAGGCGTATAAAACAGACCAAATGACTGCATGTAACACATTTCTGAATAGGGTTTGCGACCACCGTGTCACCTGGCCTGGGGTTTGTATTGGTTAAAAAATAGAGGAACGAAAGCTGCGAATAAAGGCACAAATGCTCGTCTCTGAGGTTGTACCTAATAGGTATGTAAAATTTTACTCCAACTTCGCTAGTATGTATATTTTGTTTCTTCCTTATGTGTTGACTAAGTGTACATTTTTTATCAAACAGGGTAGTATTGAGCCTATTATATACAACGTATTTGTGGAATATGTTCCCAAAGAACTATAATGCACCTTCACAGAATTTTTGAGTGTTGCTTGTAAATCAAGGCCTGGATATAGCAATGTTTTACATGGTGAGTACGGACCATACGAAAAGTCCTGAAAATTGCCGAAAGGGATTGACTTGTATACTGAAGCTTTACTGCCCTGTCTCAACTGGGGGTGGGTACAGTTTTCCGCACCTATAGGGCTCTGTCCTGGTGATGAGTATTGCATTTCAGTGCTGTTTCATGCCCATTTTTTCGCGAGAGTGCGCATGGCACTAGATTCCCAGGGGACGGTAATCACACTAATGATGCACTAGATACACACCCTGTTTTATTTGATAGTTGTTCCCCTTTTGCGTCACAGATTATGAACTCAGAGCGACGTAATTCTCTCCTGAGCTACCATGGCTATGGAGTTTGCTGCGTGAGTCACAAAATGAAATTCAGAATTGGACCCAAGATTTTTTTTTATTACAATAAGATTTTGCCAAGAACAGCAAAGTGCTCACAGAGATCCAGCTTGATAGATCACATTACGGTAGATCCACCTGGGCAGATAATAATTCTCCTTTTTTAAAAAAAATTATTTTTGCCAGGATTGTGTTTTTGAGCAGAGGATGAAGAAGCACACTAATAAAATGTCCTCAGTATGTTTGCATTCAGTAGCATAAACCATAAAACTACAGGTTCTAAGTGCAAAATTTTTTTGTTTAACTCGGGCAAATGTTTTGGAAAGGTGCCTCCCTGAAACTTCTTTCGTTTATGGAACAAAACAAAAATGTCTGTTTTATTACTGAAGTGCAGTGTTTGCTTGGTTTTGGAGCAAATGTGATCACCCCAGGTTTCACATGCTTTCTGGGTTTATTTTTTTAACTGTGCGTGATTACGGTGGATTTTAAGTGCAGAGCGTGTTTTGTTTTTTGAGTAAGTGTGATTAGGCTAGATTTTAAGTATGCTTGTTCATTTTAAGTATGTTTGTCTAACTTTTTTGACTGAGCAGAATCAGACTGGCTTTTAAGCTCTGTCTGCAATCTGTGTTATGTTGTAATGAATTTTATACGACTGTACCTTAAAGGGATATTTCAACATTTTGGCAAATTGGCCGATTGCCATAATCCCTATAGTCATATGAGTAGGTGCATTACCTTTAGTTATCCGTGCCTGTTGTTTTGAGATTCGGGGGGAGGGAGATGCGAGCTGCTCAGCGAACATAACGAAAGTGAACGGTACAGGTCCCTCCCTCCTTCAAAACTCATCAAATGCACGATCCATCAGCTCCAAAACGCTCTCGTGGACAAGTTGTGACCTGCACATTCACCACGCTATAACATAATAATGCATTATTACGAGAGTTATTTTTAAGGCAAATGCATAACCGGAACTACATTCCAGACATACCGGCTAGGCGGAGTGATTTCAAAAGCGTATGTTTACTGCAGCTACTCCGGAACACAAAACAATACTTTGTTCCGAATAAGAAAGTAGTTCTGAGTATTTGCTTCATGTTTCGTAATGTTACATAATTAGCTCCCGCCGTTCGCGGTGCGGGAGCTGGGGTATCGGGATCCGTCCATCCGTGTGTGTCTGCGTGCGTACGTCCGTCAACACATTTTGCTTTATCTCATCTCTATTTCAGTTACAGGCTCTTAATTTTTACTGGACATGCATCTCATAAAGGCCTAAAAATGACGTGCCTAAAGGTCACCTTGGCCTATTTTTTCAAGGTCACTGACCTAAAAATATCACTAAAAACTTTGACATTTTGCTTTATCTCATTAACTATTTCATTTACATCCTCCTTATTTTTACTGGACATGAATCTCATAAAGGCCTACAAAAAACGTGCCTAAAGGTGACCTTGGCCTATTTTTTTCAAGGTCACTGGGCTAAAAATATCACCAAAAACTTCAACATTTTGCATTATCTTATTAACTATTTTGGTCAGAGGCTTGTAATTTTTACCGCGGACATGCATCTCATAAAGGCCTAAAATGATGTGTCTTTGGAACTGGAAACATCGCAAACACTCAGGATGCAAACAAATTCTGTGAGATTTTCATCCTTCTGAATAGCAAAATAATATGGAAACTTTAGCGCAGTATTAAAGGACCAAATATGTCATTTTTGCAACAATTTTGCAATTGTTTGTTCACGAGTTCTGTTTATTTGACACAAGAAAGGGGTTTTAATGACCACTCTGAAATAACACAATACAGGCTGATAATATTCACCATGTATGTTGCCATGCATATTTTTTTCATACCAAACATATTTCAGTTGAGCAAATGGCGGGAGCTTCTGGGGCCGCCAGTGCCCTATATTTTTATACATTATTATTTTATAGCGTGGTGAATGTGCAGGTCACAACTTGTCCACGAGAGCGTTTTGGAGCTGTTGGATTGTGTATTTGATGAGTTTTGAAGGAGCGAGGGACCTGCACCGTTCACTTTCGTTATGTTTGCTGAGCAACTCGCGTCTCTCCCTCCCCCCAAATCTCAAAACAACAGGCACGGATAACTAAAGGTAATGTACCTACTCATATAACTATAGAGATTATGGCATTAGGCCAATTTGCCAAAATGTTGAAATATCCCTTTAAGTGTGATGGAATTTGGGCTAGATTTACTATGACCTTCAGCACAGTTAAAACTCATCAGCATATTTGAAACCAATGACATGACCTGTGGTAGGTCCTTGTATTGTGTCTTTTTTTGCTAATATTTGGTTGTGCTTATATTTTTATGTTTGCTAAAATGTTTTTTTATTATTTCTTCCTCTTCAGTGTCAGGTTCTCCTTGACGTTGGCTGGTGTTTCAGTTTTCCATTAGCTGACCGTCTCTGTGACTGTGTTCTACCTCAGGGACGCAATCTGTACACTGCTAAACATTCTGGCCAATGGGGGGTGGAGGGACTTTAAGGGAACATCAATTTGTGGTCAGATATGGAAGGGAAATATTTATCTTTGGGGTACTTGGCTGGGGAGCTGAAAATGGAGCCTGTGATGTATTTTACAGGCTCCGGCTCAGAGGCCCCCTCATCACATTTTGATGTATTTTACAGGGGCCAAAAAAAAGTTCATTTTTAAGCCTGTTTGTTTGCGGCCTGTAACTGTACTCATCACCCGGTCGTCATCGCTCCTGTTAATTTTGCTTCTGTTTTGGAAATTTGAGACGCAAGAAGAATAACGCATCATTCATCGTCATTGCCGTCTTCAGCATCGCAAGCCTCCCTACGTCCTTTAAAATACCATCGTCCATCATGACCTGGGTACAATATGAAGGTTGTTCAAATGTTCCACTGTGTAAAAAGTTGCAGAAGATGGGCCAAAACAGGAATTTCTCTTTCTATAAGGTGTGGCCCATGTATCTCAGCCATACTGACCGATTGCTAACGCCTTCTGGTTTTTTTTTTATATTAAAATTCATATGTCACTCAGTTTTCTCACTGGCTGATGTGGATGAGCACGCATGCTGTACTGCTGTTTTGCCTTCTGTATGTACACTTCTTCAGATGCCGCAAACCTCATGGGCATGCTGCAGGGCTAACTCAGCTAGCGAACACTTCCGTAGTGCCTCTCTCTCGGCGAGGTGTAACAGCTTCTCCACTTAAAGGGCATCTGAAGTCGATTCTCAGACGGGACGTCGAACGTCCAATGTTTGCAAACAAATCCCTTGCTTTTGTTGACATCTTGCATTGTCACATGACCAATTTCATTCATCAAACAATGTATGCGTAGAGGATCCTTCTATTTTGTACAAATGTATTTCGGTTCGTTTGCGCAGGTGCGGCTGGCTGATTGACCGATGAACAAAAAACAACGGGAATTGACTTTAGATGTCCTTTAAGTTTGTCAAAACCTTCAGATCGTCATTTTATTTGGAAAGGGTCAAGCATTGACACAGAATACAGTGACTCCTACAAAAAATACTGTTACGAATATATTATTTTTGTCGAGGCTATATTATCTGTATTGACTGTTTTTTAAATACAAACATTTATTTATAAAACTTTTTTTTTCCTTTTTTTAATTAGCATTTGGAATTTAAACTATACTTTTTAGCTCGCCAGAACGAATGTCCTCAGAGAGCTATTGCCATACCCTCGGCGTCGGCGTCGGCGTCCGCGGCTGTTGACAGCAAGGTTAAAGTTTTCCGGCGAGCTGTGTTGTCTTCTGACAACTCTTGTTATCTTCAGTAACTCTAACATGGAAAACAGAAAATTAACATCTAATGACATATTTAAATTAAAAAAATCTAGGGTGCTGAAGACTTTTGCACAGTATTGTATGTTTGAGGTGTTTTTACGTGGTGCCCTGTGCGTGTCCCCGTCAAAATTATAAAGTTTTTCTTCTTTGGTGTCCGCATCCATTTTTTAAGATTCAGTCTCACTGCATTTCTCTGGGCCTACTGGCCAGACACTGTTGCTTGTATGGAACCACTGAAAATTATGGTCCTCCAACGCCATTTTGATCCCAGGCAGATCTTGTTCTTATTATTATGTGTCTGCCAGTCACAATGGACAGTATGCTTGCTATTGTCTGTCCATCCGTCAGTGCGTATGTCAGTCACGCTGTCTGACCGTAACAAATATCTGGTCCAACTCAATATCTACTTAAGGACGGGAGGGATTTTCACCGAATCAGACAGGCTATCTTCCCACTGAGGGTAGCTGAACTGATTAGCTTTTTTAGGTCATTGGTTCAAAGGCCAAGGTCACTGAAGGTAGTCATATGCGGGGGCCAAAGATCAACATTTAGGGCGTATGACGCTCTGGTAGGCAGAAGCATAACATTATGTGTTTTGCATTGAATTCTACTGCTTTGTTATTATTACTGGACAATCATTTTATTATTAATCTCTGTGTTCATTCTTCTAATTTGACCTATCTGTCATCTGTCCGTCTCACTGCTTTGTTTAATCTGTGAATCCCTCAATCTGTCTCTCGTCTGATGTGGAATTAATGAAGGCAGACTCACGCCATCCATCCATTCGACACCCTCACCCAACCTTTCCGTTCGTTCCTTGTGTTTTTTTAACGTCTTTTCGCGTGTTACAGGAGCATTGTTCCCTTGGCGGATGTGGCCTAGTTTGTGTCCGTCTGAGAGCAAACTGGAGCTGCTCGGTGTGAGACACCTGTATAATGGCAGGGAGACTGGGCTGCAGAGTTTTCATTCAGGATGGCTCGCTGGATTTGAGTGCCTGTCTTTGATCCCAGAGACGGTTGTTCAGACCTTTTTCTGTCCCCGTGCTGCTGATGTGGTTACTGCGTGCGGTGTGTGTGCGTGCGTGCGTGCGTGCGTATGTGTGTGATCATCTCTTGGCTAAAGCGAGCTTCAGTTGTCTGTTTCAGCGATGGAACCCTGGGCCGAATACAAGTCACTTGAACACAACACAAGTAGAATATACTCCATCTTGTAAAAGGGTTCAGTAAATTAGTAAATCAGGCTGTGCTTTGTTCTACATTTCACTACATTTTAACCTTTTGAGCGCCGAATATATTTTCAAGGACTTAAAAACGTAGTTATCCTGAGCTGTTGAAAACCTATCATGTGGCAACTTGTTTAAAAGAGCTCCCGCAAGGGAGCTCTTTTAAACAAGTTGCCACATGATAGGTTTTCAACAGCATCTGACTTTGATATCTTACCTCATTGGGCAACTATAGTAGCCCACGGCGCTGAAAGGGTTAAAATGAGAACTGTTTTCGGAATGAACTCGTGTAAACTCTGTCACAGCTCACCCTGGTGATTTTACCGCGCCGAACTGTTGTCGAGCGCATTATCCATTTGTTCAGCTAAGGATTTACGGAATGAACTTGAGTTCACACTTAGCCTTAAGGACAGCCATCTCTGCCTGAGGTTAGGAACACATCATTCCTGTTAGCTCAACCGCGGTTTGTGAGGATGAAGGCGTAACATTTTTAAAATCGATTTCATTGTATATTGAACAGAGTTATTATCTTTGACGTGAACGCTGTTAATCACCACCTGATTGTGTTTCGCTCCCAACTCTAAAATACCCAGATTGACTGGCACAGTCTGAGCAACTCTATCTGCTGCAGCGCAAGTGTGTTTTCATACGTCCTGTTTTGAGAATCACAAATTCACTGAACAACTTTCAAGTGGAAAATATTTGCTTGTTAGATATGGTGTGTTTAACAAGAGAAATTTTATCACAGTGTGGGAACATTTTGAAATGACATTAAAGTTGACCATTTATTATTAAGATCTACTTACTCCGCTTTGAGCAGTTTTGTGATGAAATAAAATGAGTAAGTTGCATTGAAAGACAGTCTCTGGGTGCTCGGCTTGCATCTTCGGGTGTATTTTACGATGCGCCGCAAAGCTATTCTCAAACTCCCCTCGCAGGGCTGACGAGGGCTTCTCTTCGCACCGCCAACCACCACCCCCGAGCCCCTCACCAGGAGACGCATCTCTTAGCCGCAACCATCTGGTCCTGCGTCGCGTTAAATCACCTCAGTGCGAGGGGGTCTGGGACCCCTCGAAATCCGGCCTGAGTCCCCGCACTCGTGTTAACCAACGCCACCAACCTGCTGCAGCTGGGGGGGGGGGCTCTTGGCGCCCCACATCAAAGAAATGCCATTGGCTGGCAGACAACCTCTTGAAGCCTTTTTTTTTTTTTTTTTTCGCCGACTCTCCGCAGTTGGTTTTGGCCGCTGACGTTACACACCCTTGATGCAACGGGCTGAAGTTCTCTCAACTAGCGCTCGTGAGTCTGTAGCGGCAGAGTTTGTACCGAAAGGATTTGAAATGTTGGTCGCCATTGGACAATCTGGTGTGGTTCTCCTCACCCGTTGGTGATATGTCTGCGTACCTGCGGTTCTCTCACGCGGACGAATGTGCTGCAGGGCACAGTCTCGAGTCCTGAGATCTCAAAAGGTTCTCATAATGTTGCTGTGATGTTATGGCAATGTTATAACCTTGATGAGGTATATCAGTAACATTGTGAGGACATTTGTGTTATCAACCATATTTGCAGTTGAGGATATTTCCCCTCAAATAAGGAATACTTTAAATGAAATAGTTTGTCATGTCCATTTGAACTGAAGATGAAAATGTAGCTGATGACATTAAAATAATAAAAACATAACGTCTGGTATCACTGTCTATCTCTACCAAACCATCCAAACTGGTATATTCCTAAGTCATGTATAATGTGGAGTTTTACGTTGATTTTTGAGTGCTGATTAGTATGGCCTTGTCTGCATTTTCTTTAAAATGTGATACTGAAACAATGAAGACTCAATTTACACATTCTGAGGCGTTTAATGTGCCTCTGCTCTTTGAGCACTGTGGAACACAATCTCGATTTGTGAGCAAGTTCAAGCGTTTCCTCCAAAGACATTTACTCAGTCCCCTGCAGCAATCTCAATGCGAATTCATGATATCTTTTACTTTTGTTCAAAACAGCTAGTTCTCTCCGGAATACATTTTAAAGATGTAAGCATTTGTCTGTTTTGTAATCTGGTAGATGTGCTTTGGGAATTCAAAAAATTGGTTGATAATTAATTGGGAAATAAGTAATTTCTTGGAAATTTTCTATTGAAAGCTTGACTATGTTATCATTGTGCGCAGATCTTATGGTGACTGAGTAATAATACAGTTATTGGATTCCAGATTCGTGAAATTAGCTTTTTGAAGGGAGGCGTGTACTCTAGTATTTTTGAGCTATTTTTGTGTTGGTACAATACTTCACTAAACAAGTTTTGAAAAGCCTGACTTCAAAAATTCATATCCATCTTATTTTGGCTTTAATTGCAGAACAAGTTGGACAAGAAATGCTTGCCAACCTGCATGGTGACCGAGAGAAGATCCAGAGGGCTAGAGAGAGGGTGAGTGTCCTACTAACCATCCTCATACCCCCCCCCCCCATAACCCCCCCCGATCTCCATACGTCACCAACCCTTACAATCTCCATATCCAACACAAGCTCCATACTGTACCAACCCCTCAAATCTCTATACCATTACAAACTCCAAATCTCCAAACCCAACCAACCCCCTAATCTCCATACCCTACCAACCCCCCATCTCCATTGCCTACCAACCCCCCAATCTCCATACCCTACCAACCCCCCCCATCTCCATTGCCTACCAACCCCCCAATTTCCATACCCTACCAACCCCCCCATCTCCATTGCCTACCAACCCCCCAATCTCCATACCCTACCAAACCCCAATCTCCATACCCTGCCAACCCCCCAACCTCCATACCCAACCAACCCCCCAATCTCCGTACCCTACCAACCCCCCAATCTCCATACCCTACCAACCTCCCAATCTCCATACCCTCCCAACCCCCAATCTCCATACCCTACCAACCCCCAATCTCCATACCCTCCCAACCCCCAATCTCCATACCCTACCAACCCCCCAATCTCCATACCCTCCCAACCCCCAATCTCCATACCCTACCAACCCCCCAACCTCCATGCCCCACTAACCCCCCAAACTCCATACCCTACCAACCCCTCAACCTCCATGCCCCACTAACCCCCCAATCTCCATAACCTACCAACCCCCCAATCTCCATACCCTACCAACCCCCCAACCTCCATGCCCCACTAACCCCCAATCTCCATACCCTACCAACCCCCCAATCTCCATGCCCCTACCAACCCCCCCCAATCTCCATACCCTACCAACCCCCAATCTCCATACCCTACCAAACCCCCCCCCCCAACCAACCCCCCTCCATACCCTACCAACCCCCAACCTCCATGCCCAACCAACCCCTGAACCTCCATGCCCCACCAACCCCCAATCTCCATACCCTACCAACCCCCAATCTCCATACCAACCAACCCCCCAATCTCCATACCCTACCAACCCCCAATCTCCATACCCCACCAACCCCAATCTCCATACCCCCCAACCCCCAATCTCCCCCAATCTCTCCATACCCTACCAACCCCCAATCTCCATACCCAACCAACCCCCCAATCTCCATACCCTACCAACCCCCAATCTCCATACCCTACCAACCCCCCAATCTCCCCAACCAACCCCCCAATCTCCATACCCTACCAACCCCCAATCTCCATACCCTACCAACCCCCCTCCATACCCCCCAACCCCCCAATCTCCCCTACCAACCCCCCCAATCTCCATACCCTACCAACCCCCAATCTCCATGCCCCAACCCCCCAATCTCCATACCCCCCCAATCTCCATACCCTACCAACCCCCCAATCTCCATCCCCTACCAACCCCCAATCTCCATACCCTACCAACCCCCCAATCTCCATACCCCACCAACCCCCAATCTCCATACCCTACCAACCCCCAATCTCCATACCCTACCAACCCCCAACCTCCATACCCTACCAACCCCCAAACTCTCCCCCAACCCCCCAATCTCCATACCCTCCCAACCCCCAATCTCCAGACCCTACCAACCCCCAATCTCCATACCCTACCAACCCCCAATCTCCATACCCCTACCAACCCCCCAATCTCCATACCCTACCAACCCCCAATCTCCAGACCCTACCAACCCCCCCCCCATACCCTCCATACCCCAATCTCCAACCCTACCCCCCAACCTCTCCAGACCCTCTCCAGACCCAACCCCCCAATCTCCATACCCTACCAACCCCCCAATCTCCATACCCTACCAACCCCCAATCTCCATACCCTACCAACCCCCCAATCTCCATACCCTACCAACCCCCAATCTCCATACCCTACCAACCCCCCAATCTCCATACCCTACCAACCCCCAATCTCCATACCCTACCAACCCCCCAATCTCCATACCCTACCAACCCCCCTCCATCAATCTCCCTACCCCCCCCCAATCTCCCCTACCAACCCCCCAATCTCCATACCCTACCAACCCCCAATCTCCATACCCTACCAACCCCCAATCTCCATACCCTACCAACCCCCAATCTCCATACCCTACCAACCCCCCCAATCTCCATACCCTACCAACCCCCAATCTCCATACCCTACCAACCCCCCAATCTCCATACCCCTACCAACCCCCCAATCTCCACCTACCCCTACCCCCCCAAACCCCCTACCCTACCCCCCCAATCTCCATACCCTACCAACCCCCAATCTCTATACCCTACCAACCCTCCAATCTCCATACCCTACCAACCCCCAATCTCCATACCCTACCAACCCTCCAATCTCCATTCCCTACCAAACCCTCTAGTCTCCATACCTCTACTAACCCCCTCCAGTCTCTATACCCCCCCAGTGTTTGCGAGTGGTGTATGGATATTTACAGTTTTTTGTCTGGGTTCATGAGTGGTACATGAATGTGCACAGTTATATATGTGTGTTTGTGAGTGGTATATGGATGTATACAGTTGTCTCTGTGTGTTTGCGAGTGGTATATGGATGTATACAGTTGTATCTGTGTGTTTGTGAGTGGTATATGGATGTATACAGTTGTCTCTGTGTGTTTGTGAGTGGTATATGGATGTATACAGTTGTCTCTGTGTGTTTGTGAGTGGTATATGGATGTATACAGTTGTCTCTGTGTGTTTGTGAGTGGTATATGGATGTATACAGTTGTATCTGTGTGTTTGTGAGTGGTATATGGATGTGTACAGTTGTATCTGTGTGTTTGTGAGTGGTATATGGATGTATACAGTTGTATCTGTGTGTTTGCGAGTGGTATATGGGTGTATACAGTTGTCTCTGTGTGTTTGCGAGTGGTATATGGATGTATACAGTTGTATCTGTGTGTTTGTGAGTGGTATATGGATGTATACAGTTGTCTCTGTGTGTTTGTGAGTGGTATATGGATGTATACAGTTGTCTCTGTGTGTTTGTGAGTGGTATATGGATGTATACAGTTGTCTCTGTGTGTTTGTGAGTGGTATATGGATGTATACAGTTGTCTCTGTGTGTTTGTGAGTGGTATATGGATGTATACAGTTGTATCTGTGTGTTTCTTGAGTGGTATATGGATGTATACAGTTGTATCTGTGTGTTTGTGAGTGGTATATGGATGTATACAGTTGTCTCTGTGTGTTTGTGAGTGGTATATGGATGTATACAGTTGTCTCTGTGTGTTTGTGAGTGATATATGGATGTATGCAGTTGTATCTGTGTGTTTGTGAGTGGTATATGGATTTATACAGTTGTCTCTGTGTGTTTGTGAGTGGTATATGGATGTATACAGTTGTATCTGTGTGTTTGTGAGTGGTATATGGATGTATACAGTTGTATCTGTGTGTTTGTGAGTGGTATATGGATGTATACAGTTGTATCTGTGTGTTTGTGAGTGGTATATGGATGTATACAGTTGTATCTGTGTGTTTGTGAGTGGTATATGGATGTATACAGTTGTTTCTGTGTGTTTGTGAGTGGTATATGGATGTATACAGTTGTATCTGTGTGTTTGTGAGTCGTATATGGATGTATACAGTTGTCTCTGTGTGTTTGTGAGTGGTATCTGGATGTATACAGATGTTTCTGCTCATTTTTTATATGGATGTCTGGAGTTTGTAATGGGTACACAGTCATATTTCATGTTTGGGAAAGGAATTCGGAAGCACACTGTTGTCTTTGGGTGTTCGGGAGCGGCAGAGAGAAAAACAGGCCTTGTAAAGAGGATGTGGGATATGTGGCTGCAGGCAGTTCGGAGTTCACCCCCCCCTCCAGGTCTAAGAGCTGGAGGCAGTCAGTGTGAACTGCTCTCTCTGCCTGCTCCTGCCACAGCAGGGATCTCTTCTCTGTGTTTGTGTGTGTGTGCGTGTGTGTCTTGTGTGATTCTGTGTGGGTGTGCGTGCTTGTGTGAGCGTACGTAGTATGTGTGCGTGTTTGAGTGCATGCCTGTGTGTGGGTCTTGTGTGTGTTTGTGTCCTGTGCAATTGTTTGTGTGTGTTTGTATTTACATTCATATGAGTGTGTTTTTGCTGATGAGCAGTTTTGTCTGTATTGGTGATTTTTTTTGTTAGTGTCGGTGTATTTGTGCTGAAGTGGAAGCGAGTGAGTGAACTGAATCACTTGTGCTTTATTATATGAAGTAAGGATTCGTTCTCTCCTGATCGGTCGAGGTCACTGTAAACAGAGATAAACACCGCGCAAAAGTGTGCGAGGGGTTTTTATAACAATCGGACAACCTCCAGCCAAAAATAGATTAGGCTTCACTGCAGTGTCACTATTTCGCGTCACTTCGTCCCTGTGAGGAGCTTTACATTAGAGTTGTCGCCCTTCTGTTATTTTATTTTCATGTAGGGTCCTATTATAAAACAGTTGTTGACTTCAGTTATCGGTGAATGCAACGATTTATCCACCTTGAACAAGTGACATTTACCTCGGCGCATGTCCAAGGTAGATGGATCATTGGATTCACCCCAACTGAAGTCAATAATTGTTTAATAGCTACCTCTGTACCATTACAGGTTATGCAGCTGGCTAAAATCAAATTCTTTAATGGCTGTCATGTACAGTTAAGAATGCTCATTTGGAATAAATAAATAGCACAACCCCACGGACTGCTCTGGTCACCATGGGCCGCAGAGTGCAGTAAGTAACAGGACACGTCATTGGTAAATCGCGAGACTCGGAAGTCGTGCCGAGCCGCGGCGTCCTCCTTCGCTGCCGCCCACATCGAGCCTCCCCGCTAACGATTGCCTCTATCAGTAGCCGCTCTCTGCGGCTCTGTGATTCGCCGACGGTAGCCGTCCGCCCGTACCCCGCGCAATCGCGGTCGGGGGCCTTCTCAAAATGGCCCTTTGTGGAGGACGCTTAAAGATCACACCATGTCAGCGGGTACGGCCGAGCGATTTCAAAGGAAATAAAACATCTCCTTTCAAAGGTGTGCCATCTGCTGTCGGAGAATGGAGCTTCCCCTGCGAGGCTTCGGCCCCCGCGGGCCCTCGCTCCCTTTTAAACGCCGGGAAGGAGATGTGAAGCCGCGCTGCGTGAACCTCTAAACTGGCTGCTCCTTTCTTTTACTGCTCAGAAAAGTCAACAGGAGTCAGCAAAGTGCCATTTAACAATTCACTTCTGCTCCATACCCCGCACTCTAAAAATATAACCTGTACCGAGAATTTAACTAGGTGAAGTCACCAGTAATGCGAGGTCTGAAAGTATTTGTACAGTAAATAATTCTAAAGGCCTGTAGGTCTGACATGGGTCACTCCAAACAACCTAACATTGAGGTAAACACTGGGATCTACCTTTTATAGAGTACTCTGCGAAGGTCTTAAGCACATTTAAATCAATGTCCTAGGGCGAATATGGATACAAAATTAGTGAAATTAAAAGTTTTTCATAACTTAGAAATGTATTATACAGAGCTGTAAACTGTTAAAAACTGAATCAAATCAATATTTGGTGTCCGTACACTTCGCGTAAAAATTTGGGACACTGTCCTGTTGTGCTTTTGTTTGATAAGATAATTGGCTTTTTTCTTGTTCCAAGCAGAGTGGATAAATGGCCACCGTTCCTCTGCAGACTGACTGTCTCACTTGCGTCTGTCCCACCAAGTAAATGCAGACAGCCATGATGATGGTGACATCAGGGCTCTTTCAGGACTGTGTTATCTGTATCAACTGTTTTGAATTATACAAACATTTATTTATGAAGCTCTTTATTAAATTAGAATTTGGAATGTCAGATATACTTTTTTTTAGTCTTCAGCAGCACAAATGTGGAAAACAAAACGCGAACATCTAAAGCCAGATTAAAATTTCATAAAATGTAGGGTGCCTAAGACTTTTGCATAGTATTGTATTGATTATACCATGTAGGGTTTATAGTACATTGATATTTTACCACTGTTAAGCCGTAGAGCGCTGGATAAATTTTCAAGGAATTAAAAATGTTATTATCCTGAGCTGTTGAAAATCTATCATGTGGGAGCTGAGGGAAGCTCCCTGAGGGAGCTCTTTTAAACAAGATGCCACATGATAGGTTTTTTACGTAAAATAACTGAAAACATCCAGTGAGGGGCAGGTCTGTAGATGGAAATGTCTCCTTATTAAGAAACATGAGGGGAGCATGGCCAGGCTGGTGGATGGCAACAGTAACTGAAGTAACCACGCGTTAGAATGGCGCGATACTGAAGAGCAGCTCTGAGCGCGCAACATGACGTAACATAAAGTGGATGCGATGCAGTGGCTGAGGACCACTCCAGGTTCCACTCCAGTCAGCTGCAAACAGGCAACTGAGCATAAATTCTGCAAAGGTTCAGCAAATGCAGACATTAGGAAAATTTAAAAAACCTTTCCCCACCAACCCACCCAACAAGTCTTGACAAATCTCGATTTCTGCTGCAGTATGGAGATGGTAGGGTCTTAATTTGGTGAAAAAACATGACCCATGCATCCTTCCTCTCTTGCATTGACGGTTCAGGGTGGCGGTGAAATGATGGGGGGAATACTAAGTACACATTAGGCCCCGTAATGCATATCAGGTGGGCACAATATAAATGACATTAGCTACCTGAGAATTGTTGCTGAACATGTTTATCCCATGACAAACTTTTTTTTACCCATCTTCGAATGACTACTTCCAGCACAATGAAGGGCCATAATATAATGTACGTGTCATCTCAAGCTGGTTTTACGAACTTAACGATGAGTTTGGTTGACTACAGCAACCTCCACAAGCACCAGATATCAGTGCACTAGAGCTCCGTTGTTGTGGTAGAACTTGATATTGTTGGCGTGAACACACAGCCCGCAAATCTGCACGCCAACTGCGTGATCGCGTCATGCAAACATGGATCAGCATCACTGAGAAATGTTTTCAGGACTTAGATTCTGTGCCACGAAGAGTCCACACCTTTCTGGGGGCAGTCCTACCCATTATTCAAATGGCGTACCTAATAGAGTGACTACTGAGTGTATACTGCAGGTGCATATAAAAGTAGGCAAAACCAAAAACGCAATTGTGTCGACATGCACTGACAACCGTGCCGCACAATT
Source organism: Gymnothorax javanicus (assembly GCA_029692085.1). Classification (NCBI taxonomy): domain Eukaryota; kingdom Metazoa; phylum Chordata; class Actinopteri; order Anguilliformes; family Muraenidae; genus Gymnothorax; species Gymnothorax javanicus. Next base: position 116,096,780 of record CM056200.1, read on the forward strand.
AACGTTTTGAAGACGGTTTAAGATATTTGCTCTAGCTAATGGAAGACGGCACTCCCAAGCTACGCGTCGGAGTTCCTGTTCCTCGTATTTCCCCTGAAGACTCTTCTTCAATCCTGATGTCTGCAGGTGCTGTTTGCTGCAATACAAAGCAAGCTGTCCCAAGTGCCCCACGCAGAACCTTTATTGTGTACTCTTCAGAGTTCTGCAGGATGTCAACATTTCCAACAAAGCTCTGCTGCGTCATTTACGGAAGAAAATATGAAAGGCGCAAGTGCTAAATTGCCCAACCTAAGGCAGTGGAATGAAATACACACGATGGGCCTGACTTATTAAGGCTTCTACAATTTGCAAAACATTTTAAATGAATAACCTCATGAACGATTAGTCCAGCCCAAATGCCATGGCCAACGGTTGGTTTTCTTGTAGTGAGGGTTCGACACATGCTTAAGGTCTTTATTTATCAACCCTGAAAATTTTAATGTTTGTGTATTTTAAAGCATTTTTTCGTCTTTAGTGACCAGCTTAGCCTTTGTGACTTAGGCAGTCGGCAAGTCCCCGGACATAAGGGACCGTCCATGAATTACCAGTCAGTTTTTAAGAATGTTTTTGCTGGTGAGCAGCAGACACAAGCTCAGGCTTTTTTTTCCCTCTCGTTAGCTGATTTATATTAGGGTGCAAAGTATTCTGGCTATTCTGAAGCGTCTCTCTCATCAGCCATTGGATGTCCTGTGTCTGTCCGCAGTCAAGCTGTTTTTCCTGATGAAATTTGGTTGGATTTTGATTCTGCGTTAGTGTTAAACTCGTCCAGCCGAGCGTGAGCTTCTAACGACGATTTTGCAGCAGATATCTCTCACTTTCTCTGAAATGCAAACACTGAAATGCTCTTTATTTTTATCCATTTTGGCTCGCTAGATAGAGACTGTATCCAGTTTTTTTTTTCCTGACACCCATCCGAGATAGTTGAAAGTTTCAGGGTATTTGAATTGGCAGATGTTGGTCGCGTACAAAGCTGTTGGTATGTGCCAGTGAGCACAAGCTGTGCTAACATACAAGTTATTGGGGTGTTTGGACCAATCATATGCACCCCTGGACATTTCCAGAATGGATTCTGCTCAATAACCTCACCTGTGATGGAAAGATGGTCTCCATGTCTAATGTGCTCTTCTAGTTTGTGTCAAAAGAACAAAAGCTGTAAAATCTTTCATACAATGACTCATTTTTTGTGTTGGTTCTGTCATCCAGAACTTTGAGTTTGTAAGGTTTCAATGACTATCACACTGAAGTACACTGTTATCCCTGCTAAAAATTCCGGCTTTAACTGGCCTAAACTGGTCAAGCTGGTTTAAGCTGTGTTTTGGACAGTTTTAGTTGGTCGACCAGCCCTTCACCAGCTGACTCCAGCTGACAATACCATCTTAACTAGCTATGACCACCTTCATCCAGCTATAGAGACCAGCTTTAAACATCTAGACCAGCTATGACCAGCTAATGGTGTTGAAAACACAGCTCAGACCATCTTAAACCAGCTTAGAATTCTAGCTGGTCTTAGCTGGAATTTTCAGCAGGGATCTTTAATTTGTGGAAATTTTCATCCTTGTCAGGTGAACTCTTTAGAGAAGGGAACCCCCCGCCCTCATTTGGAGGTGCAAAAAAAAATATAGGGCATTTCAATATAATGTAAAGTAATAACCTTCAATCTTTATCGCATAACCTTTGTGTGCAATGACTGCTTAAAGTCTGTTACACATAGACATGGCCAGACGCCGGGTATCTTGCCTGGTGGTGCTCTGCCGGGGCTGTACTGCAGCCATCTTCACTTCCTGCTTGTTTCAGGGACTTTATGCCCCGATTGCCCTCTTCAACATGTAGAATTCATGTTGAATTAGATTCTCATCTGGTATTTATTGATCTGCTTTAAGGAGACATCAAGCCGTGGGATTTTATTTATTCTTCTTTGGATTTTTGGGAAACTGCGACTCGCCGCCGAGCTCCGACAGCGACATACTTTGCCACCTCTGGCTCATGGCGCCTCTGCAAACCAAAACCTGACTGTGCTGAGAATTTAGCGGCTGTTCGTAATGTGCGGTGTAAGCATTCTGAGCGTCTCGTGTGTCCTCTGACTGAGGACCTTCCATCTGCTGGTGTTAGATGGGAGAGTTCAAGCCTTTGGCTCCTGACGCTGGTGTCTGAGTCGCAAATAAGTGACCCGAACACTATATATATATATATATATATATAAATAAAATCTATTCACATAATGTGTGTGTGTGTGTGTGTGTGTGTATATATAGATATATGTATTTATTTATTTGATCCTGGGTAGTTAAGCTTTCAAAATAGTGGTCAGTTGCCCAACCTGTTGGAAACGTAATGTCCTGTCAATCAAAGTATTTTTTTCTTTCTTTTTTTTTTTTGTGAGAAGTGGTGTTTCAGAGGGAAAGGTATAGAAAGGCGTCAGGAGTGTTTCAGCCCTGTAATGAAATGTTATGAATTTTGCTTTCAATTGGCCTCTTAAAATTATTTGGTAAATCTTTTAACGCGTCAAACCGTTCTCCCTCATTGTCAATAAGATTGCCTTCTTTAGCAGAAAAATGATGTACACCCGTCAGACTGAGACACCTGTGACTGACCTTTTGTTTCTGTTCTGGCGACTCCCTCCTGCCCCCGCTGCCGTAACGTGTTCCTCGTCAGGCTCGTTAGTCTCTGAGCAGTCGGCCTCCTTGCCCGCGATCCCTCCCCTCCCGTTTTCCACAGATAAACACAAGTTTTCATTTCCGCCTGAATATGTATGAGTGTGAACGCTCATTTGAACTTTTCTTTTGTTTCCAAAGCTGAGAGAGACAGACGCCAACTTGGGGAAGAGCTCCAGGATTCTGACAGGAATGCTGAGAAGGTAAGAACAAGGTAGGGCCCTATCTCCCGCTGTCTCCCCTCGCTGTTCTGCGCCGGCTTTTCGCTCCTCGTGTTAGCGCACGTTGCGTATTCGCGCGCGCGAGCTCACGCACACTCGCCTATGCCAAACACGCACGCTTTGGAGTGCGTCTCTGCGCCTACAGAATACCAGCGCGCGCCAGATATACACAAATATACACAAGCATGGACGAGGCAAACACGGCTCCGATAACGGAATTGTATGCGGTGCGTTTTTGCATATGCACATGAAACGAAGTCGCGTACTGTACGCATATGCATACACTCCTGCTCACCCACAACTCCTGCTGAGAATACCAAATTTTCTCCGAGAATAAACAAGAATATTCCTCACATTTTTTCACCTCTCATTCTGTACCCTCTCTTGCATATGCATGATATTAGCCTGATTCTGTGTACGTATAGCGAAGAGTGAAATCTTTCCTTTTTTTTTCCCCTGAATATGGAAGAAATTTGTATTTGAGATCAAAGGATGTATATGTGGGGAAAAAAAATACAAACATCTTTAGTTCAGTGTAATTTGCCTGCACGGACGGTTCACATTTTTATTGGAGCAGCCATTTTTTTTTTAATTCCCCTGCCGTTAGCTATGCAAAAGTAAGGTATTGGCTGTTCTCCTATGCATGGATTTTAACCCTAGTCCTGCCTATAGGCTAATGTTTATTGAGGACCAACATACTGGGAAATGGCTACCAGGGAACGGTATATCGATAAGCGACACGCAGGGAGACAATTGTAGGTCCTCTATGTATTTGCATCCGGCAGGACTAGGGTTAGCACATTGATGAAAGGTGAGCATCAAGTTTTGGTTATCATTCGTTGAGACTGTATTTGCTTCGGAAGGCGTACGCCATCATGTGGGCAAGATGGCTAATTATGAATGAAAAACGGTTCATCGGTTAGTTGAGAGTACTGATGTCATGCATTCCTCAGAGGCCAAACCTGCCATTAGCTGTGATAACCTACTGAGATTTTCACCTCGCTGGGGAATGATTGAGAAGTATGATTTCTCCTTTCGTCTCCGCGCTCTATTGCAGCCAGTGCCGGTCAGGTCCGGTGCCTGCAAGCGCGCAAAATCGGTTGATTTAGTCGACCTCCAGTGGTATGTGCAGTATGTGATATTTTTTGGTGCTTCGAAATGCGGTAAATGGTGAGGATTTGAGTCATGCGATTCGGAGGAGTCACTGGTCTGCCATGGCCTCCTGACGTTGGCCAGAATGGCTTCTGGAAGGAAGGCAACAAACTTGATTTGGGGGTCGGAAAAATCCAGAAAAATTTGGGAATAAAATATACATTCAAAGAAAGAATTCCCCTAAATGCACAGACTATTGTTGATGAAGCAAGTTCTTATGGGCCCAGATAAAGCTCGAGAAATGGAACTGAGACCCAGTAGAGAGGAGAGACGAGCCGAGACGAACTGGTCTTTATTGCATCACATCGATGTGGCAGTGAAATCGCTTTGCCGTAGCTGATAAGGGAACTTGGCCACTCGTCTCAGGCGCTGAGGTAATGTAGGATAACTGTAGCAGGATGCTTTTGGAAGCATGAAGACAGATTTTGTTTGGTTTCCTCCAAAGAAATCTCTCAAACATTATTTACTGGTGCGTCATTTTGCAGTAAGTCGATGACCCCAGACATACAGCCTGAGCATCCAGAAAGGAAGTTTTGGACTATCCAATGCCGCAGCCAGAGTTAAATCTGATTGGGTTTGCATTCCCCTTGATGACAGGAGACAGAAACTTCTGGAAGCAAAGATCAGCAGAAAGCGCCCGTCGTGTAGGTCCGGAAGGTACTTCATTCCAAAATTGAAGCCAATCATAACCCTAAACTTCATTTTGTCTTTCTGAAAATTGCGTGGGTGAACACGAGAACAGCCTGTTTTGCAATATGACAAAACATGCATGTATCGCAGTGAATAGAAGTTGATTGTTTGTGCTTTTGTGTCTAGTGTTCATCTTTTGATCTCAAATTCTGTGCTCAATTAGCAAACGTGTATGTGTGTGGGGGGGGGGTTTGCACTCTTGCTCCCAAAAAAATGTGAAATAAATAACTGAATTAGTAGCCAAACCTTTGCCAAGAAGTGTAAGTGGTCAAATGCTGTCCTAAGCCCATAGATCCCTGCCATAGCGACTATGGTGTGCAAGTCCTCGCTTCTTTGTACCAATCAAAGAGCGGCTATCGCTTCTCCCTAAGTTGACCGGAGAACTTATATTAGAGCATTTCACACATAGCAATCGCGCGGGTGTGGTCATTCGCCAGATGTACGCGCCTTACTCTTCCCTCTCAAAAAAAAAGAACGATAAATCGGCCCTTTTCCGTGGTCAGAGGCTTCAGAGAAAGGAATCGCAGGGGAAGAGAAGGGAAGGAGGGGGGAAAAATTCAGTTAAACGTCTGTCACGTCTCCATTTTATAAACTGCCGGGGCGTCCGTCCCTGAACCGTGACGCTACGTTTCTGATTAAGAGTAATATGTAAATGACACCGGCTAAATTTAAAATCCGGGCCGGGAAGGAAGTGGCAATTGAAATGGATGCTTCAGCGCCCGTAGACAATCAGGGAAGGGTGCGAGCGGCGGGATAGGTCCCGCGGTGACGCCGAGTGTAACCGATATTCTGCATATGTCTCCATTTTGTCAAATCTCATTAGGGGCGGACTGCCTGCCCGATGGCATTGGATCTGTCCAGAAATCATTCATCATTCTCCCCACCCCTTCAGTTGAAAGTAAATAAGGAGCAGTTATTTGAATAATATCATATTAATGTTAAAGTTCAGCTGTCACTAAATGAGAAGACTTAATCACACGTAGCATTTAGAAATGTACTGCCGCTGCACGGCCCCGCTCGCCTTTCAGGGGCAGCGGATTCAAATCAGGATTTATGAGTTTTCTAAACCGGTGCGTTTCGCCCCGTTTATGCTTGGCCGAGTCCGCTCTCCCCCGGTATGAAAGCAGAGACGGGCTTTTTTTTTTAAATGAAATAAAGCATTTCTTAATATCGAGTTTGTATAGACTCTCAAAAGTCATTTATAACCAGCGCGTGGAAGAAAACAAAAACACATCCAGCCGTCCTTTGTGTAGATTCATCCTCAATGCTGACAGTTTGTACATTCATTACATTGCATCTGTAGGCTTCAGACATTTGATTAATACTGTTTGTGCGCCTGGATGTTTGAGCTTGTGCACGCATTCGTCCCTCAGCATTTTGTGGGCGGTTTTCTTTCGGACTCGAATCCTGGATACTTCTGGTCTATAAAAGCATTATTGGGACGTGAAAAGTGTGTGGGCCTAGCAGTTCCGTAGGACTGAAGAGATTTCTGATGATTTCAGCAGTTAAGTTTATGTAATGCGCAAGGTTTCGCTCGCATATTCCTGCTCGACTGTCCTCTCTCTAAAGTCACGACTGTGACATTTATAATCCTTTCAAGTCTGTCACAAAAACCAAGTTTATTTTAGACCTGGGGAAACATCAAGAACAGGAATTTGTAGGTAGACGTTTATCATTTTTATAGCAGGGCTCCCCTTTATGCTGTCGGCAGAAAATGCTAAGTAAAACGACATTACTTTTTAGAATTATTATTTGTACTCTTAGAGAATGAATGGTCATGCTCTGTAATTTTTCATGCAGAGGACTGACAGTGTGTTCTGTTACTGAACAAGCTGTCGGCCTGAGCATGACATCACTGCATAATATTTGGCACGGCCAGTTATAAAAACCTCTGTCAAAAAAAAGCTCTCAACTCTTCTACGTTTTGTGTGAAATTTTCTTCCTCGTTCGTACTCTGTGTAGAAAAAATACTCACTTTTTTGGGCTATGGCTTCAAATGTTAGACATTATTGTTTTAATTAACTTTTAAGTTTAGTAATTTTAAAGATATTGAAGTTAATTTAATTTCGTTCAGCTGAAAAAATAAATTTTCTGTAAAATGGTAAAATATTCTACAATTATTGCTTGGAAAAGTTTGGGACAGTATTCACATGAAACAGAGAGCAGTGATTTGTACATTTACTTTGACTGGTATTTCACAGGATTGGTTATTGTTAGCTGACTCTAACGGATGCAGTTCTGTGAAAACCATTCGGCCCCTTCCCAATGTCTTATATTTTTGCATATTTGTCACACTTAAAAATGTCAGGTTATCAAACAAATTAATATATAATTTGTTATATTATAATTCAATGGTATACTAAGATTACCCAAGTAAACACAACATGTTTAAGTGCTGATTTTTTTTTTTTTTTTTTTAAGATTATTTTTTGGGTGTATCTGTATTATTGGACTGGTATAGTGGAGAGAGACAGGAAGGATGGGGGATAGAGAGAGGTTGACATGTAGTAAAGGGCCCGAGCCGAAATCAAACCTTGGCCACTGTGGTAAGGACTTAGCTTTATATGGTATGAATTTAACCGGTGATCCACTGAGGTGCCTCATGATTTCATTTATTGAAGGAAAAAATTATCCAACCCGTCCTGGCCCTATTTGGAAAAAAGTATTTGCCCTCTTAAATAATAAATCAACCAACTAAACCAATTTTATTGATAATTTGGTTTGATTTCACTCGAAACACTGAGGCATTGAGGATTACTGCCCTGTTGAATCTAGACATCGCTTAAATAGAACCTGTCTGGCAAAGTCAAGATGGTAAAAAGCAGCACATTATGCCGTGATCTAAAGAAATTCCAGAATAAATGAGAAACTGAGTTGTTGACATCAATCTATCTGCAGAGGGTTCCACAGCCATTTCAAAGGCTCTCAAAAGCTAGCAAACTACAGTGAGAGCTATTATCTACAAATGGAGAAAACTTGGAGCAGCAAAGAACCTTCTCTAGAGTGCCTGGCCTGCTGAAATTCCTCTAACAGCACATCAATGATTCATCTTGGAGGTCACAAAAGAACCCAGAACAACATCTAAAGAACTGCAGGCCTCACTTGCCTCAGTTAATGTCAGTGGTCACAATTCCGCAATAAAAAGAGAGACTGGGTAAAAATGGCATCTATGGGGGAGCTGCGAGGAGGAACACACCTGGAAGGGAGTGAAACAAGGTAATAATCAATTAAGGAAACGGAACAGAAACTGACACAGACGGCTGGACTTTGGGGGGAAAAAAACAATTAAAGAAACACCCAGGAGATGACATTTTTCTCATGGATAACAAATAGGTTTTGAAAACTCTTTATCTTCAATAAATGAAATGATTCATTCAAAAAATTGCATTTTGTGTTTACTCGCATTGTCTTTGTCTTATATTAAAATTAAATGCATGATTTGAAACATTAAAATATTTCAAATTAGCCTTCATACATTTTAGCATGAAGTCCCTAGAGAGGATAATAAGGATTGCTTATTATGCTTTCCCCTGTATCGGCTATGATCGCTGCTTGAGAAGAGAAGTACTGTAGTTTACGTTGGGCCTCGCAGCATACCAGGATGCAAACAATACCTGCAGGCTTTTCTCGCTGATGCTGTCTTGTAAACTGGATCATAATGCTGTTATCAGGGGTCCTGGTCCATTTTTACAACAGCTTGGCTCCAAAGTTAACAGTGTTTGATTGGCGCATGTGTGAGTCCACTTGTGAATCCATGGCCATTTGGCGCCTCAAATTATCATTCATGCCGAAGGATAAATTTTTTTTAACTTACATTTTTTAATACTTCTGCTTCTCGATGGAATGTTTTATGTCACTGTCTTGTTGCTGGAAATGAAAGGTAGCTTTTTTTATTTTATTATATCTTTTAAAAATACTCTGCATGCACCTTTAAGTTCAACTAATTTCTTATTGGTAAGAAAGCTTTCCCGTATCCTATGTCGCTTCTGGTTTTGCTTCTTTAGATGTGAAAGTGAATGCTTCCACAAAAACAACTCCAGAAGTGACTGTAGTGTGTACACAAGTATATTTTAATGAAACTCCTGTTCCTGCATTATTTTCTTACTCATTTATTCACTGCGGTCTTCAACCTGCAAGTTGCACTTTAACAGTGTCCAGAAATGCCGCCAACTTCCCTGGGCTTCGAGGAATCGATGGACCATCACGCTGTGGGAATGCGTATTTTGGTCAGAAGAATCAATATTTAAGGGCTTTTTTGGAAGAAATGGACACTGTGTGCTCAGCACCATCCAGGACCATCCAGACTGTTACCAGCAACAAGTCTTAAAAACATGTTCTGTTATAGTACGGGGTTGTATCAGTGCCCTTGGCAAGGGCAATTTGCACTTCTGTGAGGGCACCATTAGTGCTTAAAAGTACAATGAGATTTTGGAGCAACATATGTTGCCTTCACGACGACGTCTTTTCCACCCATGCAGATTTCAACAAGACAGGGCATAACCACATGCGGCATGCATTACAAAGGCATGGCTGCGTAAAAAGAAGGTGAGGGTGCTGGACTGGCCTGCCTGCAGTCCTGACTTGTCCCCACTGAAGAACGTGGTGAATAATGGGACAAAATTACACTCAAAACAGTTTATCTCTTGGTGTCATTAGTTCCTAAATTTTTATTAAATGTTGAGATAAGGAATGGCAACATTACAGAGTGGCAAATACTTTACTGTCCCAATTTTTTTAAAATATTTTTGAAGAATCAAAAATGGAATAAGTTTATTTTGAAAAATCAATAAAATTCAGGTGGTGAACCATCAAATTATGAGCAGTTGTATTGTTTTAACCATTATACAGGTCAAAATCTAATTTGCAGATCACTGCTCTCAGTTTTAATTTTAATTTAATATACTGTCTCAACTTTTCTGATTTGGGGCTGTGTGCAGGTAAATATTGTGAAATGAACAAAGTTTATTTGTACTTATTAACCTTTAGGCTTCAGATCTTTTTGTATATTATAGTTTTGCCATATCTCTCCTGAATTTAGCCTCATCAATACCACTTGATGATGGTATTTTACGTCTGTTACAATGATGTCTGTTGTAGAATTGAAATATTATAGCGAATCCTTCTAATGAGTTTCCAAAAATGTCAAAATGGAAAAAGGATATTTTAGTAATTCTGAGTCTGAAGAGTGCTGATAATCCTGCCTGGTTACTGTTTTCCCTTAAGGGAAATGAAAACTCTGGTCACCATCTATTTTTTAATTTTTTTTTTTTTTTTTAACCATTTCATATCTCAAAATGCAACTTAGTGCAGGGCATATTGTGCTGCTGGGCACTGCACACAGACTGACACCTGCCTCTGCATAGAGTAAATAATTCATTTGGGCATCACAAGCCCTTAGGGCTTAGATTATATTGTCATGGTCTCGCAGATCTCATTAAGCTTTAATACTGTGATTAGAAAAGCAAATACATCAGTGGTACTTTTTTAAAAAGATTATGTCATTTAAAGAACCAGAATTGGTTCTCAACAATTAAAACATCAGCCTCAATAGGTCATTCCAAAATTCCTTTTTTTACTGAGGTCTTGAAAGTTAGCAAAGGGTTTTTTGTTTTCCATTAAATGCTTATTATATTGGACAGAAGTTGGATTTTTTGATATACTTTAACAATAAGCAGTAGGTTTGGTTTTACTGTAGCTCAGAGATGAGCAACAAGGGCCATATCTAATCCTGGGTTTAATGCCTATTTCTGATCTCTGATTAATCGCCTCAGTTAGCTGAACCATATATGAAATTATACATTATAGTAGTTTTCTTGAAAAGCTCATGAATGAAGCCTGTTACTGTGTCCCAACATGAAAAATTATCCTGTGATGTAATGTGTTAGTAAAGTCATGTTTGCTTATGGAGCCAGTTGGGTAGTATAGGCATGGTAATTGGTTTTAAACAAAACTTGCATACACACCAGCCCTCCAGGACTGAAGTCGCCCATGCCTGCTGTAGCTGGAGGGTGAGAACTGATTTGGGGATAAAAAGAAGAATAATTCTCTTGAAAATGAGATGGAGAGAAATTGGTGAATCCGTTTATTTTTTCATAGTTGCGTTGGGCTGCTTCTTAGCTTCTTGGGGACATTGACGCTGTCAGTCCAGTCTTAGTCAGCTGAGCTTTCACACTCTGTACAGACTTTGGTCATTGCTGAGTGTCTTATTTGGGATGTTTTTTTTTTTTGGTATTGCTTGACAGATTAAGGGTTTTTCTTAATTATTATTTTTTTATTTTGATGATCAGTTTATGGTTTGGGTGAAGACGATGAAGGGAAGTGAGTTTGTGACAATAGGAGTGATTCTCAGATGGATCCAGAAGCTCTTTTGGACTCTTTTTTTTGGGTGTTCAGGTTTAAGTCCGTAAGCCTCTCTGAAAAATAGTCTGGGGGCAGCTTAGGTGGTTTTGGCTCCAGTTTTTGGAAGCGTTCATGGAACCATATATGAGCAGTTCTGCAGGAGTTCAGATAAGGTTCCATGAGAATTTCTAGGGACTTTTGATGAGGTTCTATGAGCTGTTCTGCAGGGGTTCTATGGAGGTTCTGTAAGCTGTTGGGGGGGGGCTCTAATAACGTTCAATGAGCAGTTCTGGAGGGGTTCTAGAGGGTTTCTCTGAGCCAATGAGCAGTTCTAGAGAAGGGTTGAAGGAAGATCCGCAAGCAGTTTTGGAGGGGCTCAATGGATGCTCCTTTTGCATTTCAGGTGGGGTTCTTAGGGGTTCCATGCACAATACTGCAGGCTCTTAGGAGGTGCTGCGAGCCGATCTAACGGTGCTCCAGTGCAGTTAACTGAACATTTTGCGTGTGTGTGTGCGGGGGGGGGTTCTGATGAGGTGTCATGACCAGTTCTGGTTGTAGTTTCCAAGGGCATTTTTCTAGGGTTTCTAAGAAAGGTCCTACAGCAGTTCTGGTGGGGTTCTGAGGAGGTATCTGGGGGGTTCCGCTGACAGTTCTGGAGCAGTCCTGAAGCAGGTCCGCAGTGGGTTCCGGGCGGTTCTGGCAGCGGTCCCCATCCCTTCTCTGGTGTGGGAGTAAGGTGAAGGAGAGGTCTGGTGTTTGCACACAGTCATGAGGCCCATCCCAGCACAACTGACAGGTCACTCACCTCTTTCAATTGAGCCTTTGTGTGAGTGTACTGTCGAGTGTGTGTCTTTGTTAACCGTGCCGATGGGTGGGGGGTGTGACTCTGTTTATGGAAGGAGGAGACGTACCCGCAGGAGCTGAGCTACATTCACAGCCGCTGATGCTGGTCCATCATACTGGACTGAGGGGTCAGTGCCTGTGTGCATACTGACTGTGATACACACACAGAGAGCACTCTTCTGATACTGTAATTCTGCCTGTGTGTTACGTATGGGACTCTGCACCATGTATGCACAAGCATGCTCGCACAGATATATTGCGCCTATACATACACACGCGCAGGAACATGCATTGGCGCTCTCGTACACAAGGCCTCTCCATCCCAGTCGGATTTAATGGCTGCAGCTTGGGTGCCTGGCCACCAGGGGGCCCCCTGCCGCGTGTCCGATTGTGAATAAATTAAGAATAACTAATCTCACACACCAAAGGTGTATTGTTGGCACAAAAGTGTTCATAATGGTTTGTCCTTTTGCCTTATCTGTAGTTTCATACTGAGAAATAGAACGATCTGAGCATATGACTGGCTAATTAAATGAACTACTTTGCCTACTTTGATACGCGCTAAAGTGATGTCAGTGTGAGCAGGAAATATGCGCTGAGAATATGAAATTGGGTGGCAGGAATATAAGTTTGTAAAGCAGACCCAAAAATAACTGTTATAAGACACGACTATTAAGGTGCAGGTCTTGACTCCTTAACTTTGAACAATTTGAAAATGGTTTGCCTAATACGTATGCAAGCTGGAGGCCCCCGTTTTCTGATATGCTAATTTCAGTTTCTACTTTGGAAATGATACTTTATCAGAATTCTGCTGAAAGTTCAATAAAAAGGCCAAGTGTGGCCAGTTTGCATAAAGACAACATCTTCAGATCCTTTTTCTGTTTCACATTGCAATGCTTTATCTCAGACAAAATTAACGTCCTATTCTCGCTTTCCAGTTCTTCTTTCTCTGCGGCCGAAAGCCGAACAAATCAATAAATGTGCTGCGTTACTCTAGTCTGTGTACATGCATAGGCTGACAGAGGGCAGGACAACACTGGACTCTAAAGCCTAAGCTACTTTGCAATAGACAATGGCTAAGGTCAGGTCACAGCAGTTATAGGCCTATAGTCCTGCTGAGAGGGCCGTCCTATAACCTGAAGCTGATTTTATGGTGTAGAAACTCTTTACTAATTTCGCTCATATATCAATTAGTTTACCTTGTAGGTGGATTCGCTTTGGCTCATTGTGCCATATATTGGTCTTTTTACTGTCTTTTTTATGCTGTATATGTTACATGAGTATCGAAAGGTGTTAATTTCTCTGTCGTGGTCTATGTGTCAGCATGATAACATGGCTGGTAGCTAGCGTTTCTTTTATCTCAAGCAATGCAGCGAACTGCGGTTTGAATATGAAGCTTGGTAACCTAGCTAGCCATTGTTGCTGCTAGTAGCAATGATGCTAATCAGAAGACTGCTCTACTCTCGTGAATTTTTCATAAAAGAATATTTCAATGTGGAGCGAAATGCAAATTCTGTGCATTCGTGCTGTTCACCCGTGCCATCCACGTTGCGTCGCGCCATATCTCCCGTGTGATTTGCATTGCCCTGCGCGAACTAGCTTTTTTTCACGTGTATTTGCGTCTCTGCGTTGACTTTGAATGTGATCTGGTCGCGCGAAGAATTCATTTTGCATTAAGTGGAAACGCAGCTTTACAATGATCTACGGCACTGATCCCACAGAGTGCTGATCTACAGCACAACAGTCACATGTTGCTGATCTGCACTGCGAATCCAGAATGCTGATCTTCCTCAATCACCCAGTGCTGGTGTTCGGTCATGAGAAAAAGAACGCACACCCTCTTTCAGTTCTACAGTTTTACATCTCAGGACAAAATCAGCTGGTCCTTATCAGGTCCTAAAATTAGGCAAATCTTACCTCAGGTGTAAAACAACACACAACTGTGTAATTTCTCTAAGCATTGCACAATCTGACCTTGGGGTGAATTTGCTGGGACGTCCACTCCTGGGAAGATTGGCATCTGTCGTGAATGTTTTCCACTTGTGAATAATCTTCCTCACTGTAGAGTGATGGACTTCAAATTGTTTGGAAATTGCCGTATAACCCTTCCCAGATTGATGGGCAGCAACAGTTGCTTCTCTAAGATCATTGCTGATGTCTTTCCCTCTTGGCATTGTGTCAACACACGCCTAAATGAAAGAGGGTGTACTTTCTTTCTCTCATGTCTGTAGATCTATATTATCTAAAGGGCTTCAGACTTGGAACTTGGGGCGTGTCAAGTTTAGAAACCATATAAAACCATATAAATCCAACAGCATCACGCATGCACCTTGGAATTTATTGCGTGAGAATTCCTCTGTTGTGAAACACAATGTGCGCTGCATGAATGTTCAAAGGGCATGTTGTGCAAGTCCTGTTTGTGTGAAGGGGAAGAAAAAGTGGCACTTGGCGCGTTGATGACACGGTGCTCTACGGCACCGCTGTGGGTGGCTGTTTCGCCCCAGCAGGAGGTCCTGCGCCAGTTTTTTGGATGCTTCAGGATTTTGAGGGTGGAGGTGGGGCTGGTTGGCATGGCTGAAAGTCCTGGGACGCCTGACGGTCACATTAATCAGGCATTCCCAAATGGTGTCCAGTCAGGAAGAACACATCAAACAGTCCCAGTCCAGAGACCACGGCCATCCTCGCCATCTCCAAATTTACTCTTTCCAAGTACTGACTATTTTTCCTCCAGTCTCTTTTCTCCCCAACCCTTGCCTGGAATATTAAATATGTGAAATGTAGGTCATATAATTAATGAAACGCAGAAGCAAAGAGTTATGGCTGCTGAGGGATGCAAATTGGAGGAGTCTTTCGTGGCTGGGGTCTTGAAGTCTGTTGCGAAGTCTAACAAAAAGATATAATATTAGTTTAAACTCGAGCTGAAAGATGATACAAATTGGAGTTCAGTCGATTTTTTCGGACTTATTTATTTAGCTTTCTCTTTTCCCCTTCATCGCGGCCTGTTAAGTGAAGGACCTATAGTGGGCGAGGTTCTGGAGGCCTTGACCAAGATTTCTCATGGACACAGGAAGAAGAGAAATACATGCTGTTTTTAAACTGGCAAAACCTTTTGGCTCGGGAGTCCGCACCGTACGTTAACTTGGTCTAATAGCCCTTTAAATAATTAAGCATCTAGAAACCGTAGATGTAAAAAAGGTGGGGGAGTATAACCCAATTGTTATAAGTCAGAATGGAGTCCCACAGCAATTAAGTGTAATGTATTTTCTAGAACCTTCTGCCCAGCTCGCGGTGACATTGCAAGGACTGTTGTTTGTTGTCTCATTATACCTCAGTCCTGCAGTTGCTGCTCTGGCGGAAGAAGCCGAGCCGAAATTAAATTTTCCTTTGATCAGCAGCTAGAGGCGCAGCGCACTCCCGAATTTGGATATTGCTTTGTTTTATTTTTAGTTTCGGCTACAGTGACGGGTTTCGGTGACTTTTTTCATCTTTCTGAAAATTACCTCACTAGCCTTGGATATTTAATTCTGTACTTTATAATGTTGCATATCCGTTTGCAAACAACATTTTAAGTTGAAATCTGTGTGGATAATCAAATATTACACTGACAATTATGCAACCTGATAACTTTTGACTTTTATGAATAGTATTGCATTAAAAACATTTAGAAGTCACTTTTTTAAAAGACATATTGCTAAATCTAACTTCTTAAGAATAGGGAAATGCATTAAGATCAGTGCGCTGGTCATAAACACTCCTCAGGATGTTCTTTTCCATTGCCTTTTATCGCATAGGGAACAATTAAGAAATTAATAGTCCAGTATCTCATCGATACTGCATCGCTCAGATGACCTACATCCAAAACGTCGAATTAGCATTTTGCGGCGCGTTCCCCTGCGATGTTCTCTCACTTGGGAATTCCAGCGAGTCCTCTACAGCTGGTCCGACCGGCGATTGGGTTAAGTTTTCGGTAAGCAAGGAGCTGAAGGAACGCATTCGGTGCCATTGTTTTAAACCCTCGTTTGAGCCTTCATCGCGGTTTCCATTGAACTTCATTAAGTGCGTGCAAGGGAAGAAGAAATAGCCGAACTACAGGAGGAGCGCGCAGCGTTAAACCCTGTCCCCCCGGGCCCCGGGTCCAGTCTCACAGGGTTCCGGCGCTGGCGGCTCTGATCTTTCTCCCTGTTGCTGCAGATAATTCCTTGTACTACATTTGTACTTTTTCCCTTCTATGAATTTATTCAGCATCTCTGATATCCCTCAGTTCATTTTCCTTTGAGACAGGCAATCTCCACTATCGGCTCTCTGTGAATTTTCCTTTACATGTTCTTGGCAAACGAAACTGCTCCAAGTGTAAACGTGAAGCGCATCAAGCATTCCGTCGTCTTTGCAAACAGGGCTGCCTGCCTTAGTTTTATTTATTTATCTTTATTCTTATTTTTTTCCTTCCTATGTACATTACAAGGGAATGTACAGTATGGTATAGTAAAGAACAGATGTGATTGTGTTTTTTATTTTTATTTATTTATTTTGGTTACTTGCCAGAGGAGGATCGTCTGTAAGGATAGACAGACCTTTGTTGAACTTGGATACCGCGGGTTTTAAATTCTCCGCAGAGACAAATAAGTTATTGACACGACAAGGAAACGAAATAAAGTGACCCCAGAATATTTGTGAAATCACCAGTGTGTGAATAGCACAGTGGTGCAAGGAACGAGCGACTTTTATAGTCTTTTGTCGCTTTCTGGGAAACTCCTGCATTCTGTAAACAATGAGATCATGGTACCTTGCGGCAACTCTGGGTGCCATTTTGTTTCTGCAGTTTGACCTATCACTGCCTGAGGTCTCCAGCGTTGTTAAGACCTCATTGTGCAATCTGTGTTGTTACCCGCACAATGTCGTCAATGGCGTGATTTATGTCAGTATGTGTGGCTATCCCTGTTTTATCTGCGGTATTGTGACAGTCTGATTCACTCCGCTTATTTTCTGACCCTTTCTTTGTCATGGCCGTCCTTTTTTTATTTTTTTCTTTAACTCATGAAATTTGCGAGAGTGTGATGGTGGAAACAAAAAACAAAAGTGGAACCTCAAAAAGGTGCATAAGTTTATTTATTTATGCTCCCATCCCTGGACCCTGGAAGAGATGAAAGGTCTGGAGTTCTGTCCCGTCGATGGGGGGGTGGCATCCTTGGAGAGAGAGCCCGACGAAGTGACAGAATATTCCGGATCGCAGCGTATTCACATTGGAGCCCGGCTATATGCAGCAGCCTGCTTCACAAATGATGTTGTTTATTCCTGTGACACTTAAAGTCCCTTTGTTTCTCTGACGCTTTCTCGCGTACATCCAGGGGCCTTTCATGAGAAAGGCGAGAGGGAGAGGAAACAAGGATACGAGCTGCTCCGCGCCATGCTGCATTGTGGGCAGGAGGAGGCAGAAACACTTCGCCTCGTTGGTGTCTGTATGCTTCCGAGCTGGGAGCGGCCACACACACCTGCATCTGTTCTCGCCGAGGCCAGTTAGCTGTTCTGTTTTGATAAAAGTTAAAATGATCAACTAATTCAGGTTGTCAGTTTATCCTTTGCGGAAAAGATTTAAGCGCCGATTTATCAGTTTTAAAAAAAATGTAGTCAGCTACCGTGTGGAAAAGGAATTGCTGTTCGAACTCCTTTTTTCGATACAAACACATGCGTATGCACGTATTATTTCGATTGTTGTGATTGTGTGTCCTGGTGTGATTGTGTATTATTGCAATTGTGTGTGCTAGTGCGATTATGCGTGTAATTGTGATCGTGTGGACTATTGAGATTGTGTGTTGTTGCGGTCCTGTGTGCTGCAGTGATTGTGTGTGTTATTGCGATCGTGTGCTATAGTGATTGTGAGTCATTGCAATTTTGTGTGCTATAGTGATTATGTGTGTTTTTGTGATTGTGTGTGCTATTGCGATTATGCGTGTTATTGTGATTGTATGGGCTATTGCGATTGTGTGTTATTGCGATTATATGTGCTTTAGTGATTGTGTGTGCTATTGCGATTATGCGTGTCATTATGATTGTGTGGGCTATTGAGATTATATGTGCTATTGCTATTGTGTGCGCTATAGTGATCGTGTGTGTTATTGTGATTGTGCGTGCTATTGCGATTAAGCTTGTTCTGATTGTGTGTGCTTTTGAGATTGTGTGTTATTGCGATCGTGTGTGCTATAGTGATTGTGTGTGTTATTGCGATCGTGTGTGCTGTAGTGATTGTGTGTGTTATTGCGATCGTGTGCACTATAGTGATTGTGTGTGTTATTATGACTGTGTGTGCTATTGCGATTGTGCGTGTTATTGAGATTATGTGTGTTATTGCAATCGTGTGTGCTATAGTGATTGTGTGTTATTGCAATCGTGTGTGCTGTACTGATTGTGTGTTATTGCAATTGTGTGTGCTACCGTGATCTTATGTTATTGTGATTGTGTGTACGGGAGTGATTGTTGGTGCAAGAGCACTGGTGAATTTGTGCATATATACGAGTCTGCACATACATGTGCGCACCTGCAGTGAAGCAAACCGTTGAGGCCGCAGTTATCTGTCTTCTCCATGTGTTGGTGCACAATCATCATCATCATCATCCGCTGCAGAAACTGTATCCGATTTGCTCAGATAGAGCTGGTTTTGTGTAGCTATGAGATCCATGTCCCAGCCCCTCCGTGCTGGCTTCTCCTCCTACTTTCCATGATACCGACGTGACGGTTTATTCGCGGCTGCGCGCGCAAGGTGGGCCCGTACGGGACGATCACAGGGCCCGCACGCTCGTCACTTAAGATCAGTGGCGCCTTTCACCTTGAAGCCGCCAAAAACACCTCCCCGGGCTCGTGCGCTTTTGATGCGGTGTCGAGCGACTGTCGAGCGAGTCACAGCCTGCGCCGTTCGGTTCTTGGCGTGGGAAGAGACGCCCGTTCATCGAAAAAAGTTCCGCCGTAACTTCTGACGTATCGTCGGGGAGCACGAACGCGAGCGAGGCTGTATTTACAGTGCCTTTGCAGCCGAGACGGCCCACAGACTGCGATGGAGCGTTCTGCTGCTCTTTTGGAAAGCGTCACCCCGATTGGAAGCTTCTAGAACTGGGGGGGGCTGGACAGGTTACTGATTTGGGAAGGGGGGGGGGTTAGAGAGTGTGACTGCTTATGTGTGCCTAGCTATGCGAAAGAAGCGCTCGTGAGTGCGTTGTTGGGTAGGGGGCTTTTGGTATTGCGTTGAAATGAAAGACGAAGTCGGTGCATAAATGACAAGGCGTGGAACAGAAGAGTAGCGTCCTGCTGAATGCGTGGGGATGTCCCCTCTCCTCTCTTCTCCTGTGCGACAGACCTGAGGAGGTTTGAAGCTCCGCTGCGAGCCGTAGGTAGCAGGATAAATCTCTCCTTGTGGTCCGCCTGGGGCTTCGGAGAAGGAGCTGCGCTGGGGCTTCAGATCGTCGTAATGAGGCGCCCGCGTACAGCACTGCGCTGAGGCCCGCTTCTCCTGCTCGTAGTGTGTTCTGAAATCATTTTTAATGGCTCTTTGAAGTGCATTACGAGCATTACTCATTGGCTGTTGTGGGTTAAACCACATTCCAAGAGCTCATTGGGTGAGCTGTATAAAATGCTGGAGCTCATTGGCTGTTTGTGCTCAAAACCAATTACTAGAGCTCATTGGCTGAAGCTTTTTAAAATTCATGACAAGCTCATTGGCTGAAGCTGTTTAAAACGCGTCATCTGGGAGCCCTGTGGTCAGGTGTTTGAATCCTGGCAACGCCATTACCTGCTATAGGTGGAGGTTTTCATGGGCAGGGCAACCATTGGCTCAGCCTTGCCAGGAATAACAGGGGGGATGGATGGGGATTAAGCCAATCAAAATTTGTTTGTCTCATGATGGCTATCTAGCGGCCACTGCTGCTCAGCCAGCTGCTTGTCGCTGTGTGAACCAATTGTACACTGACTACATTATCCTACGTCAGCATAGGCCATGTGTGATTGGCAGTGTGACTGCATTGTGTAAAACAAGCGAGGGCTCTTGATCACCTGACTTGGAGGAATCACGTGCCACAGCATCCTTCTCCTGAGCCGATGGAAACAGGTTGCTGCGGCGATCTGCTCCTATTTCTTCTTCTGACTCGTGATTGTTGTATAGCAGTTAAAGTGCTGTGTGCGAGTTCACAACGTCCAACATGTAAAACATGTCCAGGTCATTTGAGAGATTTTATTTCTTCAGAACTCTCCAGTCCCGAGTACTCAGTCAGTTATTATCACACATACTGAGTGTCATGATACCTGTAATTTATCAAGCAAATCCAATGGCTCATTTCTTTTCATCGCGAACTTGAGCCGTGCATCTGATACAGGGCTGGATGCAGTCTATGGATTTGAAATACTTGACATCAAAATACACCAGTTTTAAGAACTCAAAACCGTATTAATAGGGACCTCTCTGTGTGCAGAGATTAAGGGGCTCTTTCAGAGTTGCATGTGTGACTTGTGAATTGTTCCAGTTGGTGTTTTCCCTCTGTTTGGTAATTTCCCTACAGGTCTAATTACTCCCTCTTTTTTACATGTACACTGTTCGTGTGAACACTCTGTATCCAGTGTGCATCTGTCTTATTCCGCTGCATTAGCGTCATTATCAACTATTACTGCTGTGTGTCTATAGGTGGAACTTTATTAGAACTGATATTACTGGGCCGAACATGCAGTGGCCTCATTTAAATCTTAGCCTTTTATCTGTAAACTGGTCCTTGGGGCCAGTGTGGCAGGCGTTTTATCTTCTCGTTGAGATACGAGGCTCTTTTCAGCTTTCCAGTGAACTCTGGCCTGGATATTTCATGGAGTAACTACCCTATGCTGAGTTGTTTTTACATGTTATAGACCCGTCAGTTTGGAAGTGCATTTGGTCCACGGAGGGAGAAAAGGTGAAAATACTTTCGTTGCTCATTTGCTGTTTGCATGGGGCACACAAACGAATCAGAAATACTGGTAGCTGCCCAGCATCATAGATCATGAGTCATTATGTGTTTGTCTGGATCTCTGTACTCAACAAAACCTCAATTCTGTGACGGTACCAAGAGAAGATAAGCAGGATGACCCAACAGAAGTTAAACCCTTTGTTGCTATGGTGATGATGCTCTGTGGTGTTTTTTTTTTTTAATTTTTAAAATTTTTTTTGAAGTACAGTTCATTTTCAACATGTGGAGGAAAAAATTGGTTGCACTTGGTGTACCTCGATATACATTTGAGAAAATTAGTTTCATTTTCCATGTGCAGGTTGCAAAAATATATTTTATGTTGTCGCATCTGGTTTACACCACTAAATATAAGTTACATATGGAGGGTTTGGTGCACAGTGGTTTTATGTCCAAATTATGGGTTTTTACCCCCTGTCACAGCTTTCTATCAGCTAATCCTTGGAGCACAATAACTATATGTCCATCTGCATTCATTTTTAATCAGAATTCACATTTTCATTTTGTGATATGTCCAACAAAATCTGCTTAAATGAATTAAACATCGACATTTTGATGAATAAACATGAATTTTATTACAGAATAGTCTGTCTTTCATTGCAAATGAACTTACCTTCAGCCAATAACCATTGTGTTATGTCACATCATGTGCTAGAATTGTTGGAGCACTGAGGTGACATGTCCATTTTTGGCAATTTTGACCATGATGTTGCGGTTACACTCCTATGAAAATGTAGGTGTTCAATATACTTCTGAACCATGCAGCAAAAGAGTGACTGGTAAAAAAAAAAAAGATATCAAATACCTGATTTAATAGAACACTTGGAAACTTAAAAATCAATTTTTCTCAAAACCTCTAAAATGGACATATAACCATTGTGCTCCAAACCCTCGATATTTTGAATTTTAACAGCACGTTCCATCCGCCGTTGCAATCCAAAATTTACATTCTTTTTCTCATCAGAATCTGATTTTAACTGTGTGCTCTAATCCGATATAATGACGTTTGGTTTGCCGTCTATAGTCTGCACTGATCCTTGTGCACACAGTGTAATTAGCTCTTCAGAGGGGCCTGGGACAATTAATTGGACGACCAATTAGATGGAAGTCAGACTGCTGACCCAAGCGGTAAGCATATTAATGACTAAAATACCGTCTTGATGTTGTTACAAACACACCTCCCGCCGAACGTCTGTCGTAAAGAGCAGGTTAAACGGAGATGGCAGGCGAAGATCAGCATTCCATTAACAGCTCAGTCGAAGCTAATTAACTCGGAGAAGGAAACCATATTGCGTTTCTCAATCACTGGGGTAGAGGGTCACGGCTCTCTACCTTCAACGAGAAGAAAGTTGTACCAACATCCAGAGCCCTGAGCTACTTACGTGTGGTTCCTTACTCGATTTACTGCACTGCAGATTAACCCTTTTGTGCAGATATAGACGCCGGCATTCATAAATGCTGAAATTTAATTCCTAAACAATTCCGTAATTGAATTTCCAAATGTCTTGCTTCACTGGAATCATTTTCCAGAGTCTCTGTGACACAAATACTGAGTTTAAAGCCTAAATAGGCTCACGCATAACAGGAAAAATTGGCATTATTTTGTAATCTGAGCAAAGGGGTTAAAATAACTGTCGGAAATGGTCAGAGAAGATTTAATGGCTGGTGTTTGGTCTAAATTGAAAGGAATATTTGACATTGTTAGCTTATGTCTGGTTCTTTGCCTGATTTACTGTACTGCAGATTAAAATAACTAATGAAATTGGTCAAAGATAATTTAATGGCTGGTGTTTTTACTGTATTGAAAGTAATATTTGGCATTGGTTGCGTGGTGAGCGCAATACTGGCCTGGATTGGCATTTTGAGTGCAATAATCCTTTGTGGGAGAGATGTGTACTGTTATTAGCATTGTGAGTTTAAAGGTGTTATTGTCACGGTTCTGGGCATTGTATGGTTAATGCGTTAGTGTGAGAGGTCATATAACACAGAAATCAAACTAACACACACACGTGTGAAATCATGTACACACGCCACCAAAGACCTCATCAAGGCACAACCGAAAAACATTAGTAGTGTGTGTACAAGGTGCTTTACAGCTGTGTCTTTGTGAAGTTTTCCCTGCTGTCTGAGTGTGGTCACACTAGTATGTGTGTCAGAGTTAAAGTTTAAATTTTATCTTATATGGTCCCTCGTATGGGCGTCTACAATTATTAGCAGTACTGTGTGTCGGCAGTAACACCAAGTTCCTGATATCATTTTTATACCATTCTCAAAATGATATGTGGCATTCTTGATACTGTGAGAGTAACATTGTGAGTGTAGCATTGTTTGCACAGTAAGAGTAGAGAGTGGCATTTTTAGCAATTCAGATAAAGACATCAGCTTTGAAAGTCGAAAGGCAGATTACTCGCTTAGTTTTATGTACTTAATGAAGTTCATTAAACCCATTTGATTAGATAGTGATATTTGCAATCGCTTAGTTTATGCAAGACTGCTCACATCTCGCAATAACTCAAGAGCTCTTTTTTGTAGCAAGCTGTGCTTTGTATAAATAAATAAATAAATAAATAAATAAATCCCCCCCCCACACACACACACATACACGTCGCGTTTAGAAGTGTTTAAGCTGCATCTGTTCTGTGTTGCCGCTATGATCTTTCTGGTTCATTGTAAGAGCTTGAAATATTCATGATTCGGGTCGTTTCTTTTTGCTGATTTCATCTCATATTGTGTCTCTCGCCTCTTTTATTGTGCCTTGTGTGTGGGGCCCATCGCAGCAGCGGGCAGACAGTGGAGAGTGCGCAAAGCCACCATTTTTGGGAGGACATTGGGGGTCACACTGAAGGCAGAAGCCCTCGCTTTACAAGCAGCTTAAATGAAATCCCTTCTTAAAAAGAAATCGCCACTCAAGAGTTCTCTGTAGCGTTCTCAGCGCGGAGGTCTGAGTTATTTCGCGAGCGAGGTCCGGGGCGCGCTCAGTGTCAGACTTGTTTTTGTGTTTCCTGAGTGTCTTGAAGAGTGTGGCCCCTAAGGTTCGCTCAAACATCGTCACTGTGTTTGCTTAATGTCTGGCAGACCCAAACAGCACATGACTGCGGCACTGAAGTTTACAGAATATCCCTCAGCTTCAGACTGTTTGTCAACAGACTGAGACACACACAGCTTAACATGTCTCCCGAGACTGGTTTTGTCTGTGGTGGTTCGTGGTCTTGGTGTGGAGGATATCTTAATTGCACATTTGTACCAGAACTGCACTTTGCATGTCAGGCTGGCCTCAGGGCTACAGTCAGTCAGCCTGTAGAATTATGTGCGCAACACTATGGATAAAAGGCCCAATAGGGCCATTGGTCCAAACCTTGCGCCTTTTGAGGACATATTGTGAAACTGTCCAAAGCTGGGCTCTGGACTGAGGACCTACACAAGCCGTGGGACAGGATTCAGGTTCGGCCTGACTGGGCTGTTCGGGCCGGTCTGGGTGTTTGCAGCTAAAATGATTCATTTGTACAAGCTACAGTTAAAATCTATTTTAGTTTGTCGAAAGCAAAGTTTCACAATTAATTGCATCCCTAAAGCTTACTATAAATAAAGTCTCCCAAATGTTCATATCATAACAAATTGAATATACCACTGAGTGTTCTTAAGATAATTCTTTGAGAAAAAATGTGAAGTTTGGAACAGTTGAGCACATCCCCCCGCCCCCCGCAGCGAAACGCGTGTATTCGCGTCTTCGCATTGACTTTGAATGTAATCTGTCGAGCGAAAAATTCGTTTCGCGTCCAGTATGAAAGCGGCTTTAGTTTGAAATGATCACAAGCCTTGGTGGTGGCATCTTAGGGTCACAAGGTTTCAAAAAGCGCCATCAGAAGGTCCCTTTATTACCACAGGCTTTATAACCGAAGCATTTTCTGACCCAAAGAATCGAAAGTTAGTAATAAGAGCTTGCAGTGTGCCAGAGGTCATGTGGATTATGACTGGATGAAGGTGCTGTGGTCAGATGCAGCGTCGATATGTTTGCCTTCGAAATGAAGAGGACCGCTAGGTCGGGCACCTAATACGCTCAATGAAATGTGGTGTCGGGTCAGTTCAATGATGTCACAGGGCTGTTTTAATCTCAGGGCGCTGGTTAAGGCCGGTTAAGTTAAGGCCGAGCTTTCACTGTAGTGATTTACGACTGATTTTCATGTCGCCGACTAATTCCTAAGATTGCGTCTAAATTGGGCATCACTTGGATTTAGTTTGTCACACAGTGCGCACATGTGAAAGATTCCTCCAAGGTGAGTTCCATGAGCAGTGGGATACTAAATGATTTCCGACACGTTAAAAAGCTTCGGCATGAATCGCAAACTGTGAGCAGTGCCACAACACGATTTCAAAAGAGAAATGCAGCTGTGACCCTGAACTGTGTATGGATTTATCGTCCCAAACAACGCCAAAGTAGTTCAAAATATACCTCACTAATTCAAAGTTCTGGCCATTCAAAGTTCTATTCTTGGTTTGGTCTATCGGTTTGTCATACAGTTTGTCCTTACCTGAAGATCAACGGCTTCATGAATTCCACCAAGCTTGATGGATTCCACCAAGAACATGACTGGTCTTGAAAGGAACCCTGCATACAGGGTTGGTCTAGAATCCCCCCAAATGTGAGCCTTAACTTTGACAAGCAGAACAGGAAAAAATTATTTAATCCTCGCCACTGGTTGTTGCACCAAGTATGGAACTGTGGCTGCCAATAGTTATGAAAGCTTTAATTTCTCTTAATTTGTTTATTTATGACACAAATTTCTGATTGTGGTTGGTTCCACGTGAACATGAATAAATAAAAAATATTTCTTGCATTTTGAGCTTATCTCTATAATGTTATTAAACAAATGTAATGGTATTTTTGGTATATTTCAAGTCAGTGGTACCA
This sequence comes from Gymnothorax javanicus, assembly GCA_029692085.1. Classification (NCBI taxonomy): domain Eukaryota; kingdom Metazoa; phylum Chordata; class Actinopteri; order Anguilliformes; family Muraenidae; genus Gymnothorax; species Gymnothorax javanicus. The sequence continues at coordinate 116,122,596 of CM056200.1, forward strand.
ATAATTCTAGAGCCCATTGCAATCGGAGATGGTGCCAAGTGAGCGTGCTTGTGTTGGGCTGTGGGCCTTTCCATGGCGCGTCGTGGTCTCTATCGGATTGACTGAAGTGGTATTTCTGGTGCTGCCGCCGCAGCTAACTCTGGCCTGGATTCGTGACTGCCCAGAGATAAGGGCCTTTGTGTATGCCAAAGGGAAGCCTTGGGCGCCTGAATTCGGTTTGTGAGCTTTTCAAGCGCTTCCTCTTTGTTTCAGAGGCCGAGACAAGCTCTTGGTCTCGCTGCCGCGGTCGCTCAAACGGAGGCCTGACGTCGAAGGGAACAGTTACAATGAAAGGGCGCATTCCCTAACGTAGACACCTTGATAAAATGTCCTAATTACTTCATCTTCATCAGGCGGCGTTCGCTGCGAATGCGTAAAAAAGGACGTGTCGAGGAAGATATGCGCGCGGCTCTGGTGACTCAATTCATTTCTCGTTTTTCAGAATAAAAGAGCGCATCTGCCATTTGCCTTCACATTCTATTTAAACGTGTCGTTTATACACGTGAGACAGGGCCTTTCATGTTCCCTCACCCCCCCACCTCCTTTGTCTTTCATAATTCTTTTCGTACCACTTTTTGTTTTTTTCCAATTAATGTTTTTTTTCCCCACTTAAATTCAGAAATTAGCTGATTGTATTTTCAATACCACTGGCTCTTGGTAACTTTATTAAGAGAATTATGCTGAAAACGGTGGGCTGTTACTAGTGTTTGTGGGGCTTTATATTCGAACAAGGACAAGGACCTTCTTTGTCCAGACCCCGAGGGCCTCAGAAAAGTCATTAAAAAACATTTTATTGAAAGCCATATTTTGAGAGGTTTCAAAAGGCATTTTGTCGGATTCCTCGCTCCAGTTATTGTTTGCGTTAAGGTCAATGTTGACTAAACCAGAGCAAGGCCACAGAAAAAAGATGTTGTCTGTCACATTGAAATACATGTAAAATGCCGCAGATTCACATAGTTGGCTGTATTGAGTTCAAGAGGGATTCATTCATTTTCACTTGTTAAAGAAAATGTTGAACCTGTTGTAATGTATTTTTTAAAGAGAATTTTACAGGAGAGGATTAGTGATATTGGTGCAATCCAGTTTTCAGCTTCTGTATGTGGTTGCGGTCACTATGAACTGAACGCATGATTATGCATTGAAGTTTATAGCTTAAAATTTTATTTCTATGTTTCTTTGATATCACCTCATGCAAACGTGTACAGATGAGTGAGAAATTTGACAGAAACTGTTTTATTTTGGCAGCCATATTGAAAATGCCATTTCGACCTGTTTGTAGATGATACCTACAGCAATTCAGTTGAAATTTAGTATGTAGGTAATAAGCAGCATGACTTCAAATGTATATTCCCAGTTTCTCTATACATTCCATTTTGACCTTGATTTCACCTCTGATATCAGAAAAGACCCATAAATTTAATAAAGTCTTCTTCTCTGAAACAGCTGGATCAATGACGCTGAAACTTTGCAGACATCTTCCAACCAATGAGGACACCGAAGTTTAAATCCTTACGATCCATTTTCAAATATGGCCGCCTCGGCAGCATGTCTCCGAAATGCCATTTTTACCAATTTTATGATAATTTCTTTTCAGGAATCACAAAAATCCTTTGCACTGCAAAGCGGTCTACAACAGGTGTGTAGGTGAAGGAAATCAATGTCAAAAAGAGGCTATGTACAATAATGTATATTTTTTTCTGTCCTACTTAGCTCCTGTTAGGCTGAGCTTTTGGCATGCCACTTCATGTTCCATTAGTTTGATCCATTCATCTGTCCTCACCTGAGGGATTAACCTCATATGGTGATTTAATTGGAATCTTCCTTGTATTGTTCAGATTTGTATTTTGCATATTGTTTGCTATGTAGATTTGAAATTTCTACATCTTTTAGAATTCTGTTTTCTATATTTCGATGAAAAATTATGTCTTTTTCTAGATGTTTGGCACTGACTTGGATTTAACTTATTGGAGGAGCTCACTTTGAAGCACAAGGTGTAATTAATTGGCCATCATTGAGTCATGCACATTGGTAATTGGTAATTACCTGATTGGCAATTGTGAGCCCTGCCTTTTGTTTTTTAAAAAAGCTGTGCATTGCACCTTGTCAACTTCTACCTGATGTAGGTCTGTGACCGAAACGTTGTAGCTCATTATAGTATATCTATGTATTTGCAAGTATTGACAGTGTGCGCATGATCATTTCTTTTAAAATTCAGCCGAAATTTGGTTTGCAGGTACTAAGCGGAATGACTCAACATGTGTACGCAGGGTTTTAACAAGGGACAGTGCCCGTGGCGCTATTCTTATGTTTTGCCAAAGCCTGATGTCAACTCTTGAAAACTGCAGTATGTGGTAACTGTGTGTGATTTTTGTATTATTAATGTAGAATAAGCCAGTTGCATCACACGAGTGAAGCCCTTTCAGAGCAGTGTACAGACCCCGGGCCATAGCGTCCAAATCATTGCAAACCTTTTCGCAGATACTGAACTAGGACTACATTGCATATTTTGGCCTGACTCCTAGTACAGATTTGTGAATTTTTCTATCCTCAGTCAGCACAGACAGTGGGAAAGGCCTGAGTGCAGTGTTTCTCAGGCAGTAACATACCTATAAATCAGCCACAGCTGCCTGTTCTCCTGCTCGCTGGTGTCCTGTTTGAACTTTGGCGCAGGTACGCCAGAGGCTTGCAGCCAATGCGCAGTTCAGCACAGGGTCGAAGGGTTGGGCCGGACCGAGCTTCGGATCTTTTCCCATCAGAGTGTCCGACGCAGGGAGTATTGCAATGTTTGGATCATTTGAAAAAAAATCTTGTCTTACTGTTTTATTGGTTTAGTGTTCTGCGTGAACTGTCGCTAGGTTTTTTTTGGTTTTTTTTAACCCCTTAAACTCAAACTTTTCCCTTAAGTGAGACGCGGTAGCGCAGAGGTTAAGTAGGCTTAACTTGGGATCAAAAGGTCCTGAGTTCAAATCCTTGCCACGGCCTTTGTGGTGTGTTCTTGAGCAAAACACTTCATTCCCACACTGTCTCACTCCACCAAGGTGTATAAATGGGTACCAGCAACATTGTCAGGGAGACCCAAACCAGAGCTGAGGGAGTACCTGCGATGGACTGGCATCCCATCCAGGGGGATTAGCAATACTCCTAATCGCATTTGCCACAGAAATCAGGGTTAAGGACCAGCCTGATGGGCCCCTAGGCTCAGAATAGACTTACTGTTAAGTAGGTTCAAAGCCAGAAAAAAGGCATTTTTTTTCCACTTTAGAAAACGATGTCTCATACATATTCTGTATCTGCTGGTTGCAGCGCTTCACTGAAGCTACATCACACTTTTGTTCAGAGAAATATTCAAACCCAGGATGCCTTGTTTTTATAGCCGCAGAATTACATAAAATGGAAAGTACCTAGATGTGGTACATCATTTTAAACAGATTTCCCCGTAATTCAACACAACATATACTTAGCGCCATTAAAAACGCACCGGTGAGGTATGCACTGTATTTGCTGCAAATTAAAGAATCAATCGATTTTTATCAGTTTTCCCGTGAGATACGAGTAGAAATGGAGAACAGCTTGTGGTATTGTAATCCCGACGTTTGCCACGTGGATGCGCCAAGCATTTCAGGAATAAAAGACATTGAGTTGTTTTTGAAATATGCTGTGATGCTTGACTTGTTCTTTTGGGTGTGTTCAGTAGCTTTCATAAGGCTAACCAAAAGAACAAAAAATGTTTTGGCATCAAGAAAATGGAGCGGCTTGTGACACAGGAGAGAGAAAAAGAGCCTTTGGCATGTTACGGGCAGGTCTCAGCCGCTGAGAGGTGGTGCGTCATTTGCACTGTCACCGTTCAACAAGCAGTCGGCTGTCTATCCGAGAATGGAACACAGGCACTGTCACTGACCGACCCCGCTTAGGGCAGCCACGAGTGACTATGGCAGCTCAAGAGCGCCACATCTGGTTACAGCCTGTATGTGACAGATTCCGGACAACAACCCAAACTGATCATGAGATGAGGTGTCCGAGACGATTGAGGGTGAGCGCAAGTACCGTTTTTAGGCCGTCTACGTGAGCAAAACGTGTGCACACGGCCCCTTCAGAAAACTCTGAAGGCAACATATTCCAAAGCGAAAAAAAAAAACAAAGGCAGTGACAATTTTTTTAAGCCAGTCGTAATCTTACTCCAATTTGCTATTCTTACGAGCTTCCGTATGTGCATGTGCAATGTAGGCAATCTGGATTTAGACACATAGACTGATTTATACAGTCTATGCTTATACCACGGCATTAGCAATAATGTATCAGCTGACGTTAGCTAGCGGGACGGCTGAAACATTACTTATGTTTTTTAGCTAGTTGCTTAACTTAGCTAACGGGTTAGGTAGTTATGAGAGTGTAATTTTAGGTTCAACGTTTGCTCGCTAATATTTGGGGAACTGTCAGCTCGTCACTCTCCACAATCAATAGTCAGTAGTGATTAGTGTCGTGTAGAAGAGCTGATAGCTGCACAAAAGTTATCCTTGCAAGAAATTTTAGAGCACAAGTTGGCTAATGAGTTAGATGGCAAGCTGGCTAAGTTAGCTGGCTAATAACTAACCCTACCTAGCTTAAGCAGAGGACATACTGACTGTAACTTAAAGCAAGTAAGCCGGCTAGCCGGTCTAGTAATGTTAACCACAAGGCACGCAGCGAAAGCGGGATGTTTTCAACCCAGTTTGAGATGCATTTTTTTTCCAAAGCCGAATTTCCTATTGTGCATGCGGATACGGAAGTTCGTAAGAATAGCAAATTACAGTAAGTTTACGACTGGCATAAAAATAGCCACTGCCATAAACAAAACAATACCAGCGGCCCTGATCCGGCTAGTTTTATTTATTTCACGGTCATGGATGAAATTCTGGGACAGAGACCGCTGGTGATGGCAGTGGCCGAGAGAGTGGAGTCAGTGTCGGCTTTGAACCTCTAACTGAAGGCAACCAAAGCCTTCATGACGATTACTTTCGAACGTATTTGCTGAAAAGCCGATGTTGAGATTGGGCCAAAGTGGTGGATATGCCAATTAACATGTAAACAGGAATATTCCCATCGCTCAGTGCATATAAACAGCTTATTCGGAATATTACCTTAACCCGAATATGGACCTTAATCGGAATATGGTGTGCATGTAAACGCTATCATTGTTTCATTTAATTTTTGTGTTTGTTGATTTGTTTTGATATTATTTGCAATATGAGGAATTTTTCAAGACATGTTATTGAAGGTTTATAATAGACGTACTTCTGTACAGAGATATATTTATTTGTTGCTAATGCTGTACAGCTCGGGTTTTAGCATCATGTTTTCGTGAAGATTTTCACCCCAAAAAAGGTTCTCGTCTCCACATGCCTGCGACTCTTGTAATTTTGCATCCATATCACAAATGCCACTACAGTCCATTGCATTGCGTTAATTTAATGTGCACCTTAATCCTGGGAAGCCTACCTGATCCACACAGTATGAGTCATTACGCCATATTAAGCAAACATTCATTGACGATGAGTACAGACTGTATGCTACAGAGCTTAAGATTCAAAGGATTCAAATCAACTGTTCCAACCAAGAAACAAAGTATAAATCTTGAATGTCTTCAGGCTACTTTGTATGAAAATATCTTGACAGTTATATTGAGAGAGTGCTGAAATATGACATGTCCATAGCAGTAATTTAAAGATTGCTCAGACAACACTTGACTGCATCTGAACTTCACAAGTAACCTTCGAATGCAGGCGTAGCCAAATAGCAATTATGGATTTTTCCTGGTTTTATTGGATTTGGATTGCTGGTTAGTTGCTGAAATAGTTTGTGGAAGAAGTTTGTTGGCTGAATTGACACGCACAGTTTGGGGCTCGTAACATGAAATTATGCTCTTTCACACGGCTTGTCTGTTTGTCGGTTGTCTGTTCAGCCATAGTTTCCCCTCTGCGGTAGTGAAATAGGATGTTGGCATTCACTGTTAGAAGGCACAGCGTATTGTAGTTTCGAAGCTGCAGGAATGCACTGCGTGCAATTGCTTGTCAGTTGCAGCAGTCGTTTCAGGTCCCTGCTTATTTCGGGTCAGTAAAAGCAGGCCTCAGTTGAACCGCGTCCGTTCGTGGACATTTCGGACGCAACGCGGTCATGTTTTTTTTGTTTTTGTTTTTTTTTTTTTTTTTTTTTATTGTGAATTTCTCCAGACTCCGGCTCCATTCGCTCTCATTTAATAAGACATTGATGCGGTTTGATCTAAAAAGCAGCTTTGTGGTGGAATATTTTAGGACATGCTTGACATAAACAATTTAAACACTGGGTTCCTTTCGCAGATCTTTTATTAAATCTTTGGCAGAATCTGGAGCTTGGTAAATATAACAGGCACTGCAAACAAATAGCACGATGCCAATCTGGCGCACTAGAAGGCTTCTGTTTGTTGCTACGTCAGTTTGCTGTGATGACCCAACCTCCCTCCCTCCTTGTGTCTTTTGTTTTATGACTGAAAAGGTGCAGGGATACCTGCAAACATTACCCAACCACTCAATGCTGCTGTCATTTTGCAACAATGCTGTAATATTGAGAAAACATTCAAGTACCATTGTTAGAATATGTCCTAGGCTAGCACTAGGGAGGGAATTCACCCAAAAAATTGCTCTTGTTGCTGCAGCTTCTGTTAGCTGGGGTTTCCGAGTTCTGCTGGTGCACGCAGCTAAGACAAGGCACAGACATAGGGAGATCTGGAGTTTGCTGTATTTGTGTGTGTGTGTGTGTGTGTATATGCATAAGGAGCATTTTATTTAAGTAATATGGCAAGGCAAGATTTTACTGTTGAGCAAGGCATTAAATTATACAAATTCATTTCACCGTTGCATTGTACCTGTTGGGTAATCGGGGTGTTTTCAATTCCAGGTGCATATTGTGATATCATGAAACAGTCATGTGCTGTTTTCTTTATAATTTTTTTCATTGTTATTACAGTAACCCAGGCTGGTGCTTTAATAACTGCAACCCAAAGATTAAGATGGTTGGTGCTCGAAAACCTGTCTCTACATGCTCTGTATAAACATCCAGTCTAAATGCAACAGGCAGGTATTACTGCTGTTGGCCTCAACACTCCTTCTATCCCAGGCTGGTGAAATGCCGTGAAAGGTAGTTAAATGATCTAAACGTTCTCTGAAAACACATTCTGTTCTCCCTCGCTTCACTCGCTCTGTGGAGTGCCACATCAGCCCTTCTCTCCTATCAGTTATCCTTGCTTTCTCCCGTAGATTTTCTTCAGCTGCCAGTAAGCCTCCACCCTGCATTCACCTTCATATTTTATTTATAAGTCACTTACCTCTAACTATCTGCTCACCTGCACATATGTAGCTGACCTTCGTTCAGACTGCAGCTTACCTTCCACCACCTGTTCACCCACATATTTAATTCAGCTGCTGTTCACCCTCACAGTTTATTCAGCTGCTGTTCACCCTCACAGTTTATTCAGCTACTGCTCACCCTCACAGTTTATTCAGCTACTGCTCACCCTCACATTTTATTCAGCTACTGCTCACCCTCACATTTTATTCAGCTGCTGTTCACCCTCACAGTGTATTCAGCTGCTGTTCACCCTCACAGTGTATTCAGCTGCTGTTCACCCTCACAGTTTATTCAGCTACTGCTCACTCTCACAGTTTATTCAGCTGCTGCTCACCCTCACAGTTTATTCAGCTACTGCTCACCCTCACATTTTATTCAGCTACTGCTCACCCTCACAGTTTATTCAGCTACTGCTCACCCTCACATTTTATTCAGCTACTGTTCACCCTCACATTTTATTCAGCTGCTGCTCACCCTCACATTTTATTCAGCTACTGCTCACCCTCATATTTTATTCAGCTGCTGCTCACCCTCACATTTTATTCAGCTGCTGCTCACCCACAAATTTTATCCAGCTGCTGTTCACCCTCACAGTTTATTCAGCTATTGCTCACCCTCACATTTTATTCAGCTGCTGTTCACCCTCACAGTTTATTCAGCTGCTGCTCACCCTCACATTTTATTCAGCTACTGCTCACCCTCACATTTTATTCAGCTGCTGTTCACCCTCACAGTTTATTCAGCTGCTGCTCACCCTCACATTTTATTCAGCTACTGCTCACCCTCACAGTTTATTCAGCTACTGCTCACCCTCACATTTTATTCAGCTACTGCTCACCCTCACATTTTATTCAGCTACTGCTCACCCACACATTTTATTCAGCTGCTGCTCACCCACACATTTTATTCAGCTGCTGCTCACCCACACATTTTATCCAGCTGCTGTTCACCCTCACAGTTTATTCAGCTATTGCTCACCCTCACATTTTATTCAGCTGCTGCTCACCCTCACATTTTATTCAGCTGCTGCTCACCCTCACATTTTATTCAGCTGCTGTTCACCCTCACAGTTTATTCAGCTACTGCTCACCCTCACATTTTATTCAGCTACTGCTCACCCTCACATTTTATTCAGCTGCTGTTCACCCTCACAGTTTATTCAGCTGCTGCTCACCCTCACAGTTTATCCAGCTGCTGCTCACCCTCACAGTTTATTCAGCTGCTGCTCACCCTCACATTTTATTCAGCTGCTGTTCACCCACACATTTTATTCAGCTACTGCTCACCCTCACATTTTATTCAGCTGCTGCTCATCCTCACAGTTTATTCAGCTGCTGTTCACCCACACATTTTATCCAGCTGCTGTTCACCCTCACATTTATTCAGCTACTGCTCACCCTCACAGTTTATTCAGCTACTGCTCACCCTCACATTTTATTCAGCTACTGCTCACCCTCACAGTTTATTCAGCTGCTGTTTACCCTCACATTTTATTCAGCTACTGCTCACCCTCACAGTTTATTCAGCTGCTGTTCACCCTCACATTTTATTCAGCTACTGCTCACCCTCACAGTTTATTCAGCTGCTGTTTACCCTCACATTTTATTCAGCTACTGCTCACCCTCACAGTTTATTCAGCTGCTGTTCACCCTCACATTTTATTCAGCTACTGCTCACCCTCACAGTTTATTCAGCTGCTGTTTACCCTCACATTTTATTCAGCTGCTGCTCACCCTCAGTTTATTCATCCACTGCTCACCCTCACATTTTATTCAGCTGCTGCTCACCCTCACAGTTTATTCAGCTACTACTCACCCTCACAGTTCATTCAGCTACTGTTCACCCTCACATTTTATTCAGCTGCTGTTCACCCTCACAGTTCATTCAGCTACTGCTCACCCTCACATTTTATTCAGCTACTGCTCACCCTCACATTTTTTTCAGCTACTGCTCACCCTCACAGTTAATTCAGCTGCTGTTCACCCTCACAGTGCATTCAGCTACTGTTCACCCTCACATTTTATTCAGCTGCTGTTCACCCTCACAGTTCATTCAGCTACTGCTCACCCTCACATTTTATTCAGCTACTGCTCACCCTCACATTTTTTTCAGCTACTGCTCACCCTCACAGTTTATTCAGCTACTGCTCACCCTCACAGTTCATTCAGCTACTGTTCACCCTCACATTTTATTCAGCTGCTGTTCACCCTCACAGTTCATTCAGCTACTGCTCACCCTCACATTTTATTCAGCTACTGCTCACCCTCACATTTTATTCAGCTACTGCTCACCCTCACATTTTTTTCAGCTACTGCTCACCCTCACAGTTCATTCAGCTACTGCTCACCCTCACATTTTATTCAGCTGCTGCTCACCCTCCCATTTTATTCAGCCGCTGTTCACCCTCACATTTTATTCAGCTACTGCTCACCCTCACAGTTCATTCAGCTACTACTCACCCTCACATTTTATTCAGCTACTGCTCACCCTCCCATTTTATTCAGCTACTGCTCACCCTCACATTTTATTCAGCTGCTGTTCACCCTCACATTTTATTCAGTTGCTGCTCACCCTCACATTTTATTCAGCTGCTGCTCACCCTCACAGTTTATTCAGCTGCTGTTCACCCTCACAGTTTATTCAGCTGCTGCTCACCCTCACATTTTATTCAGCTGCTGCTCACCCTCACAGTTTATTCAGCTGCTGTTCACCCTCACAGTTTATTCAGCTGCTGCTCACCGTCACATTTTATTCAGCTGCTGCTCACCCTCACATTTTATTCAGCTGCCTTTCACCCTCACATTTTATTCAGCTGCTGTTCACCCTCACATTTTATTCAGCTACTGCTCACCCTCACAGTTTATTCAGCTGCTGCTCACCCTCACATTTTATTCAGCTGCCTTTCACCCTCACATTTTATTCAGTTGCTGCTCACCCTCACAGTTTATTCAGCTGCTGCTCACCCTCACAGTTTAATCAGCTGCTGTTCACCCTCGCAGTTTATTCAGCTGCTGCTCACCCTCATGTTTTATTCAGCTGCCTTTCACCCTCACATTTTATTCAGTTGCTGCTCACCCTCACATTTTATTCAGCTGCTGCTCACCCTCACAGTTTATTCAGCTGCTGTTCACCCTCACAGTTTATTCAGCTGCTGCTCACCCTCACATTTTATTCAGCTGCCTTTCACCCTCACATTTTATTCAGCTACTGTTCACCCTCACATTTTATTCAGCTGCTGTTCACCCTCACATTTTATTCAGCTGCTGCTCACCCTCACAGTTCATTCAGCTGTTGTTTATCCTCACATTTTATTCAGCTACTGTTCACCCTCACGTTTTATTCAGCTGTTGTTCACCCTCACATTTTATTCAGCTGCTGTTCACCCTCACATTTTATTCAGCTGCTGTTCACCCTCACATTTTATTCAGCTACTGCTCACCCTCACATTTTATTCAGCTGCTGCTCACCCTCACATTTTATTCAGCTGCTGCTCACCCCATTTTATTCACAGCTGCTGTTTTCATTTTATTCAGCTGCTGTTCACTCTCACATTTTATTCAGCTACTGCTCACCCTCACAGTTTATTCAGCTGCTGTTCACCCTCACAGTTTATTCAGCTGCTGCTCACCCTCACATTTTATTCAGCTGCCTTTCACCCTCACATTTTATTCAGCTGCTGTTCACCCTCACGTTTTATTCAGCTACTGCTCACCCTCACATTTTATTCAGCTGCTGCTCACCCTCACATTTTATTCAGTTGCTGCTCACCCTCACATTTTATTCAGCTGCTGCTCACCCTCACAGTTTATTCAGCTGCTGTTACCCTCACAGTTTATTCAGCTGCTGCTCACCCTCACATTTTATTCAGCTGCCTTTCACCCTCACATTTTATTCAGCTACTGTTCACCCTCACGTTTTATTCAGCTGCTGTTCACCCTCACATTTTATTCAGCTGCTGCTCACCCTCACAGTTCATTCAGCTGCTGTTTATCCTCACATTTTATTCAGCTACTGCTCACCCTCACAGTTTATTCAGCTGCTGTTCACCCTCACATTTTATTCAGCTGCTGCTCACCCTCACATTTTATTCAGCTACTGCTCTCCCTCACAGTTTGTTCAGCTGCTGCTCTCCCTCACAGTTTATTCAGCTGCAGCTCACCCTCAGTTTATTCAGCTGCTGTTCACCCTCACATTTTATTCAGCTGCTGTTTACCCTCACATTTTATTCAGCTACTGCTCACCCTCAGATTATTCAGCTGCTGCTCACCCTCAGTTTATTCAGCTGCTGTTCACCCTCACATTTTATTCAGCTACTGCTCACCCTCACATTTTATTCAGTTGCTGCTCACCCTCACATTTTATTCAGCTACTGCTCACCCTCACAGTTTATTCAGCTGCTGTTCACCCTCTCATTTTATTCAGCTGCTGTTCACTCTCACATTTTATTCAGCTACTGCTCACCCTCTCATTTTATTCAGCTGCTGTTTACCCTCACTTTTTATTCACTTAGTTCTTCCCCTCTGCTCAGTCGCATATTTTATGTTACTTCTCCTTACCTTTCACCCTCTGTTCACCCTCGCATACCGTTAGTAGCTCTTCAATCTTCCCTTCGTTCCTAGATCTGTTAAAACTGCCAGTGAATGCCTGAACCTCACTAAATTCATTGCTCGGCTTTACAGATGGGATATACTTTGTTGAAGTTACGTTTTGCAATTTACCTTTGCTAGGGGGTTCTCATCAGCCGGGAAGATGAAAATAAAATATTTATCAGTGGATGAATAAAGTATAATAAATAAATAAATGAACATGAAGCCCACACCTGGTTTAGCTGTTTAGGGGCTGGAGAGGGCGATGTTTCCTCTGTGCTTGTGGGATATGTTCAGTCCTCCCACGATGAAACTCACATCTTTGGGATGAGAGGAATTACAACATGCTGTGGAAAAAAACAATAATTTTCTCCAAATGCGAATAGGTCTCATAACAAATAATTACACGGTTTTATTTTGTGTTTATCACCGTGTGGAAAGACTGAGAAAAGGTCTACATCGGTGGTAATTGTGTTTTTGGCCTTTAAAGGGGGATGTGAATATTTTTTGCATTTGAGATGCAGTTGCCCTGAGTGTTATTGTATTGACTCACAAAGTTATGGCTAGGGACGGCAAGAAAGGTTTCCCCCCTGAACTGAGCAGAGGCAGTGAGAATTGTGCATTGACTAAGCGACGATCTGTGTGAAATTTTTCATGCCCTTAATTGATTGCTCCTGAGGTGCAAGAAATCTTTTTGCAAGCCCTTCTCATAATTTGAAACTGATCCATTGTCTTGTCTGATACACATGAGCCCCAATGGTTTTATGAATGCATAAAAGTTCTGTAAAAGGGCATGTTGCTTTATCGTTGATTTTGTTTTGCTGGCTAAAGACGACAAATCTTCGCTGAAGGTGTTTGTAAAAGTTTTTGATTTAGTTAATCGTTTGTATCTTTGTGCCTGTTCTTCAGCACCGTCGGCACTTTAGGAAAGCTGGGTATTAAATTAAATTTGATCAGTTTTCTCGTATTGTGCCGTGTATATATTTGTGTAGAGAAGCTCTCTGCCAGAATAGAGAAGCATTATCGTGCTGGCCCTATTGTGCGAATGTAGCTTTACCAGTCGCCGTCCAGTTCATTGAAAGAACCTGGGAGAGCTGGTAGCCGGCGCTGCGTTTGTCGTATTATCGCGATGTGAACGGCGCCATTGTGGGTCTGGTGAAGACCAGGCCCCGGGCCTCGTGCCTGCACAAAGGGTCCAGTCAAACGGCCGACTCCTTCAGTCTGCCGGGTGCGAGCGATAATGAGAGCATCACGCACGAGCCGCTGTAACCGCATAATGCTATTGTGTATTATGCATTGTCGTTTGTCTATTTGTTTACTATGAAGCATTTTTTTATCCATACAAATGCATTGTTTCTCAGAATTGAATAGTTTTTTCTTCCTTATTTTCATTTCTTGTCTTATTTTTATTCTGGTTGTTTTTTTTTGTTATTGTTGCATTGTTTAACATTGCGAGGAAGATTTTTATTATTGTTACGTTGCGTTGAACGAACAAGCAGCTGGGAAAAGTTTATGAAGATGAATTTGCCATGATACTGTACGCCGAGATAATTCTGGTAGTAAATACCTCAAATTTTGTTTGCTCTGCGGTGAAAACCTTGACGGGGAAACATCAGCCTGCAGTGCACTTTATGGGAGGTTTTTTTTTTTTTTTCTTTCTGAGACTTAAAGCAAAACAAGAAGCAGGAAATTGGTGTGATTGTGCGCATCATGGTGCACTTGATCTGTACTTCTTGGTGCCCAGAAATGTCTAAATGGCTTCCGACAAGAGTTCTTCTGCATTTAATTAAGGCAGTTTTTAAGCTTTTGATAATATTTTACGCCCTTGATAGGTGCGGTTGAAAAAAATGTTTTTGTTTTTCGTGTTTTAGTTGTCAAAACACTCCTATAAAAACTGGCAGAGTTTATGTTACAATAATATATGCGTGTCTGTGTACGCGTGTGTGCGCGCTTGTGTGTCTGTGTGTGTGTACATATGTGTGTGTCATGCTCTTTCCAGCAGGAATATTTCTCGGCATCCCACTCTTTCGCATAAATGAGCATATTTCATATAGAAGACAGAATGGTCTGGTTTCAATATGGCCCGAGTGCAGAACAATTTATGTGCAGTGAGTTAAACGCTGAATTTTATAGCCAGCTTTCGAATATCTGGCTCTCTAAAACAGTTCCAGCCTCACAAATTAAGTTTGGTGAAAACGGTTGGAGGGCCCCGCTTAAAGAATAGATCGCGGCAGGTTCGTGAAGTGAAATCCTTCAAATCGCTCGCATTAATGCATTTGACTGAGAGCAAAACGAAGGTGCATTTCAGATGAAGAGAAAAGATGATAGAAGCATTGGTCTGCGTCAGCAGCCATGCCGACTTCATCTGTCTGAAAATGGGGGCCGCACCCTCCGTGACAGAAATCGCCCGGGGCGGGAACGCGGTCCGGCGATCAGACCGCTGATTACTGCGAAGACATTGGCTGCCCGGCCTCGCCGTGACGCAGGAAGCCACCGCCAGCGTCCATCGCGCAGTTGGGTGCGATTGTTTCGGATCGTAGCTTTAGCGGCAATCGCCGAGATCTTGGTTTAGATTGACAGCTCCAGCCTTTGAAGTGCTTGGGCACATTACAACGACTGGAGTTTTAATTGGCTCCAAGACTCCTAGATCAATACGCTCGGTAATTGCCCAACACAAGCTGGGCTTCAGACTCATCACCATTAATATTTAGACATGAAGAGGGACCATCCCGCTACGGCTAAACGTGCGACGGCACAGCGCCCCTTTGATCTCTCGGAGAGGAAGATCGATATGAAATGAGGGAGTTCCATGGACTGGAGAGCAGAGCTGTCCATACCTCCCACGTATTGGATTTTTACAGGAAGTAGGAATGCTGTGGAGAGTTTTTACTTCATTCCATTTAAAACATGGCGTTTGAGGTGTCATCGCTTCTCAAGAAAGGCCGATGATTTTTAACACCAAGAAAAATTGAGGGGAGAAGGAGGGGTTAACTTTTTTCCTGAGTGTTACATTGCTTTGAAGACCCTTTTTACATAATGATGAAAATTGGTTGCGTGCGATAAAATCCATTCTTGTAGCGTAGCGTTTCCTGTCCTTCTTGATTCTGTGTGTATGAAGTGTTGCGCCTGGGAAAAAATGGGTGGCCTGCTGACGATGATGTGACATATCAAAAGTTTTGCGGGGATTAAATGAAATGGCACGTGTTACATGATAATTACATTTCATTTAGGTTTCCGGGGTAGGATTTGCTCCTGGCGTTACTGAGTGCTCCAGCACACCAGTTGGGAAATGCCTCGATGGAAGGTGCTCCAATCCAGAGCAATTTACAAAGGTTGGAGTTTATTTGGTGTGAAGTTCAACGGCTTAATGTTTCATGTGGCGATTCAAAAGAAGTTAAGGGTGTATTCAGCTGTATTTTTCCCAATGCAGGTATGGCCTGTGAGGGTCTGTTACAACTAGTAATGTAACAACGACACATAATGTAACAGGTGTTGCACTATGCGTTTTTGTTACATTATGCATCAGCTATCCCACGCATATTTCTCCCTTTATGACTGACTGACTGACTGATATACTTTGTTAGAATAGAATCTGCATGAGTGGTGCGATTCCTGTTGCCGAGCTCTGGGGAGTTTGGGCATTGCCGAGTCGCTTAAGCTGAAAAATGCCTTGACTGGTCTTTGTAAGTGTACATGACAGTAGCCTACACATGCAGAGATTGGTGAGTTTATTTGCAAACCTCTTACGGAAGTGACTGCTGTTTCGCGGAAGAATTGTAATATCCTCTCATGTTGTTTATTTTAACATTGTTAATGGATTGCTTATCTTTATGTGTCAGTTCGGGAATTGAGGCAGAGTTTGGGTTTGGGATTTTTAAGCAAGTGGAAAACAGTGAAATAAATAAAATGTTGCTGACTGAGCTAAGCGAATGTGCTTCGGTCACAATTTATATACCGTATTATGTAGCCGGGGCCAAACAGTTAAAACCTTCATCTGGTGAGCAGTAACTTCATAAATTGCTAAAATGTTATTTAAACTGGCCAAGTGGTAACACAGGATGAGGTAACTCTATATTAAAGGGGATCATGAAGTGAGCCATGTTGGTAAAATATGCCAAAATACTAGAACAAGGTACACAAGGTACAGAGAAGAACCATTTCTGAGTGGCATGCAGATGGGATTTGGGAAAAGACTCTTTCCTCTTTTGGAAAGGATTTGCGGATGCAATCTTTGCCTTGAGACAACTGTGTGAAAAAACAATTGAACACAACAAAGAATTGAACCTTGTCTTCCTAGTGCTGGAACTGTACAATATTGGAGGCCAACTCCTGGACAACATTCGAGTCATATATGCAAACGGCAGAAGTTCTGTCAGAACATCAAAAGACCTCACAGATTGGTGTGAGATTTCATCTAACATGAGACAAAGCTGTGTCCCGTCACCACTTCTGTTCATCAGAATCCCTGGTCCTCAAATCAAGGTCCTCGAGGTCCAAGGAACATTGGTGTTCAACCCTCCCTTTACCTGAGGCTCCGGTGTAAAGACAGACTAGCCAATCAGAGGCGCCAAATGTTAATTTACTTACTTTGGATAAAAGGAAGCCCGGGCTGGATTTGGATTTGAGGTCCAGAATTGAGGATATCTGATGTATATGGACCGGATCACCAGAGAAGCCAACCCAGAGCCAGAGCCAGAGGCCCTGAACAAATTTCTGTTTTTAATGACCTGTGCTTTGCACATGGTGATTAACAAAAACTTCAAGAAGATACCACCAGTCGGAAACACCAGGAATGAACAGTATGACATGCAGATCAGTAATAGCGAGACAGAGGCAATTAAGGTTTTCAGAACACCTGGTCCACCTCAACATCGACATCGACATCAACAAAACCAAGCTCAGACAAGCGAAAGAGTTTAAATACCTCGGCAGTATCCTTACTGAGGATGATAAAGTGATCAGCGAAATTTAAACCAGAGTACATCAGGCTAACAGTGTCAGTTACCAGCTGACCCTGAAACACTCCAACATTCTTATGGAAACTGAAGGTAGGCTGAGCTACTCCATCTTTCTCCCCGCTCTCATTTACCTGCGTCAAACCTGGACCATGACCAGTTCCCTTGAATGCGAAATCCAGACCTCTGAGATGCGCTGTTTAAGGAAAGCTGTCAATAAGACCCATCGAGATGTGATCTGCGACACGGAGATCAGGAAAATAGTAGGATCAACGGCAATCCAGCACTACATTCACCAGCAGAAAAGCAATTGATTCGGGCACCTCACACGAATGCTGACTAATCCCCCGGCTCACCGTGCATATGACACAAGGATGGCTGAATTGATGGCGTCAGCGATAGCACTCACTTCACAAGGCATCCCACCTGCTGTAGCCTCCCAACTTGCTGCAAAACGATGGCTCTTTCTTCCAGCAACACCCCCAGCGGTACGAGCATAAGCGTAAAATAAAGGTAGACATGAAATGAGCGCAAAATTATGGTTGGCATTCAGGTTACTCAGACAGCAAGCCACTCTGATCCAGATCCACGCTAGCTCCTGCTGATTTGGTGCCACAGAGTCAACTGCAGTATGGGTACAGTGCTGTGAAAAAGTATTTGCCTCCTTCCCTGTTTTTTCTTTTTTTTCTTTGCATATTTGGCACAGTTCACTATTCAGATCATCAAACTAATTTTAATATTGAGCTAAGATTACCTGAGTGAACACAAAATGCAGTTTTTAAATGATGATTTCATATATTGAAAGAAAAAAGCTATCCAGCTCTACCTGGCCCTATGTGAAAAAGTAATTGCCCCCTTACTTCCTAAATCTACAAATTTACCAAATTTAATTGATAATTAGGTTCAATTTTACTAGGCATATCCAGGCATGATTAGTGCCATCACTTAAATAGAACCTGTCTTGCAATGTGCAGTAGGTAAAAAAAACAGCACATGATGCCTCAATTCAAAAAAAATTTCAAGAGCAAAGTCGGAGACAAAGTCATTAACATCTTTCAGTCTGGAAACAGTTACAAAGCCATGTCTGAGGCTCTGGGACTCTAGTGAACCATGGTAAGAGCCATTATTTGCACAGGGAGAAAACCTGGAACAGCGGTAAATTTTCCCAGGAATGGCTGGCCTACCAGCGTTCTGTTGAGAACGCATGGATAACTCATCCAGGTGGTCACAAAACAGCCCAGCCGAACACCAAGAGAGCTGCAGGTCTCATTTGCCTCAAGAAAGAGACTGGGCTTAAATGGCATCCATGGAGAGCTGCAGGGCCACCGCTGATTAAAAACAACACAAAGGCTTGTCACACACTTTACAAAAAACATCTTGATGACCCCAAGATGTTTGACATAATATTTTGTGGACTTTTGAGTCAAAAGCTTAACTTTATGGAAGAATTGGATCCTGTTAGATCGGGCGTAAAGCCAGCACAGCACTCCACAAAAAGGACATCATAAAAAAAAATTTTTAAAAGTGAAACATGGTGGTGTCAAAAACGGTGGCGCTGGTGTAAAGGTCTGAGGCTGCTTTGCTGCTTCAGTACCTGAGCGACTCTCCATCATTGATGGAACCATGAATTCTGCTCTCTACCGGAGAATTCTGAAAGAAAACATTTGGCTATCACTTCATGACCTAAAGCTCAACTGCAGTAGGTCAAATATCTGAAGCGGACAAGCAAGTCAACTTCTGAACGGCTGAAAACTTGACTTGAATCTGATTGAGATGCTGTAGCATGATCTTAAACAGGCAGTCCATGCTCAAAACCCTTCTGCAAAATAGAGTCAGCCAAATTTCCTACAGCAATGTAAAAGGCAGAGTGCCAGTCTACAAATGTTTGATTGTGGTTTTGGTGCACAGTTAACAGTTAACGTAGCTGTGACTGTCAATACAGCTAACTTCATTGTACAATGCAGCAAATCACAAAAAGTTAAAAGCATTTTGGGAAAAATGACATTTCATATAGCTAAGTGATGAAAGAGGGTTGGGTTACATTAAAAAAAAAAAAAAGTTGAAAGCATGCTGTATAGGCCGACCACAGACTATATTTATTTGGCTAATCAGTCGCTCATCTTTTCCAGTCAGTTTGGGATCTAAGGCAGAGGGTTTGCCAGCAACTGCATTAATCATGTAGCTAGAAGCTTGCCTGGTTTAGGACGAATGATTTTGGTTTGGCAGAAAAATATACTGTAGTTACGTGAACCGTTAGAATGCGCTTCGGATTACAATTACTTTACTATACTGTGAAGCAAGTGGCAAAAAAGTTACAAGCGTGATTGCGGGAGAATGTCAGTCGCAGAGCTTAATAGCTGGCTTGCTAAAACTGTGCTCAAAATTGCTTGCTAACGGAAAAGGATTCGGTATCATTTTATTTGGAGTATTATGAAGCGAGTCAAAGCGGTCATGTTGGTCAAATATGCATAGTTGTTGGTGGGTTTCTTTGTCCGTTAATGAAATGGATGGTGATTTGATATCTCCTTGAATGTTTCTTCCTTTTTAGCACTGAGCCGTTGCCACCATTTGATTATTTTGGTAGCCATCTTGCTTCAGGCTTACGTGTCACCCCGTGTGCATACCTCTGAGCCTTTTCCCCATCACACTGTTGCATTTGATTGTGAATGATGTTGGAAGCCCCAAAAGTATTTCTACCGTAAGTTGATTCTTTGTGCCGGATTTGCCTAACCTTGCGTCATTCTACAGTATGTAGGAGAACAGGATGGCTTTGTTTGGAATTGCCTAACGTACTACTTACCATTGGGATACGGATCATGACTAAAGGTATCGAGTGCCGTACGTATCTCTGATCATGTTCTTGGCTTGGCTGGCATTGCGCAAATCCTTTGTTTTAGTGCGATAACTCAAACAGTTTTTATGAAAATCACAGAAACAAGAGGGTTAACCCTATGGTTTTGTGTGACCCGATAACCTTTCCTGCTGTGCCATGATTAGGTCAAACTTTATATTTCCAAATGCTATAACTCAAACCGTTGGAATCGCGCTTGTGTCTGGGGCAGGGAGAAAGCATTTTATTAATGTTGGTCACCCTATGACCTCTGCTATTGCGCCACCATCAGACCGAACTTTAAATTTTTCATCTCCGCTTCGTGGTTTAAATCACTTACAATGTTGTACGTGACAACAGTAAACTGGTATTGTTCATTGCCAACGTTTTATTTAAAAAAATAAGAAATAAAAAACTTTTCTGGGCCATTACCTCTAAGAGCGAGATGAGGCGTGGGAATTTTCTGTGACGTGTATAGCTGCACAAGAGTGAGTTCATGATTTTTGGGAGGGGACTGAGTGGGAGATGGTTGAGAGAGATGGGGCGGTGGGGGGGGTTGATCTTCTTTGTGGCGCGGCAAACAGGAGTTGGCAAGAATGGATGAAATCACTGAATTCACCTTTAAGTAATTTGTTTCCGGGTAATTCCACCTGGGAATTGAATCCATGACCACAGAATTTACTATCTTTTTTTATCTGTTGCGCTGTATTGCTGCCATCGCTAACCTCATGGCTTAGTAGGGAAATGGCTGGTGACCTATCTGTGTGGTCAGGGCTGCATTGCAGAAGATAAATCTGTGATTGGGGAAGAGGCAACTGCGTTAAGCAGGTAGAGAGATTCCTGGGAAACCAATCATGTATCCATCATAACTAGGACTGTGGAGGGACAGACTCCATGATTATGTGTGATACGTATGGGAGAAACGCTTCTCAAAATTACTGACATGCAAGCGGGTAGATAGGCACTCCAGCCCTTGAATGTTTGGCATTGCTTTCAATCAGTGAGAGCGGAAAAAAGGACCCAAATCACAGACTGCCGGCCATTCTGGCTCAAAAACCTTAATAGAGGGTCGTTTTTTTATTAACCCAGATGGAATCATGAAAAACTTTTCGAGAAGAAAAACCAGTTGGGTGGTGAGTGCAAAAGAAAGACACCAGTTGTGAATGTGGAATGCAGGTTTCAGACACAAAATGGCGTGCGTGTCGGGTGGCGTAACGCATTGAGCAGAGGAATGCCCAGATTAGACCCATTGTTTTCGCCCTTTGTTTTCAATTTGAAATCGGATCTTTTGGGAGGCGAACGCTGCTCGAGAGCAACATGCGATCCCGCGGAGATGTTACTCGACACGGCGCGTTAATGCGCCGCTGTCACCTGATACGCGCAACACGCTAATGGCATTAATGACCTCAGGGTCTTTCTCTGCCCCCCTACGGCGAAGATAGCGCATGTAGCGCCGTCTCGCTCTCCGGGATGAAGCAACACACTCTCACTCTGTATCTTGCAGCCTTTCCCATGTAGTCGAGATACGGGCCTCAAATCGCCGTGCTTGCACATTCCTCGCGGTAAACACAATGGCCACAGTCTCCTCTTACACAACCCAACTGTTCACAGATTCTCCATGCTTCGGGACGAGGCCGCTGCGATAGCAGATACTCCGGGATTTGGGTCATGATGATATTTATACTGAGTACCTTCAAGGGTCACTCTTTTTGGAATGGAAGGGCAGGAATGCGATGAGGTCACTGGCCGATGGGTGTAGGACTCCGCATCCCGATCGAGTTTCGCGATACGGAATTTCGGCAAATGCCTCGATACTGGTGCAGCATATTGGTTTTTAAGTTTCATGTAAAAAAAAAAAAAAAAAGGACCTTATGTGTTGTGTTGCTGCTAACTGATATCGCAGACAGCCTCTCTTTCGTATCAAATTTCTGCATCTGCCAATAAAATGCTCTGTTACTTACTGCAGCTGAGTCTGTGTGTGTGCATGAATGAGTTTCCAGTGAGAAGGCTTTGCATTTCTGCTTGAAACAATGAATTAATTCACACATCAGTACACTGGTAAAGTCCCTCTATAGCCTTGGTGATATAATCTTGTAATGTTAGAACACAACACGCAGTTGGCAGGCAATAGATGGTTACTCACTGGGGGAAAAGCATAATCTCTCTTGCAAACCAGACTATATGCGAATTTACATGAGTACTGTATAAAAAAACTCAAACAGTAGTGTTATTTTTAAATTGTTTGACATCGTTTTAAGATGCATTAAAATCACAATTTGGATGACTGGGTGGTCTATGCTGTACTGCTGTGCTCAGTGAAATGTTTTTGCTGATTTAACTTAAGCAGAGAGCATTGAAAGCCATATCAGGACCAATTTATATAACACTGATTTAATACTGAATCTGGATGGCAACAACACCCCTTGTTTGGCCGAACTTGATTGGCTGTCGATTTAGCAGAGTTTGACCTATGCTGATTCACCCTGAAATGCCTGGTTGCATTTTACTAGATGTGTGCAGTGCTTGCCTAGTTCAACTAGCACTAGTTAACCCTTTGGCCTGGTTTGATAAGCCTTTGCATGCACAATTTGGCCTTGTTCAACTGGCATTAGTTTGCCCTGCTGTTGTTCATCATTGCACAGCTGTGGCCTTGTTTGACTTTTCCCTAAAGTCTGTATTGTGCTGATTTGGCTGTCAAAAGGAGCCTCTCCCTGTATCTGAGACCGACCTGTGAGAATTCGCGCTAGGCTGTTAGCCGTCGCCCACCGGAGACACCCTGACGGGCGTCAGGGCCCGTCCTGGAGAGAGTAATCCCAGGGTAAAGGCAATGAGGAATTGGGAAGAAGCTCCAGAAGGTTCTGGTTGCACAGTGTACCGCACTGCTCATCTTTACCCTTCATGTGAATGACGAAATTAACAAACCAGAGGGCACTCGGTAGAGCGCATACCTCTGCCACGCCATATATCTGTTCTTTTGGTTACAGAATATGTCCCGGATCACTTCCCAAATTAAATCAACTCATCCTTGGACTACCACCCATCATCCTGCCAAAGTCCATGCCAAACCGTTCATAACTTTCTGAGTTATCCACTCAGAAATATCACACTGACCTCCATTGGACAGATATATTTTAATTCCTCCGGATCCAGAATCCAGAATATGTTCCGAATCGCTTCCAAAGTTGAATCAACTCATCCTTGGACTACCACTTATCACCCTGCCAAATTTCATGCCAAACTGTTCATTATTTTTTGAGTTACTGTTAACAGACTGACAGACAGGTGGACAGAAGACAAACAAACGAACAGGTGAAAACATAACCTCCTTGGTGGAGGTAAAAACCAGACGCTCAGACTTTCACTGGATTTCAGCGTATTTCTGGTCCTGTTCCTACCATTCCTTTATGGCATTAGTTGCTCGACTCCTTTCCTGTCTGTTTGCTTAAGAAGAACAGTGGGTGGGTTTGATTATTTTAGTAACCGCTATGCTGTGAAGCGTTAAACTGTTTACATATTCCACATCGCTTTTGTAAGGAAATTATCATCGTTTAAATAAAATGGCACTTAAACAGCTGATGGCAAACCCTAAAACAAAAACCTTTAGTTCTCCATGGGAAATTAATTAATTTATCAATTAACGAACTACATGAACTAAAACCCTTCCTTAGCACTGACTTGGGGTTTCTGGTTGATGTGGTAGATCTGGTATTATCTTTGTGTTTAAGCCCTGTTTTGTGGTCAGTTCTTTGCTTTTTTGTTCATTATGGAATACTTTGAGACATGGACAGGGGAAGATCCCAGATCTGTTGTCCTATTTTTCGATGTTTTATAAATACTGTTGCAGGAGTCACTTGCGGTTTGGTGCTGAATGGGTTTGTGTTTATTGAAGCTGTGCTCTGGCGATGTCGTCACTGATCGTGGTGGTGAATGCTCGCCATTGTTTCTGTGTCCTTCTGCCACGAACTGCATCTCTGCCGCACATGTGCTGGTACACACACACACACACACACAAATGCACACACACACACCTGCTTACGCTATTGTGACACACACACTCTTCTTCTCACCCAGGTTTAATCCCAGTAAAAGCTCTTCGTTGCTGAATCCCATTTCAGGGGATGTTCGCTCGAAATTTTATACAGGAAAAGCATGGTGAAAGATCTAAATGGAAGGCTGTGTCCTTCCTTTATAATCTTGCTATATATTGGCTTGTAAAGAAGAGGCTGATCTTTGAAGCTACGACAGCTGTTGGTGGGACCAGCTCTGGATGTCAGGAGGTGTGTTTATGGAGTTTCGCAAGGAATGTGCGTCATCTATAGCGCTTATGGGCTGGCGTATCCTGTGAGAGACGTTTTCCTGTCATGGTGTCCAATCACATCAATTGCTGCCGGTACAAAACCCGTGAACAGCATTATGTTCAACGCTGATGGGCCATGTGTAGTTCACTGATGTTTCAAGGTCCAGCATTTGTTTGCAAAGTCAGGTAAGAAAAAAAAAAAAAACTTTGCAAAATAAAAATTTAGCCCTGTCCTTGTTCAGATTTCTATGCATAAAGTTTATTCCTAAGTTGCTCTTCACGTGTACACATTTCTGGGAGTGAATAAATATCTCAAAAAGCTTTTGTCTTTATCAGTACTTTAACTAGTTTCCAAACAGCAAGTAATGAATGCTGGGACTAATCTCATAGCGACCAAATGGCGATTACACAATTCATTCCCTGTTATGTAATGGCTCAATTGTTTGGACTGCTGGAGTAGTTTATATGTAGTCATTGTTAATTGTGCCGTCCTGCCTCGGGGCCACCCTGTATTTGCGGCTATACGCATCCGTGAATGGAGAAAAACAAAACGCAGTGATGTCTCCATGGGGGAGACTGGAGTTTAGCACCGCGTTCTCTGTTTATGAAACCCGCCGTGAAAAGGACACAGTGCATTCACTCGCGGCGACTGTACGTGCGGAATCTCGTCTCCGGTCTGCCCGTGATTTCATTTCAGACAACACCAATTCTGAAAAGGCTGACACATAATGGAAATGCAAATAAAATCAAAAAAGATGTGAAAAGTCCTTTCTCCCTCCGCCATATAAAAAAAAACTGCAAAACAACGCATAATTTGGTGTTCTATAAACCTGAATTTACAAAAAGTTGCCACACTTGACTGTTTCTTACTTTGTAACATTATCGTGTTTCTTAATCATAGTTCTTAAGCATTTGAGCTCTGTAGACTGTGGGTCAAGTCTAGCAAGCAGGGAAGAATGTTTCCACATTGCTCCATTATGCAGGTCTTCAGCTGCATAAGTGTACAAGGTCTCCATTACGGGTCAGGACTGCAGGGAGACCGGTCCATCACCCACACACTCTGCTCATGCAGCCATGTGCTTCTGAGCCATGCAGAATGTGGTATGGCATTGCCTTGCTGAAAAATCCAGGGTCCTTGTCTATATTCAAGAAACAACTGAATTAACTAGTATACACATTAAAAATGTGTTTTTGGGGGCACCCTGGTGGCTCATCAGTCTAAGCGCACGCCCCATAAAGGCTGTGTCCTTCCTGTGGCGACCCGAGTTCGATTCCAGCTCTGGTCATTAGCCGCATGTCTTCCCCCATTCTTCTCCCCAACTTTCCTGTCACTCTCTACTATATAACTATTTAATAACGGAGAAAATCCCAAAAAAAATCTTTAAAAAAAATGTGTTTTTGTACAGTTTTCAATATGGTGGAGGGTGACGGCACTCTTCAAATCACTCCTTATTTTATTTGCATTTTCCTTAATTTGTCAACTTTTATGGAATTGTGGTTGTATTTCTCCCTCTACTGAGGCTTTGTTGCAGTTATTTTGAGTTAGACTTCTGGCTGTTCATGGAATGTTCTTCGATTGATGTCTCAAACCACCAAATGCTAGGGACATGTTTGGGACTTTTTGACTGCGTGTCACGTACCAATAACGGAGCAGGGACCCTGGGCTGTTAGTCCACACATCGCGCCCTGATTACAACCGACTTTAACTTCGGACTGCGTTTGACTGAGATTTTTTTTTACCTGTCCCACCTAAGGGGTAAGAGTATCCCTCATCTTTTTCATGGACTGAAGTTTGCAAGTCACCTGTGCCACCTCACTGTTATGTGCCAGTTGAATGTAATGATGAAAGCTGAGTTAATAAAGTTCTTTTTGTATGTGGTTAAATGATATACAGCACAGTACTGTCGGCTTGTATTTAACTCTTGAGTTTATGGGAGGGTGAGGAATATTCTTTAATTTCCTTCATTGACAGTGATTGTTGGTCTATAGGTCTATATCTTCACCTGTATGATAATTTAGCCACTTACCAACTTTGCAGTTGTTGCACCTGTTTTTTTTTTTTTGTTTTTTTTTCCTTATTAAGGCACAGATTTCCTGTGTATACTCTGATTAATTTTAATAGTTGTGCGTTATCCATTGTTCAGGATTTCTGTATTTTATATCATAATATTCCATACTTTTCAGTAATATTTAGGCAAATCTACGTGCAGGCAAATATACTGTATGGTATTTTGTGTGGTTGAGGATTGTCTTTTGAATCCTCTCGTTGAACGATGGTTAGAAAGGTCTTGACCTATTTGCAGTGCAGCTGGCCTTGTCTTTAAATTCAGGTCTGAGTCATATGTGGGAGCAGAGCTACTCTGTGTTAGTCTGGCTCTCTCTTTATGTCTCCTGCAGGAACCATACTCAAAAGTCAAATTTTGAATTTACTTAAGCGATTTATCAGCTGGTTCCACACTACTGTGTGAAGTACCCTGATCAATGAGCATGGCTTTATACCTCAGAAGTTAGCCTACTTCTCACTGTTGAGTGGAACCCTCTGACATCACATTGGGCACTTCCTGTTTACTGTATTCCCCCCAGCTGATCTGAGATAAGCTTTCCTACAAACGTTTCTGAACGAAACCAGCCAGGGGTCAGCTTGCGCACAAATTGGCCTGACTGAAACTGATCTGAGATCAGCCTGTGGGGCAGGCCCTGTCAGCGCTGTAGCCTTGTGAGTGAATGCCTGCGGAATCAGGGCCCCGTAATTATAGAGTGTGCGTTTCACGTGTCCGTGAAGAACTCGACACCGGCAAGGCATCGCGCCGTGTGTGTTTGTGTGCGCGCATGCCCGTTCGTTAAATAAAAGTGTGTGTGTGTGTGTGTGAGGGGGAAATTGAGAATGTAGTGTTTGGTTTGTTTGCACGCAAGTGGGAGATGTATATGAGAGATGGATGTGTGTGAACTGTATATATGTGTATGAATGTGTGTCAGCGAGTGATTTATTCTCGGTGGTGACATGTTATCTTTAGGGCTTGTTGGCTCCTGCCGTCTGGGCTGATTGTCTGAAGGTTCCTCCCGAGCTGCCAAAATTCCTGTTCGGACAAATTGGTGCCTGTGAAACTGCATTTCCCCTTTTAGCCTGTGGTATAAAACATATATCCTGTATTTCATGAATTCTAAACTTGTCAGTGAGTTAGAATTTTCCATACGGATATGGTTGCAGACGTTGGTCCTCGGTTCATTGATGCCTAGTGATGATAGTTCGGCCAAAAATTGCGTTTACGTTCACTATTGCATTGTCATTTTTAAACATTAGAACACTTTATTTTTAGCTCAGTCCTTCAGCACAATGGATTTGTGGTCACAGTCAAGATGGTGAGATAATTTTTGGATATATGGATCTCTGTTCTGTGAACCATGAATTTCAAGCCTGACCACACAGCGTCTTTGCCCAAGATTTACAGTACAGGCTGCTCATTAATCATTTCTACAGGGTGTATCAAAAGAAGCGTACACTTTGAAAAATGTCTCCAAAATTGATATAATATAATTTTCCAAAAATCTGTTATCATGTATTGATGGACCATGCCCTCATGCTCCTATTGACACCTTGTTAATCGCCTGCTGTTCAGCATGAGTGAACAGGGGTTGTTTATTTTCACTCGATTTAAACTGGCTCGCGCACAGAATTGAGAGGGTTAAAAACGAAACAAACACAATGGTTGGCAAGTTTAGACATTTAATTTTTTCCTCACAAATTTTCATGAAAATTGGATTAACCCTTTGTCTGCTACCAACCCACTAACATCGGACTCAGATTTTGACTGTACTTAAGTCTTTGGTTCAAGGAACATTGTATTCAAATTTCAGTCTTCGACATGGGCTCCATTCCTTTGCACACAGACCTCTGCTCTCCTCAGCATGTCATAAACAGACCGTCGGACCATTGCAGGATCCTGCCTCAAAATGGCAACCTCAGCAATCCGAGTCTGAAGTTGGCGGGCTGGTAGCGGACAAAGGGTTAATGTCTGAACTTGCCAACCATCATGTTTGTTTCGTTTTTAACCCTCTCATTTCTGTGCGCAAGCCAGTTTAAATCAGGTGTTCATAAACAACCTGTGTTCACTCATGCGGAACAGCAGGCGATTAACAAGCTGTCAATAGGAGCATGAGGGCATGGTCCATCAATATATGATAACAGATTTTTTGGAAAATTATATTCTATCCATTTTGGAGACATTTTTAAAAGTGTAAACTTTTTTTTGATACACCCTGTAGTTTTTCGTTTTGAAGGTGAGGTTGAGGTTTTTTTTTTTTTTTTTTTTTTTTTTGACTTTTTTGCTTTCCAATAAGTTACCAATAAGTGGAAGCGCAAGATAAAGGTTTCTTTCACGGCTTCAGTACCACACCACTAGGCGTCTCCGTTACACGCAGGGTGCGTTTACTGATGTGTTTGCGGACTTGCCGTGTCCCCCTCTCTCTGCTAGTGCTCGCAGCCATCGACCCTCATCATCTCGCCGGCTCCTGGTAGTCGTGCTGCAGATGGGGGTTCGCAAGTCGACTGGAGGTCCCCCACAATGGGTTCACGGAAGGAAGGAACTAATCTCTGCTGGGGGGGGTTGAATATTTTTTCGGAAGCCTCTTCAGTGGCAGTCGTGAGCAGGAGATCTGCGCCTGACAGCAGCTGTGCGTAGTTCTGTAGAATGAGAGGGAGAGAGTGAAAGAGAGAAAAAGCGATAGAAAGAGGGTGGTAATAAGCGTAACCCACACAAAGTCCCCACATCTGTTCCCCCCCTCCACTTCATTGTCATTCCTACTGTACATGCTTCACCCCCCCTCCTCCCCCAGCAAGAGCGCAATAGTACTCTTCCTTCTTTTTAGTTATTTTTGTAAATTTAAAATGACTGACAGTACGCTATAACAAACGCGCAGACGAAGTTTTCAGAAAAAAAAATGTGGCAAGTACATAACAGAATCGCGGTTTGGCTCTGCTGCTCCCTAATCAAAGCAATTTCCTTCAAGAAATGGAGTCGAGAAGAAAGGAATCGGCTCGGGAATAAATCACAATTAGCATGAGGCTGATTAATAATATGGATCTTTTGAATGTTTGCAAGCCCAGTTCTTTCAACTGATAAATAAAGAAAATCACAAGACTGCGCTACTCATTCCCACATTTATTGTTCTATCCAGGAAGGGCTTATTATTTTGGGGCCTAGTTTCCTCGAGATAGTTCTAGTTATAGCAGTCATTTTTGGTGGCGCAAAATTTAGTTAATTCAGTTCGTCGGACATTTATTAGTAGCCCTCGCCGCAAAGTGGAGCTTGTCCGATGGTCTGGATTATGAACATTTTATACTTTTAAGACATGTCTGTTGATACTGTCTTATGACCAAAATTATGTAAGAGAGACGGAAAAATGCATTGTCCAACGGTTTCTTGTGTCTGTCGAATATATGTTAAATAGCGTACGCTGTCATTGGTTGTCTTATAACTTCATTGGCTGGATGGACCAAGAGTTCGTTGGGTGTCATGGGTATACGGATTTGGTACAGTGGCATTGCGAAAAAGATGGGTCAGTTATGATTTTAAAGAAATAACGATTATCACCGTGGAGATGACTGTTTGCGCCGCAGACGTCGTCTACAATTTAGCACTAAAGTATCTGTATCGTCCAACACTTTTCTCAAGTTGTCTGTCAACATATGCCGTATGAGTATAAAATGGTAAAGACGTGTTCATTTATGGAATGAAGACATTCAGCGACTGTGCCGAGGAAATTTTACTTGCCTGTATAATTTATATTGATGTTTGGTTTAGGATTATTGATGTTTTTCTTGTGCGTTGGTAAATATAGTATATGTTTTAATATTTTTCCAAACGGAAACGCGCATGGCAGTAACATTATTCACAATTTCCTCCATTGCAAACGGCATGTTCATCACTTTCGCCCAGTTTAGTATCTTTCTGCTCTGCCATAATTGCATGTGCAACCTAATGGGTTGGAGTGTGCATTAGGGAATGTGTCAATACAGCTGGTGCTGTGTAATTTTGTGTCAGAGACCTCGCTTGCGTTGTAACTCACCCAAACCACCTTCTAATGCAAACGCTGTTGCTTGATAGTAGTTTCTTTGCAATGAATCTCGGCCAGCAGAGCTGTTCGCTCACATATCGTTCATATTCTTTTCTTTATCTTTTTGATTTTCACTCCTGTTATTCTGGCTTCCGTATAAATAATGCCAATGAAATGGTGGTGGGGTCTAATGGCAAAGGGAGGGTGAATTGTAATTTTCACTTGTGAATAATTTCTTTGTGTGAGGGAAATACGAATAATCAACCTCAGTCTTCTCCTTGTTTTGAGTCCGTGAGTGCCGTATTTGAATGGCCCAGCATAGCAGCGATGACTGGTGGAAGAGCTGACCAGTGCCGCCGTGATGTAAACAATGTAAACTATTTAACTGATGTCAACTAGTACGTTGTAGATGTAGACTTGAAGCCAGTTGATTGGACCACTTTTTGGCCGGATATGGGTCTTCATCGTCTCTGTAGTTTATTTCACCGCAGTTGTAGCGACTCTGGCGAAAGTCTGAGGCCCACTCCAGGTAAATGTCCTACTCTATCTCAGCCCGTGTGCGCTAAATCGGAAAAACCGACAACACTGTTGAGCAAGGCATCATTTCTGCTTCCATTTTTCCTTGAATGACAGTTGCAGTCATTTAAAGCCCTTGGCGCATAGTCTTATGAATCGGTGACACCTACCTGTACTCTCAAAAACAGTTTGGTGCCAAGTACATGTCTGGTTCTTGATTCGTTAGGAAAAGAGGAGGTGAGGTGCGTGAACATAACAAGCCGTGTCAGACGTGGGACAGGGCGATGCTGTGGATTCACATCAGTAATCAATAACTGTGAGAAAGACCTGGGCGGTCCGTGCGCCCGTCGCCTGCATTGGGTTTTCCCTCCTCCGTAGATTTAGTTTCCAGCCCCCCGGCCTTGGTTGATGGCGCGAGCTGAGCCAGCCGACCCCTCCCTCCTGCGCTACGCTAACAATAGCGAGTAAATGATAGTGAGCTGTAGCTAGGTAGGGAGGGGACGCACCCTGGCTGTCCAAACTTGTTTTTTCTCGAGGACCCCTAGGGGAGGGTGCACGTCGTGTCAGTGTGTCTTTATTAAATTCGTCCCTTTTTTTTTGAGGCTAACCCAGAAAACAAAGGGCAGAAAAACGGTCTTATGTCGCACCTTCTGCAAGTCTGAACTGAATTGGAGAACTGCTACTTCTTCACTTCATTACAATCCACATGAACTAAATTAAATTACTGAAGTAACTCAGAAAGAAAAGATGACTATGAGATCTAATTTCAATTGTTAGCTTTAATTTGAGGTATTTAAATCCATATTAGGTGATATTTAGAGGAATTAGTGTCCAGGTAGTCATTGGCAGCCCTGTTTGTTTAGTTTTTTTTGCCCTCGTGCCTCACACTTGTTTCTATAGCACTTGACTCTGCGCTCGGCTGTTGCTCATTACGCACTGCAGTCCCCTGTGCGTGTACAACGTGTAGGCGATTCATTCACATGCACTTTGCTTCTTACACTTTTAGCGAGCCCCAAATGAGACGCTTGCCTTAAAAATTGTGACCTGTTTTTATTTGGCATTAGGAAGTTTGCTCAGGTATGATAATCAGTGTACAAATGTCTGTACAAGAGAGGTGCATGTTTTGCCCAGGGGGGGAGGCGGTGTGCGATAGCACTAAATAAATAAAGAGCGTATGCTGTGAGTGTTCTTGGCCCAGGGCCAAACAGGTAATTTTCCCTTCAGCATATTTCACCCGGGACCAGGACTGGTTGGGCAAGGGTTTGCGGTCGGCCTGTCTGCATATGCTGCCACAGCTTGCATACCAGGGACACGGCTCTCTTCCTGGAGACAGACAGAGAGAGAGCATCTGATTGGCCGCCGGCCAGAGCGCGCTCACAAAGCCTTCTTTGATAGCAGGTCAGTCGGTTAACCAAGCAGCAAAACTTGCCTCTTGGCTGCTGCGTACAGCCTCGCTTTCTAAAACTGCTACGGAACGAAAAAAAAAAAAAAAAAACACTTTTATGTTGGCCAAAGCATGCAGAAGCTATATCTTCTCTCTCTTTTTTGACTAAGTGTTCTGCAGTGCCAGCTCATTTTTAAAATTCATCCATTACTTGTTAGCAAACATCAGTCCCGGCGGTAGTTAGAGGGGTCAGAGTTCAGGAGAAGACTTGGCCCAGCCGCTTGCGTTTTTCAGGGCTTCCATGCTAATGCTCATTACAGCTCTGCTAATGCCGCATCAAACGAGAGAGAACGGGAGATCAAGACCACGAGATCGTGTCACTTGCATCTTTTCAAGTGCATTCAAAGGGTCCTGCGTCATGGATTTGTCCTTTGTGTATTTGTTTATTTGTTTTTTAACTGCTGTAATTTCCATAATTCATTTTCAAAGAATGTATTGACTTATAACCACATTTCAAAAATCAGTCTTTTACGCAATGAACAAATAGATCAAGCGAACATGTTTGCACTCTCTGTATTTTTTTCTTCCTATAAGTCTGGAGGTTTTTCGACCCTATTTCTTTAAGTTTCTTTTTTTGTTCGCTTTTTTACGCAGTGGCGGTTTTGCTGTCGTTGTAGTAACAATAGCTGATTGAAGGTTCCCCTTGTTGTTGTAAGTAACAGTTACGGTTGCCATGGAAATTGAAACAGTATCGGGAGCGGCGGGTAATGTATTGCGGTTGCTGTGGTGAGGGTTTGTGGGTGAAACGGTGCGGCGCTTGGTGCCCGTTGGCCGCGAGATGGAGGAGGTAATGAATGATGGTGTAGCGGCCCTGCGTTAGAGAGCTGATTATCTCCAGGAATCCTGGCTCTTGGACTTATTAGCGATGGGGCCTCTGTTTCTCGGAGAGCACTTTATCCCCTGTGTACCTCGACGCTTTGCATATGTGTGATGTTTAAATGTTGCATTGTTAACGGGCGTTGGTTAGCCCTTTGGTGACCCAGAAGGCATTTGCTCCTTTGATCATAGAGCAGGACTTCCATTAGAATGAAACACCATTGATTTATAACGGAGGGAGCAGAGAGCCTGTCAGTGGGGGAATTATCAAATTGTCGGCATTCCACTTCCTGTTTCTGGGGCATGCTCAGAGTGAGGAATGCGGGTAGTGCAGTAACCAAGCGAGTGCAGCAGGGTTTCCCCAACAACTGTGCAGCTCATTTTGGGGGAAATGAGCAGAGATTTTTTCAGGTATATCCATAACTTCAATGTATTTCCATAACTTTTTGACATATCCGTAACTGTTTCCCTAGGCCTTCCGTCTGACAGGACTGTTGCGTTTCAATTGAGAAAATGGCATTGACACTATGATCTGGAGGTGATTTAATCTCTGTTTAATTCGGTGCTCACCATTCGACCTCACATATATTTACCCCTGTTTAGCCCGCAGAAGAGTTTTCTACAAGGGAAAATGTCTAGTGCTCGTCCAGCGAGGATTATGCGCACTCCGCAACAAATCATCAACGCTGAACTTTTGAATGTACTTTTTGGATTGCGTGCTTGGGTCTGTGCGCGCGACTAACGCTGCGTGGTGATCAGTTCAATTCCTTCCGATTTATTGGTAACATTGTGACCTCTCGTTTCTTTTCGAAAAATGCACGAGCTTTGGGTTCTCTTTGATAACACTGTTTGTAACGACTTGACAGCGCCAGACAAATTTGCAGAGCTAAAGCGAGACTAAATTGTTTGTTTTGTATCACCATTCAATCTATAAAATTTGCAAGTATTTAAACTTTAAGAGGAAGGTGTTGTAAAACTTCCAAATTTCAGTGGAGTGTTGAGGATTGTTGGAGTTTATTGTTAGAACCAAGGTGCGTGTATCTGCTCGTTATCGCGGCAATCATCAACAGTGAATGAGCCCGTTTTGGAGTGTTTCTGTACTCCAGTATTCTAGATTCTGTTCTCATGTTTGCTTTTTTCATGAGTCTTTTTCTTACTCTAAGGAATCCTAGTTGTCCTTCTTCTGCAGAAGGAAAATTCACCTTCATCCTTGCCCTGTAAAGTCCTGTGCTACATATGATTCATGCTGGTGCGAGTGCTTATGTGTGTGTGTGTGTGTGTGTGTGTGTGTGTGTGTGTACGCGTGCATGAGTGTGTGCGTGCGTTCTTGCGAGATGGATCCGTCTAAAGGTGCGGTGTGATCGCTCGGGGCCTTTCAAAGGTGGATGTTCTTGCATTTCACTACGGGTTTCCGTCATGGAAAAACAGGCTGTAGTCTTTGATTTTTATTTTTTTAAATAATAAAACTTTCCCCCTCATCTTTCCGTAAAAAATGTTTTGTGCGCGAGTCCTGTGCGACACCTTGCAGCAGCGCCTTCGTACAGAAGACAGGACGCTGGAGGCGAAGAGTTTCGATTGGCCGTGGTGAAATCAATGGGCGAGAGTTGTGTTTGGGGGGAGGTATGTGGGAGGGGAGGGAAACAGAAAGAGCTCAGGTAAGCTAAAATATTAAACCAACAAGCAAGATTGTGGTGAACCCTAAAATCTGACATCGGCTGGAACAGCCCTCCACTCGCCCCCCCCAAAAAAAGTTTGTCCTCCAGATCACTGTTGGGACACCACCCAATGTACTACGGGCCTGATGAACAATGGAATTACTGGCAGAAAGACGCAAATTTGTGGGTTGGAAGTGTTTCCCTTTTACTTGAATTTTTGGACCTAGTTTTACCCGTTCATTCAATGATAATTGTAGCCGTCAGACAAAGACGTGTGTCGTCTCCACCGCTGCTTCCGAAGACAATTTCTTGTGAACGCTCTACAGGCTGTAATTTTTGACCGATTTCTTTCATATTTGGTATGTACATGTGTTATGCTTCACGTATGGCACCTATCGATTTTGGTTGCCATGGCGACAGTATTGGCCAAATAATATGTCAATTAGTGGCAAAACATAGAGAATTCCTTGTGGACGCACAACAGGCTGCAATTTTTTACCAATAACTTTCATATTTGCTATGGACATATGTTACACTTCAATTATTACACCTATTGATTTTGGTTGCCATGGCATCAGTCTTGACCGAATAATGCGCAAAAAAGGGGAGAAGCGGGCTTTCCGGGGCTACACCCATGTGGTCGCGGCCAACTGGACTGTTTAGTTTCAATTGACACAATTGCACAACACAATTACAGCTCGAACTGGCTGCATCCTGGTACCTCTCAGCAAACTGAGCTGGATGCATTTGCCAGCCTGTTGAAACCGCTGCTGAATCTTGCAAGGCTGCTGGATTCACAAGATCACATGATCACTCTAGAATTCATCTTGATAGACTCCAAGTTATCCATTTGCGTCCGAACCACAGTGGGTCAGACCAGTCGGTACCCTATGGAGCGTGGCTTTGGTCTGGCGACACCAAGCAGCGACTAACGTTCGAAAATAACAGTGGCAACTCCTTAAAGGTTTTGCATAGATGCAGCTGTGGCATCAGTTATATTAGAACTAGATGGTATTTCTTCATTGAAAGAACAGCAAAGAAGACTTTCCTTGATGGGGACGACGTTTTCGCTGGTCTCCCAACTGGCTTCGGCTGGAGTATAATTTCATTAGGTGAATACAATACACGCACGAGTTTAGGGAACCAGTTGGCTATGAAACCAGTTGGGACATAACTGTGTAATGATTATTGCGTCTCTGTTTGCCCCCGCGGAAGATCAGATCAGAGAGGCTGGGAAGTTGGGTGTTACTGCTGTGCAGCTCGGAGATCGTGGCATCGGCCATTGGCGATGCCAGCTGGTGTTTGGTAGCCCTGAATTGCGGTAATTTAACGAGAAAGGGTGGGATATACCGTCCACCGGAGTGTATCATGTAACCGTAGTGGTGATTGTTGTTGATGAGGTTCATGTCACATTCACCTGGTAAGTTAAATAACGTTGTAGCTGCATCATTTCATGTTAAATGATTGTGTTAGAAAGATATTTGAAGATATTGGCTAACAACTAATACTTGCACTTGTTCCTAAGTACTGTTGCTCTATCATACATCAATGATAAAATGTTAATTTCTATGATATAGAAACGTCTATGTGTGTTGTATGTTAACTTCAACCAACAAATGCAAAGTGATAAGTTGGCTGACGAACATGAGCCCCATATACTGTATTGCTGTAACGGTATCGTTGCTATAATGTTATTTTAACCAGCAGTATATTGACCGATTAAATACGTTGTAGATTATGTTTGCAAATGCATGGTATCATAAATTTTTATTGTTCAAACTCATTGTTGGAAGGCACGACCTTCAAATCCCACCTGGTTTCGACTTCTCTTTCGGTAATGTTAGCTTGAATTCTGTTAGTCGTTTGTTAACACGCTTCTTGTTTGCTACTTTCTTCGAATGAAATATCTTTCTTTTTTATTCATTATATAAACTTTTATGCACAAGTTTTCATCATAAAGACAGTAGAAATCATCACCGACATGCTAACTCTATAGCTAGCCACATTGACTGTTTCTCTGGCGACGGTTTGTCGTTGTGTTTCCTCTTCGGCGCTGTCCTATTGCATCATTTGAATTATTGATCTGATTGGTTGAAGTTCACCCATGATGGATTGAGATAGACAGATGGTTCATCTAATCATCTGCCATAGATTTTTTGAAAGTGCCTGCCCTTTTCCAAACAGTTTCTACGGAAACTTCTCAGATGATTCTGTGTAACAAACTAACTGGCAGGTCGGGTTAATCACTGCTCCTCTCCTTCATAACCTTCGTAACAGGCCGGTAATTTCCCCAAGTTGGCACGTGGCAGTCCTTCCAGCATAATTCTTGCACTGCAAACTCAGGAAAATGCACTGTTGAGCTGCGCATTGCGGGGATACTATGGATCAGAGATCGTCATACCGCGTCTGCACAGATTTGCTTGAGAGTGCTCTACAGGCCACAAATTTCAACCGGTTCCTTTCATATTTAGCGTGGGCCTTGTGTGTGGTAAGGTCACGAAGCCTATTGATTTTGGAAGCGATTGCTTTCGGGGGTCCTGGGATGCACGTTGACCAGCGGGCGACCGACTGTTGAGTTTAACGTTTTATGAAAAGCTGAAATGTCCTTGATGAAATTACTGGCCGAATACTTAAAATGTATGAATTTTTGGTGGGACGATGGAAACACGAAAGCAAATTAAACATTCTTGTGTCTTGTTGGCATTTGTTGACCGAGGCCACAGTGGTAACTAAGACCGCACTCAGTGCTGCGCACCGTCCCACAGCTCACTCCAGGAAATCTAATGCCTTTTGAGCGGGATGAAGTGCTGGGGAAAGAAATCTTTGTCAATTAATTTGTGCAGCTGTCAGTGTGGTTTGTGTATTATGTCTCTCGCGAGTCGCTGACTAAATCTCACACTCTAACCCCCCCTCGCCTTTCTCCCAGCCCTGTCTCTCGCTCTCTCTCCCTCCCCTTTTTCAATGCTCAGCTACCATAGATTTTCTAGCATTTTCCCCAGTCCTACCCTACCCCCCCACCCCCAGCCCCCAGCCCCCAGCTTTATTTGTCAGATACCTCGCAAAGTCTATTGATTGCGGCCTCCAGGGCAATAACCAAATAGAGCCGGAGCAACAAGTCAATAACTCTGTTATTGCAACAAACTCAACACTGGTGGTGCTCTCAATTGTTTCTGCTGGATCGTGGCAAGCAATCAGGAGCCAATCAGTACCTGAGAGAGCGGAAGGGAAGGTGAGAGAGAGAGAGAGAGCGAGACAGAGAAGGAGAGGGGGTGGAGAGAGAGGGCCATGGATCTTCCACTGAGGCGTCTGGCATTAGGGAAGGAGCCCTGTAGTTTTAACATGAGAGGCAACCCTCACCCGTCAGCTTCTTTCTGACCAACTACCTTAAAGTTCTTGTGGGGTGTGGAGGTCCAGTTGGGATTTTGGTGAAAATTCTGGGGATTCCTGGGAGCAAATGACAAGTTAAGGAGCGCTTAGAGATTTTGGGATGCAAGCAAGATTTTGGCTGAGGTTTGGGGGTTCTGGGTGCGAGTGAGAATTGGGTGCATATTCAGGGGTTTTGGGACCCAAGTGAGAATTGGGTGCATAATCAGGGGTTTTGGGGTGTGAGCGAGAATTGGGCACATATTCATGGGTTTTAGAGTGTGAGCGAGAATTGGGTGCATATTCAGGGGTTTTGGGGTGTGAGCGAGAATTGGGCAGATTCAGGGGTTTTGGGGTGTGAGCGAGAATTGGGTGATATTCAGGGGTTTTGGGGTGGAATTGGGCGATATTCAGGGTTTTGTGGAGTGTGAGCGAGAATGGGGCGATATTCAGGGGGCGATATTCATGGGTTTTAGAGTGTGAGCGAGAATTGGGCGCATAATCAGGGGTTTTGGGGTGTGAGCGAGAATTGGGCGCATAATCAGGGGTTTTGGGGTGTGAGCGAGAATTGGGCGCATAATCAGGTGTTTTGGGGTGTGAGAGAGAATTGGGCGCATATTCAGGGGTTTTGGGGTGTGAGAGAATTGGGCGCATAATCAGGGGTTTTGGGGTGTGAGCGAGAATTGGGCGCATAATCAGGTGTTTTGGGGTGTGAGCGAGAATTGGGCGCATATTCAGGGGTTTTGGGGTGTGAGAGAGAATTGGGCGATAATCGGGGTTTTGGGGTGAGCGAGAATTGGGCGCATAATCAGGGTTTTGGGGGTGAGCGAGAATTGGGCGCATAATCAGGTGTTTTGGGGTGTGAGAGAGAATTGGGCGCATATTCAGGGGTTTTGGGGTGTGAGAGAGAATTGGGCGCATATTCAGGGGTTTTGGGGAGTAAGCGAGAATTGGATGCATATTCAGAAGATTTGGGGTGTGAGCGAGAATTGGATGCATATTCAAGGGTTTTGGGGTGTGACCGAGAATTGGGAGCATATTTAGGGGTTTTGGGATGTGACCGAGAATTGGGCACATATTCAGGGGTTTTGGGATGAAAGCGAGAATTGGGGGCAAATTCAGGGGTTTTGGGGTGTGAGCGAGAATTGGGCGCATGTTCAGGGGTTTTGGGATGCAACTGAGAATTAGGTGCATATTCAGGGGTTTTGAGGCGCAAGTGAGAATTGGGTGCATATTCAGGAGTTTCAAGGCTCAAGCGAGAATTGGGTGCATATTCAGGAATTTTAAGGCTCAAGCGAGAATTGGGCGCATATTCAGAAGTTTCAAGGCTCAAGCGAGAATTGGG
The DNA here is from genome assembly GCA_029692085.1 of Gymnothorax javanicus. Classification (NCBI taxonomy): domain Eukaryota; kingdom Metazoa; phylum Chordata; class Actinopteri; order Anguilliformes; family Muraenidae; genus Gymnothorax; species Gymnothorax javanicus. The sequence continues at coordinate 116,161,855 of CM056200.1, forward strand.
CGCATATTCAGGGGTTTCAGGGTGCGATCGAGAATTGGTTGCAAATTTGGGGGTTTCGAGGCGCGAGTGAGAATTGGGCTCATATTCAGGGGTTTTGGGATGTGAGTAGCTCCACTGACCACATACACACAATCAGTTGTGGTGGATTACAGTAGAGTTTCAGGGCACTGTGTGCCCCTGTCGGGCGCCTCCTTGGGTTTCCATGAAAAGAAATGTTATGGGTCCCAGTCTCACCACCCGCAGACATGAACTTCTGTGCCCTCTGACCTCATGCAGTTTCATTGACTGAAGATAAACTTGACAGAGTCCCAGAATAAAGCCCTGAATTTGGGATGGATTCTTCCTCATCTTTTCTCACCACTGTCTCATATTTGTTAATTTTATTCTGATTAATATTTCCCTTCATTTCGTTGTCTATTTCATCATCAGAAATGCTGGGGACTTGACATTGGACAATTTGCTCCGTCTCCATTAAATTAAATTAAGTTATTGTGTACGTGTAACTACATTACAAGAGCTGTTTTTGTTGTTGTTGTTGTTGTTGTTTTTTTAACACTGCTGGTGTCGCCTCTCGGAAAATACGGCCGAGTAGGGAAACTGAAAATCTTTACTGAATTCGGGTATCCTGGATGTGCCTTCTATCCCTTTTTCAACACCATTACTTTTGCCATTTCTTACCGTTTCGTTCACATTCTCAGGCACTGAATCCCGTATTTGATGCTTAATCCTGTACACTTGTGGAATATTTGACAGATTAACTTGGATAACAGAATGCAAACTAAATCTGTCCTGATTTTATTTAAATATTTACAGATTTTACGAGGGTAAATAAACGCAGAACGAGTCGCATTTAAGTCCGAAACATAAACTGTTTTGTCGTCTGCTGATCTCTACACTGGAGCCTTTCAGGCACTCTCTCGTCTGCATTTTTATTTTATTTCTCAACTGCGTTATGTACACTTTTTTTCCTGTTTCTTCATGGCGACCGCACTGCAGCGGCAAGGGAAACAAAACATGGTGGTATCAATTAATATCCCAGAGAGGTTGGCTGTAAATGTGTAACGGTTTCAAAGAATTATGGCTAAAGCGCTTCTAGGGCAGGCATTCCCGAATAATGTTTATGGTCATGTGACCTGCAGGTCTGAGTCACTGTCAGCAGAAAATGAACGTTTTTGTCGCTGTAGTAGATTGTAAAAACTGCCAGGTGCTGTTTGTCAAGAGAACAGCGATTCATACACTTTTCATTGATGTTTTTTTATTATCCAGTTACACTGCAATGAGAAATGGCTGCGTAGTTTTAAGCAGGTTTCTTTCTTCGTTTTATCTTCTTAGGTCTAGCAGTTATGGTAAATGTAACCAAAACAATCCTCTTTTAAAAAACATGTTAATTTACATGTAGGTTAAAAAATTTGTATGTATATTTAATATATTTATTATATTTTATATTTAATATTTAAATACACTTCTAAAAGGTGATTGTAGGTGTCAGTTGCTCAGGCCATGTGACAGAAGCAGGAAGAGCGATGCTACGGGCTTGCCTGAAACACTTTATGCTCCAGCCAAACCTTTGGCCGGGAAATGGGCAGAGAAGTTTTGTGTGAATTATGAGCCCTAATGAGGTTTCAGTCCTGAGCAAACAAAAAAAATTTATGTTCATCGCAGTTTTTGAGTCCCGCAGATCCGTGGCTAGAGTTACGCCCTTTCAGCAACCCCGTAATATAATACACAGCTGGCGCACTGAAGGAATGTGCCGGGCTTTTTGTTAGAAATCCTAGCAGGGAATCAAAATTGCGAGAAGGTAATTTATTTAAGATATAAACAGCGCACTGGGCGCTGCTAATATTTTGCGAGTCGCTGACTAAATCTCATACTCAACCCCCCCTTCTGCTGTCTTTTTACTAATTTATGTATTTATTTACTTACTTACTTTTTTGTGGTGGTGTATGAGGGACGTGGAGATATACGTTTGTAGTATGATGGTTAAAAAAAAAAAAAAAAGTGCCTTATTAAAGGAGCTGTCAAAATCACATTTTCTGTCTCAATCTCTCTCATCTCTCCTTCTTTCTCTCTCTCTCGCCCTCCCTCTCTCCCTCTCATCTCTCCTTCTTTCTCCCTCTCTATCATCTCTCTTTCTTTCTCTCATCTCTCCTTCTTTCTCTCTCTCTCACCCTCTCTCTCAATCTCTCTCTCATCTCTCCTTCTTTCTCTCTCTCTCGCCCTCTCTCTCATCCCTCCTTCTTTCTCTCTCTCAATCTCTCTCTCATCTCTCCCTCTTTCTCTCACTCTCACCCTCTCTCTCATCTCTCCTTCTTTCTCTCTCTCTCTCTCTCTCTGATACGTTACTTCTTGTCCCTTAAAGTTTTGGCATCATGTGGATTTTCTTGTCACCAAATTTAGTCTCGACTCCCCCGCTGTATATTATTTGTGTTCCAGTTTAGGACAAATAAGGTGCTTTAATTGTTTTTGATGTTTTTGTTGACAGTGAATGATTATTTAATATGGTCTGGGACATGTCAGGGTGTATGTTTCCGTGCGTCCCTCTCCATGTCCTGTATTTATGGGGACACTCTCAGTGTTACAGTGCCCTGTTTGCTGGAGCAGAGTTAGACAGGACCCATAAACAGTACTGTACAGGGGCAATTCACATGCAATGGGGTAATATTCCAGCACTGTACAGGGGCGATACACATGCAGTGGGGTAATATTACCAGTATGGCAGGGTGACAGGAGTGCGTTTTGAGTTATATGGCTTACACCATCCAAAAGTGTGTGCTGTTAATATCATCCCCTGCATCTAATTCCTGATTGTGGATACCTCTGCTGGGGGATACATTTCGTCCTTTTGCGTTTGGATCGGCCAACAGCGAAATTCAAGACATCAACGCCAGGGCTCGATCAGATCTGGAGAATGTTGCCTCTGTATTAAACCGAGTCTTGGTCTGGTTCTGGACCATAGTGCTTAATCAAGACCGGGCCTGGATTTGGTTCAGAGCATTTTATTTAGTTGAATGTTCCCTGAGAAAGAGGAACAGTCATATTTTCAGTCAGTTCAGTGTGTTAACCAAAGGCTTTACTCCATCACAGCTCTCACTATGAATAGAGTCGGTTATTGATCATTTACTGAAGAGCAGGACAGAGCATGCAGGATGCTGCGCTAACGGTCGCGTAGTCTTCTCTGAGCTCTATCTCATCAGAAACATAGCACTGTGCACTACAGGTTGTATTTAGTAGAGTGTGACGCAGATGGAATGCGGTGAACTGCTCCTCTCTTACCCCAGGTTAGATATGTGTTTCTGATATATTCCACCTGAAGCGTACCTCATGCACATAATTCGAGGGGGTAAACTTTTGCGCACCATATTCAATTGATCAACGGTGTGATTAGAGGCGTCAGGTGTACGTGAGCATCGCATACCTGACTGGGTGACCTAAAGAAGTTAGGGAACTACTTTAGTAGTGCAATTCAGGGAGAATCATAGTGTTCTGTAGATAACATGCGCTCTCGACAGCGCAATGCGGATTGGTTGTGCTGTAGAAAGTGTGACATAGTTTGGTGCAGATTGTAGATTACAGTTTGATATAAATTGAATGCATTGCAAAAAGTTTGTTTAAGTTTACAGCTGAGTGCTCTGCAAAACAAGCAATACAGTTTGCCATGCATCTAGTGCTCTATAGAAAGTGCAATATAATTTGGTTAAAGGCAAAACAAACACTTGGTGCACCGGTTGCCCGATAACAGTACGCTGCCTAATATGTTAAATATGTTTAAATATGTTTTTGGGCAATTTTTGAAGAAATGTTTAACGAGTAAATCAGCTCAGGAAGAGCGGATATATATGCTGCTGGTGGTGCGCCATTTTTGTTGGAATTGGGGTAGCTTGCTGTGTCACCCGGACACCGGAACTCTTGTGCACACGCAGGTTATAAACTAAATAAAACATGGCTACTGTTTGCAAGAGTTCATCTTATGAATCATTTGTGAATCGGTATACACTACCAGTCAAAAGTGTTTGCACACCCCAATATTTTCTGTAATTGTTACGATTTTTTATATTTTGTTCTTGTGTAATAGTCTCATATTGGTTGTATAACAGAAAGGTAGGAAAACTGAAGCCCAATGTATAAACCGTGTATATAACAAAACAAATTGAGATAAACCAGGATCAGTCATTTTGTCAATATTTAAGCAGATCAGTAACAATGGTCTAATCCTGTGCTTCCCAAGCCTCTCCTGGAGTCACACCTGTCCTGCATGTGTTAGATCTCTCCCTGCTCCAGCACAGGTGATTCAAATGATCTACTCATTATCAAGCAGCTTCAGGGGGTGGATAGTGAGCTGATCATTTCAATCACCTGTGCTGGATTCCTTGTGGATTTTTCTTGTAAATTTATTATTAGTAATAAACAAGTATTGGGTTCCAGTGATTTATTTGTTGTAAACATACATGTAAGATAAAGACTTGACAAGATCTTAGGGTGTGCAAAAACTTTTGTCTGATAGTGTAGCTACAATGACATATAATTATTAGCTGACATAAGATTTGGGAAACCTACCTGTTCTATCTGTAAATGATGCTGTCATCTCTCCAGCCTCGCTAAAGTTGACAGGCGCTTGGGTTCGGGGGCCTGCTGATGACTGAATTCCGTTGGCACGGCATCATATTTCAAAATCTTCCGATATTTACTGGCCGATTCCATTCCATATTTTGCGTAAACATGCTTTTGAAACATCTGGGCAAAAAGTGTGCAGAACATGACTGGTCACTCTTCAGTGAATTCGATGTTATGCAACCAGTGTCGTGACGAGTCAGGCTTCGCCGGTGGAAATCTATGCAAGCTCATGCCAACGGGTAGGTCTGAGTTTCCCGTTTTACTGGAGCAACCAACAGCCGCACCAGGCAGCATTACCACTGGTTTTGTCGCTCAGGTTCTCATAATGAGTGGTAATATCGAACCTTGATCATTTGGCGTAAAATGAAGGTGCAGCACGAGTGATAATCAAGACTAATTTGTATACACTTTATAAAGATCGGCTGATTTCCGGGTGTCCAAGCACGTCATAACATCCGGGACATTGCCACTCGAAGTATTTTTTGATTGGCTAAAATATTCCGTATGGCGGCATTCATGAACTTGTGCTAATGAGTTGTATTTTAGTGGTTTGACGTTTGATTACTCGGTACATAAAAATCTCGAAAATTCGCAAAAAATATTTATGGAACGAGAAGAACGTGTACTTTTATCGGGTTTGAGCTGAAACAAATGCTTTCTTTACCTTTTAAGACCGAGTTGAATACAGAAAGTGTACTGGAGTTTGCTACAGTTCGAGTGCACCACACAAAGTGTGAAAAAAGTTTACTTACGATCGAGTACACTTAATTAAGTGTAGTACATTTGGCTGTGAATTGAGTGGCCTGTAGAAGCCGTAAGGCAGCTTCCTAAGAATTGAGTGCCCTACAGGAAGTCTAATGAAGTTTTTTTTTTTTTTTTGATTATGGATTTAGTGCACAACTGAAAGCATAATGAGATTTGCTTCAAATTGAGTGCACTGCTGTTTGCTACAGTGTGAGTGCACTGCATGAAGTATCATGCAGTTTGATTTGAATGGAACATGCTGCACAATATGCATGGTGATGCAGTTTACTGCAGATGGAGAGTAGTACCTTGTACTGCAAGCAGTGTAGTGTTAGTACAGTGGGGCCAGGGCTGCATGCTCAGAGGCAGGTGAGTCACTGGTGCAGTGGCTGGGATTTCAGAAACCATCACTCCCTTCTGTCAGGAGGAGAGGGTGTGCAGAGAGATGGGACCATGTGGAGAGAGAGTGTGGCTGGAAAGGGGAAGAGGAAAAAAGGATAAAAGGAAAAAGGGATGTGTGTGCGTGCGTGTGTGTGTATGCGCGCGTGCGTACGTGCGTGCATGCGTGTGCGTGCGTGCGTGTGTGTGCGTGTGTGTGTGTATGCGTGTGTGTGTGTGTGCGCGTGTGTGTGCGTGTGTGCGTGCGTGCGTGCGTGTGTGCGCGTGTGTGTGTGTGCGCGTGTGTGCGTGTGTGCGTGTGTGTGTGCGTGCATGTGTGCATGCGTGCATGTGTGTGTGTGTGTGTGTGTGTGTGTGTGTGAGTGCGTGTGTGTGTGTGTATGCTTGTGTGCGTGCGTGCGCGTGTGTGCGTATGCGTGTGTGTGTGCGTGCGTGCGTGTGTGCGTGTGTGCGTGCGTGTGTCGTGTGTGCGTGCGTGTGTGTGTGTGCGTGTGCGTGCGTGTGTGTGTGTGTGTATGCGTGTGTGTGTGCGTGCGTGTGTGTGTGTGTGCGTGCGTGCGCGTGTGTGTGTGTGTGTGTGTAAATAAGAGCGATATACAGCGGGAGCCACCCGTGCTTCACACTGAGCAGGAGCTGCAGCTGCGCTGATGTGCTGGAGGCTAAAACTCTGAAGAAAATCCCAGAAAGTGCTGCAAACAAGGTGTATTTTTACCTCTTTCTTTCTGTCTTGCCCCTACTCTCTCTATCACTCCCCCTCATTCTCTCGCTCGCTCTCCCTCACTCCTTTCTCATTCTCTCACGCTCACCTCTCTCTCCATCAGTGTCACTTGCTTTCTCTCTCTCCCTCACTCTCCCTCTTTCCCTCTCTCTCCCTCACACACATTCTCTCTCTCTCCCTCACACACTCTCTCTGTCTCTCCTTCTCTGTCCCTCTTTCTATCCCTCCCTCCCTCTCTCTCTATTCCTCCCTCCCTCGCTCTCTATTCCTCCCTCCCTCTCCCTCCCTCTCTCTCTCACCCCCTCTCTCCCTCACTCTCTCTCTTTCTCTCCCTCTCTCCCTATCTTCCTCAGACACACTCTCTCCCTCACACACGCTCTCTCCCTCTCTCTCGAACACCTCCTCAGTAGAAGGCCCCAGTCCCAGCTCTGCTCGGATTGTTAGCTGTGGTATAAAAGATGCATGAGGGCGTCGGGCTGGGGGCTGCTCTGCTGCTCGCCTCGCGCGTCTCGCTGAAGCCTCCAGGAACGGCTCCCTGACATGCGAGCCCTTCGCTCATCCCGGCTGCTCCCTCCACTTAAAAGAGGAATTTCCAAACCTGCTCTCGCGCCGCCGCGGCCCACGTGCGCAGCAGGAGCATACGTGCACACCCGCTCGTTTGTGCGTCGGCCGTCGTTACAGGAGGCGCATGGCGGGCCTCTCGTTACTGAGCTGTGTCGCTCCCCAAAATGTGACTGATATATCAGTCTCAACAGTTTCATATTGCATTTTCCATGAAAAACCTTATTATATAACTTTTCTGCTAGATGAGACAACAATATTTTCTGGGACGTGAAATATTTTGACTGATACAGGGGTGATGGGAATCCGGCACATTGCGGATTTCCGGCGTGCGGCGATCGGCGAGGGAAAAAATAAAATGCAAGATACATGTGTGCAGAAAGATCGCAGACAGTAGACCTAGATGGGCTTTGATAGACCTCTCGCTCTCAGCCTATGGCTTTTGCTCCCAACCAGTCCAAAGCATGGATGTATTATTAGAACTGGATACTGAATCAGGGCTGAGACGCACGCTGACAAGGGCTTAGCGGTCAAGCGGATATTGCAGGTCACGTGATGCCATGGGGGGCAAAAAGAAATTTTTCCATAGGGAACAATAGAAAAAGACACTGATAAATTCGCGAAAAATTTTTTTGACTACCACAAATGATCAGTATATAATCTGTTGATTTTTCTCTTTTAAATCATTGGTGCCTTTTTTTTCACGGCAGCGACAATTTTTTAAGTTTTTATTCAGGCTACGTGAACACCAAGGGGACCTTGTCTCTAAGCGCGTTCTCGCAGGCAGTGCAGCCGCTGCGGTTCTCTGCGTGTAGCACTGGTCACGAGATTCCGTGCTGTCGGCTTACGTTACTAAGTCGGTAAAGCGAGCAGGTGTAACGACACCAATGTTTTCATTTATTGTAGGCTATTTGATGAATGGCTTTGTTATGTATCGACTCGACTGCTTCACCTATCTTTTATATAACGCTACAGAATATACAGTAAGGTAGCAAAGGCTGTTGTTGGTTAACTAAGGTTGGGTAACGGGCGTGTATTCGGTAACTATTGAAGGTGACATCCTATAAGCATGTACGTAGCCAACACTTGTTTTGCTTTTTCGTATTAAAATGTTCAAGATGCACCTAAACTGAGTTGTATATTTCCATTACTTCGAATATCTTACATCGATTCACGGTACTGTGTTTTGCTGCTTCATGTATTATATGCTGGCTACACAGCTAGCTAAGTAGCATTAACCACGTCCATATGTGCACTTTCAGCACGGTATAAATTCAGCCCAAAAAACTGCGTAGCTAATCATTTATTTACCATTGCATGCACATCCTTAATTATTAAAACTGTAGCAGATGTGCATACTTGATGTTGTAACTTTTCAGCATCTTTTTAAGATAAGGTACAAAATATGAAGTATCTATTATTTTATGCATGTGCCGAACTTGCATGACAGCACTGCACAAACAGAGACAGTAGTTGTAGTTCAGCCTTTATTCGCTAGAAATGTTGAGTGGGTTGGAAACGCTGGACAAAATGTGATGTGAACGACACACTGCTAGTGAGCAGCATCAGTGTATGGGAGTGATGCTGCGGAGATTCCCTGATGCGGCTGAACTCCATCTGCGCAGAGAAAATACGAGAGTCCCAGAAGAAAGAAACAGATGAGAACGAAACGAAGATCGACTTTATGTATATTTTATAACTGGGCTACTGATTATGTGAGGACTTACGAATTTACTAATCCTGTATAAGGGGAAGGGAAAGAATCCCGTATTCAAACTCCACTAATCTCGAATAAAATCAGCACTTTTTCGGCTTACCTTGATGTTTGAGTACCCAGAGAAACATTCTGGTTGTAAAAACGTCAAGTGTGCGTTTAGTCAAGAAAATTTAGTTTAATTTCTAGTGCTGATAAACGTGGTAATAGCATATAACGGCAGCAGCTATGTTACTGATAACACACGGGGTTGCGAGGGCATGCGTAGCATATGCATTCGCAATATTAAATATTAAAATTAAATTCTAATGAATGGTGTGTGCACCCTGCGATGGATTGGCGAGCTGTCCAGTGTGGGTCCCTGCCTTTCGCCCAGAGTCAGCTGGGATGGGCTCCAGTTCCAGGTATAGAGAAAGAAGGACTTAATTAGCTTTGAGCATACACGTACGCTGAAAGTAATTTCGCTTGTCAGAATTGGCTAAATACTTTAATTAACGTCATCTACTTTAAAACTTATCAGTTCATGAAGCACGGGCAGTGCTCTGTGCGGTTGGGTTATGGTCATGAATCCAGTAAGAATAGAAGAGGATTCAAGCTTACAAGCTCGAAACGTTTCACTTTCTACGAACACATTTAGCTTTGAACTGCGTGGAAAACGAGATTGAACTGTCATCTTATAGAGCAGCAAGTCAACTGTTTTGCTGACATTGTTTGCGACGTAGTGAATAATTTTATTTCCGTTAAATAAAAATAGCTTATCAACATTTTATATCCCTGTATATAAACTGTTTTTCCGAAATATATTTAAGCCTTCACCGATGCTACGTTTATTTATTATTTTCAAAAAAATGTCATGCATGTTTTAAAAGTGTGTTAATCAGTTAGCAGTTAAGTTCGAAAAATCATTCTAGATATAGAGTTAGGTGTCCGATTTGAATTCAACAGCAGTGGAAAAATAAAATTTTCTGTAATAATATTGTGCTGAAAATTCTGATCAATCCTTATAGTGGTGTCCATTGATGAGCTTGGGTTACTAATCCAAGAATAACCCATCATGAACCTAGCTTGACTTTAGAGCCATTGTTTAGGCCCTGATGTCCTAGTTATGAGGCAGTTAGGGCCCAAACCCAGTGTTATCACATCACTGTTGAAAGCTCAGCTCATACTTCCTCATGCCGACCCACGAAATGCAGGATGTAGGCCCATCAACGAACCATTCCTCATGACCCAACCTGAAGAAAAATTTTCAGGCTTGAGAATTTTTTTTGCAATCACCCCTGCTGATAACAACGTTTTTCAGCACAATATGAAAATTTAACTTATAGCGAGAAAGCATTTGCTGAGTGTCAGCAGAACTGAACAAAAACTAACCGAACTGATACGTACTACTTGTTGTAGGACTACAACACTTGTTATGACACTTCTTTTGCTCTGAGAAGCAATTTACGGTCACCTTTGAATGTTGATTCAGGGAGCGAAATGAACTGGCGTTAGTCCTTTGAGCCAGGTGAGTTCTCTCTAAAACTCTGGTCTTTTCTCTTTGTTACTTCACACCGTGATCCCGAGTTGCCAGCAACGGGGAACTTTGATTTACACCATAAAAACGATGAAGAAGTGCGAGGTAAAGACAGGAGAAGTCGGCAAAGTTAGTTGGAACAACAGAGTGGAAATTCATGCCCGTCTCGATGCCACACGTGCTATCAGTCAGAAACGAAAGCTTTCCTACGACCGATGAATGTGTGGCTATGCCTTCGTTTGAGTGGCTAATGTTCCGAACATTCTAATGCGGATAAACAATCTGCACTGGTTATTGAATGAAATATTCCAGAATTTATTTCCTTTATTTAAGATTCTCTGAGAAATCATTGATGGTGACTGTTATTTACAATGATGGTGAGATTACAAATGCATACAAACAAACAAACAAACAAACAAATCAAATCAAATCGAATACGGAGTGGTTTAAAAGTTATGGGTGAAATTTCCTTAAGTTGTTTGTTCCAAAAAATCTCCCCTTCATAGTTTCTACTCTCCGAGGTTTACTAATGCTGTTCTCGTTGGAAGTGTTATCTGTGGATATTTGAAAGCTTGGAACATTACTAGAATATTTTGTCCTTCACTGTTTAGGTTTTCTCCAAAAACTCTAACTTTTTCGCTTAAGTTTTCCCTTCAGTTGGTTCAAAGTCAGAAAAAGCATGTTATATCATATTGTAAGACAATGTCACACACATATTCTGTATGTGCTGGTTGCAGCACTTCACTGAAGCTACATCACACTTATACAGAGAGAAATATGCTAACCCAGGATGCCGTATTTTTATGGCCACTGCAGTATATCAAATGGAAAATATCTAGTTCTTGCACATCATTTCATACACATTTCCCTGTAATGCAGCAGGTCATCTTTGGAATCATTGGAAACCTTGGGATCTCCACTAGAATTTAAAATCGGCCTGAAGTTCCACAGGTTTGATTATGGTGGCTGTATTTTACTGACCCATACATAGATCCATAGGTTTTATGGGGTTCAATTTTTTTATTTATTTTTTGTTGCAGTTTTTGTATCAGTTTCATATTGGCATAGCATGGGTTTCTGGGGAAAACGTACTGGACTTAGTTGTTTATATTGATACACAGTTCAGTTTTTAATAGGGTCGTGACTTTTTACATTATACTGGGAATACACCTGCTACCACTCCAGTACTGGTTAGAGGGAGTTTATGTTGGTATGGTGGTGCCCTTGGTAGAGTTGCTTTTGTTATATGCCTGCATATAACCCCAGGTATAGCATTTTGGCTGTTTTCAATCCTAAAGTGATGGCATGGTAGTAAAGTTATTATACTGGGGCGTGCTGTTGGGACAGCAGTGTAGCAGTTTTTAACCCTACAGTCTGCTGTCAATAATCCTCGGATGTCACGGTATTACATTGTGCCTGTTCATAATCCTATGGTGTGTCGGTATGGTGATGTGGTTTCCTCTAATCCTAAAGGGCGCTGTTATGACAGTACGATAGTTCATAGTCGCGGCGTGTCATGGTTTGGCATTGTGCCGGTTTGTAATCCCTGGGTATGTTGTTTTGGTGGTGTGGTTCTTTATATTCCTACAGTGCGATGCTATAGCAAGGAGTGGGGTTGTTTATAATTCTGAGGTGTGTTATAATGGCAGTGGGGTTGTTTATAATTCTGAGGTGTGTTATAATGGCAGTGTGGTTGTTTATAATTCTTAGGTGTGTTACAATGGCAGTGGGGTTGTTTAATTCTGAGGTGTGTTATGGCAGTGGGGTTGTTTATAATTCTTAGGTGTGTTATAATGGCAGTGGGGTTGTTTATAAGGTGTGTTATAATGGCAGTGGGGTTGTTTATAATTCTGAGGTGTGTTATAATGGCAGTGGGGTTGTTTATAATTCTTAGGTGTGTTATAATGGCAGTGGGGTTGTTTATAATTCTTAGGTGTGTTATAATGGCAGTGGGGTTGTTTATAATTCTTAGATATGTTATAATGGCAGTGGGGTTGTTTATAATGGCATAATGGTGGGGTTGTTTTTATAATTCTGTTATAATGGCTGGGGTTGTTTTATTCTAATGGCAGTGGGGTTGTTTATAATTCTGAGGTGTGTTATAATGGCAGTGGGGTTGTTTATCATTCTTAGATATGTTATAATGGCAGTGGGGTTGTTTATAATTCTTAGGTGTGTTATAATGGCAGTGGGGTTGTTTATAATTCTGAGGTGTGTTATAATGGCAGTGGGGTTGTTTATAATTCTGAGGTGTGTTATAATGGCAGTGGGGTTGTTTATAATTCTGAGGTGTGTTATAATGGCAGTGGGGTTGTTTATCATTCTTAGGTGTGTTATAATGGCAGTGGGGTTGTTTATGATTCTTAGGTGTGTTATAATGGCAGTGGGGTTGTTTATGATTCTGAGGTGTGTTATAATGGCAGTGGGGTTGTTTATAATTTTGAGGTGTGTTAATAATGGCAGTGTGGTTGTTAATAATTCAGAGGTGTGTTATAATGGCAGTGGGGTTGTTTATAACTCTTTGTAATTCTTGGGTGTCTTATAATGGCAGTGTGGTTGTTTATTATTTTGAGGCGTGTTGGATTGGCATTCTCTGTGTGTTTGGGGATTTTTAAAGTTTGGGTGCAGTTTGTTGGTATGGCAGCAGGCGACATCAGTTAGCAGACGCGCTATGGATTTTTTTGCGTGTCCCTCGCCTCTCATTCATTTTCCTGAGTGTTCAGAGTGCCCCAGGTGTCACAACACCTGCTGTCCACACTGCACCAGCTCGCCTACAACTGTCCGCTGTTTTGTCTGCGCTATCCCCTATCTCAGCTTTACTTTTTGAAGAACTCGCCGCGGCCCACCTGGATCCTAAAATCTGTTTTACACGGCTGTTGGCAAATCAAAGGAGGGCTTGAAAGCCGGTGAAGATCCCAAAGCTACACATTTAAAGCTCTCCATGCCCCCTGCCTTAAGTGATGGGAGTACAGTCTATATTTTATTTATTTGCTTATTTATTTCGTTATTTTATTTTCATTTGTTTGTTTGTTTTTTTTTTTTTTGAAAAATCAGTTTAGCCCTCTGGCTCTGGGTACTGATGGCTGTGAAGGTGATTTCGGTTTATTTATTCGATTCCTGTTTAGTTATTTTGTAAACTCACAGGTGGAACATGGCGGTAACGTGCGTCCCATGTGTCTCCGCTGCTTCTGTCCACCTCCACATCATCACAGCGGAAAAGCAGCCGGCTTTACAACGTACTGCAGACAGGTGGAAGGAATAAGTCAGATAAAAAATAGTTTTCATAGCGATAGAATTACAAGCAGAAGGGAGTGGTTAGCTCATGCTATTGCTGACTGACCATCCCAGCCCACCCCACTCAGACACTTTCACGCACACATGCACACATACACATTCACTCAGACATACACACACACACACACACACACACACACACACACGCACTTAAACACACACAGGCACGCGTACACACTTTGTCTCATAAACACACCTGCACACGCACTCACACGCTCACTTACACACACACAGACACACACTCACTCACACACACACACCTGCATGCATGTGTACATGCACGCGCGCACACACACACACACACACACACACACACACTCTCTCTCTCTCTCTCTCACTCACACACACACACACACACACACTCTATCACACACACATCACACACACACACACACACTCTGGATTTGCAGGTTGTCCGTCAGTCAGTGTGTTTGGGAGTGCATTGATGGCCCTGCTGTGAGCAGCACTCCCAGGCTCTTTAAATAACCTGTGCAGCTCAGCTCACACTGCAGCACATCCATATTCTTTTTACTCGCCTGCTAGAGAAAAGTCGAAATTTTTTTTGGTAAAACATGCTTTTGATTTTTCTTGCTGTTGTTGTTTTTTTTTTTTTTTTGCAGGCGCAAGTGAGATGTGTGTGAGTGAGCATTTGTGTCCTTTCAGTAGTTACTATGATGAATTGTGTGTGTGTGTGTGTGTGCGTGTATGTGTGTGTGTGTGTGTGTGTGTGTGTGTGTGCGCGTGTCTGTGTGTGTTTGTGCATGTATATGTGTAAGTGTGTGTGCATGTGTGTGTGTGTGAGTCCCCTATTTCATGGTCTTTGTGTGTACTCTCATGAATAGAGGAGTGTGTGTGTTTGTGTACTCTAGTAATTGCTGCTGTGTGAGTCTGTGTTTGCCCACACATGTAGGCATGTGGGTTTGTGGACTCCGATGCTGGGAGTGTTTGTAATTACGTGTATTTGTTTGTATGTGGCCACATGCCTGAAGCTGCTTGTGTGAGATGCTCTCTGTGTTTGTTTGTGTGTGTTTACATATATGAAGGTGCATGTGTGTGTGTGTGTATGTATGTATGTTTGTGTCCTGTGATTAATGATGTATGTTTGTTTGCTTGTTTGTGTGTACATGTGTTAATGTTTGTGTTTGTGTACTCATGTTGATGCTGTGTGCATTTGTGTATGTTTGTCTCTGTTTATACAGTATGCGTGTCTGCATAAGTGGCGGTGTGTGTGCGTGTGTGTGTGTGTGTGTGTGTGTGTGTGTGTGTGTAGTTTGTGGAGGTGCGTGTGTGTGTAGTTTGTGGAGGTACGTGTGTGTGTGTGTGTGGTTTGTGGAGGTGCGTATGTGAGTTTGTAGTTTGTGGAGGGTGTGTGTGTGGGGTGTGTGTGTGTGTGTAGTTTGTGTAAAAGAGTGTATGTGTGTAGTTTGTGTAAAAGAGTGTGTGTGTGTGTGTGTGTGTGTGTGTGTGTTATGTAGTTTATCGAGGTGTATCCCTGCTCTCATTAGAGTGGGTAATAAGGGGTGCTGGAAAACTGCGGGAAAAAAAAAGATTTTAAATTTTAATAACGCTGGTATGATTTTGTAAATCTTTCCTGACAGAAAAGTCCTCATTATTTTTATCTGTCTCAGAGGAATTTATTCTCCACCACCTCCCCTGTTAAACGGACTTTTTTGGATTTCTATTTTTTTTCCTTGTTTCTTTCTTTTATCAGACGTCTTCTGGGTTTATCGCCTGCTTCTCCTCTCGCCACAGTCTGTTTCATGTGCTCGACCCTTTTTTCTGAGTCACACTGGGCTCCGGGGGTGTGTGTGGCCACAGAGAATTTCTCACTTAGCGCAGCATTAAAGTTCACTTGTGATTGTTTTTTTTTTTGGGGGGGTAGTTTCACATGTGGGCCCTGGTTATTTTCTGTCAGCTTGGAGATCGGGCGTCGTTCTACACTGCAAAAACAAAAAATAAGTCCGTCTATATAAATATTTTAGTCTAGTATTTAGATTTCAGTAAATTTATATCATACGCTTTGATTTATATTATTTGCTCGATGAGGCAAGAAAAAAAAACCTGCCGACAAGGAAAGGTGATTTGGCTCATATTAAACTCCAGGTATCTTCAATGGATTTTATTGTCGACTGCATTACGTACAAGTGGGGTCTATTAATGGTCGACTGTGCTCCGTAAGTATTTGTACATCAGCACTGTATTATAGAGCTGCAATTCCAGCGTGGTAACACCATGTGGACGCAAACACCTGCTTGTAAAATTGAAAAGCGTGGTGGTAAAAGTGCTTAAGTCACATTTTGGACAATTCAAGTTCAATATAAAAACACGTTGTGTTTGTCTAGCCAAGGCTATTAAGAAAGACCCCAGTGCTAACAGTACTCATGTCGCTAAATTTTCATTTTGAGAAAATCGAGGTAGTGGGCTTAGATAACTATTAAAGACGTTTTCCAAGCCTTCGGGTGCGTGAAAATGTGACTTAAGTAGTTTTACCATTAGACTCTTCAATTTGAGAGTCTCGGACTTCTTATTCATTGTTTTCAAGTACTCTGTGTGAGAGAAACAGACCTGCGTCGCTGTAGAGATCCTTACGGACTGCGCTGCGTAAATGTGTTTAGTCTCTGCCGGAAAAGAACGCAAACTTTTATTTGCTGCATTTGTTAGCGTTTAGCCTGGGCCCCGGTGCTGTCCTGTGTCTTGTAACAAGCCAACCGTATGAGGGCCCTGGGCACGCGGACGCTCCTCGGGTACTTGTGTGTGTGTCGGCGTCTTCTGTTCCATTTCCTGTTTCTTCTAACTTTTCTACTGATTCCGAACTGGTTCCAAAATAAAAGTCCTTCCTCACCCCCCCCGCCCTCTCAGTTTCCCCCCCGCTCTTTAGTAAGTTTAAGTGAGCGGATGGCGGACAGGAAGTGACAGCGTATAAATAATAAAGCATTGTCAGGCTCCCTACAACCACAGAGAGGGAGCCGGCATTAATAATGGCCGTCTGATTATCCCCGCTCTCTTTTTAATAAACATGACGGCGAGGCGGGAAACTCCGCCAATGAGGGCCGGGCGATTGACGCGACAGCCGCCGTCGCGCGGAGGGGAGGGGGGGTACGAGGAGGCTATCGGGGCTGGGGTTAATTCTGCCGGCTGTCAGGGGCCAGGGCTTACACTCTTTAAGTGTCACAGATACCATTTTTTAAATAGATTTAAACATTGCTTCAGTGAATATCGCTCCATTTTAATCCCTTCTGGATTAGCATTAGCGCTGCCTTGGGGCTTTCTCCACCCACCTCCCAAAATGAATGTCAGAGCAGCTGTACCAAAGGCATATTAATCTACATTACTGTAGGCAGGCAGAGTCATGGACAGCCCTGTCTGAATACATGCATCCGCTATAACGCTCCCCAGCCCAGCTTCCGCTGCCATTTGCATCATATATACTTGCTGGTCTGCCTGGAGTTCAATTAATTTGCTCCGTATGTGCTTTATTCTGTTTTTATCCCTGCTGCATCTTTCGTTGTGACCGTTTATTGGTTTTGTTGTTATTGCAATTGTGTTGTAATTGTTAGCGTCATTGTTACCGATGATGTCGTTAATGTCTTTTGTTGCCTATGTTGCGATTGTTGTTGTTGGAGGCAGTTGTTAGAAGTAGTTGTAAATATTTGATTTGTGCCTATCCATCTATCTGTTTTACTTTAAATATTGCATGAAAGGGGGTGGTGAAGTTATTTATTAAGAGTGAACATAGTAACTAAAACACTCAACGTCGCGGCCTCTGTGTCACCACTAAGAAGGCCATCCGGCGGGAAACTTTTAAACACATGCATAGAGCCATTATTTGTATTATCAGCATTTGGGCACCCTGATCTTTTTAGGAACTGGAGTCATATCCTAACATTTTGTATTGCATCACAACTTCTACAAGCACTTATTGTTATACAGGTACTTGGCGCTGTTTGACCTAATGTGCAGTTTTGTTTCGTTCGGATGCCTCAAGCGCATTCCCTGAAGAGCGAGTCATGGGTCGTATCGTCTTTAAGCCGAGCAGCACAGTGCTATCTTTCTTATTTCTGGTTGTGCCTGATCTAGGCCCATGGAGCTGATTCACTCCTTCGCCCTGTTGAGGTCGATCCTGTCAGCGCTTTCATACGAGCTTTCCCAACCGGACCTTCAAGTCGAGCAGCCCAGTTGGTGCTGTCGGTTTGTATTGTCCAGTAGTGAGCGCTGGCCTCTTTCCCCACTGCACGACCCTCGCAGACTGTTTAAGTATACTTTCTAATAAGCCGTCCAATTGAACAAGCTAAGTAGACCACCCAAGAAGGCTTTTCATTTGTGAAATGGACTGCCCAGTGGTACTGCCAAAGAAACAGGTGCTACGGTACTACATAGTGATTTTATTGAACCCAACTATCCAGTGGCACAGCCCCAGTGGTTCTACCCAACAGAACTATTCAGAGATACAGCTCCTGTGGTTATACTCTGCAAAACTGTTCTGAGATACAGCCAGTTATTCTACCGAACAAACCTGTGCAAAGATACAGGTCAGTGATTTTATTTAACAAAACTGTTCAAAGATACAGCCCAGTAATTCTACCCAACAGATCGGTTCGGGGATGCAGTTCAGCGATTTTACCCAACAAATCAGCTCACAGATACAGATTACTGATTTTACCCAGCAAATGGGTTCAGGGATACAGCCCAGTAATTCAACCCAACAAATTCGTTCAGGGACACAGCTCAGTGATTTTAACCAACAAATTGGTTGAGGGGTAGAGCTCAGTGACTTTGCCCAACAAACCGATGCAGATATACAGCTCAGTTATTTTACCCAACAAATTGTTTCAGGGATACAGCTCAGTGATTTTACCCAACAAATTGGTTTATGGATACAGATCAGTGATTTTACCCAACAAATCAGTTCAGGGATACAGCTCAGTGATTATACCCAACATACCGATACAGAGATACAGCTCAGTGATTTTAACCAACAAATAGATTTGGGGAAACAGATCACTGATTTTAACCAACAAATCGATTTGGGGATACAGATCAGTGATTTAACCCAACAAATTGGTTGAGGGGTACAGATCAGTGATTTTACCCAACAAATCAGTTCAGGGATACAGCTCAGTGATTTTACCCAATAAACCAATACAGAGATACAGCTCAGTGATTTTACCCAACAAATACAGTAGGTTCAGGGATACAGATCAGTGATTTAACCCAACAAAATTGGTTGATGGATACAGATCGGTGATTTTACTCAACAAGTCAGTTCAGAGACACAGCTCAGTGATTTTACCCTACAAATTGGTTCAGGGATACATCTTAGTGATTTTACTCAATAAACCGATACAGAGATACAGCTCAGTGATTTTAACCAACAAATAGGTTCAGGGATACAGATCACTGATTTTAACCAACAAATTGATTTGGGGATACAGATCACTGATTTTACTCAACAGACTGGTTCAGGGATACAGATCGGTGATTACCCATCAAATTAGTTGAGAGATTGTACCCAGTGATTTTACCCAACAAATCGGTTGAGGGATTAGGCTCATTTATTTTACCCAACAAATTGGTTGAGGGGTACAGATCAGTGATTTTACCCAACAAACTGGTTGAGGGATACAGCTCAATGATTTTACCCAATAAACCGATACAAAGATACAGCTCAGTGATTTTACCCAAAAAATTGTTTCAGGGATACAGCTCAGCGATTTTAACCAAACAGACTGGTTCAGCGATGCAGGTCAGAATTTCACCCAGCAACACTGTTCAGTGGTACTGCCCAACAGTTCTACCCAACAGAACTGTTCTGAGATACTGCCGGTGATTTTACCGAGCAAATACTGTTCAGTGATGCTGCCCAGAAATAGCACTCACTAAACTGTCCAGCGATACAGCCCAGCAGTTCAACCTCCTTTAGACACTGTTCTCGGATCTGTGCCCTCAGCGCTTGAGTGTTGATCACAGATCCGGAATATTCTTAAATCTCGTGCTACAGGTCCGACTGCAGCGTCTATGAATCTGATAAGAGACACAGCACGCAAGAAGCAGCGTAACTTCCTCTGTGTGACCTCCGGTAAATGTTGCATTTTAAGTTCAGGAAGATGCACTGCAGCTCCCAAAAAACACAACCAGAGAAACAGTGCGTTTCCTCTCTCTGAAAATGCAAAAAGGAAAATAACCCCCTGCACCCTAATGCCCCGTGTCCCACCCCACCCCCCACCCCCATCTCCTCCCCTTCCCTTCCCTCTCTGGCCTGCCTGGGCACCAGCCTGCCCCCCCCAGTAATGATCCGTTTTGGCATCTCTGCTGGGCGTTTGTGGGTAAATAATCATTCTGAATTATGCATGATAATTAAAGAGCCGAGGGGCTAACCATGTGCACATTAATCCCCCCCCTCCAAAACATGGCCGCCGATTACACCGGCTCCGAGGCCCCTCTTTAAGAAAATCCAGATTCAGTGAGTCAAAGTCCTCCTAGATATTTTGTTCCAATCGGCTAACTGAATTTGGTCGCCAGCGTAACTCTTCTGCCCGCAGGGAGTATTAGCAGCGAAATGAGCCCGGTGGGTTGGATGGGGCAAAAATCTAGCATGGAGTCGGTGTTCCTGTGGAAACTCCTGCTCAAAAACTCCATCTCCACGCCCCATTTCCCCATCTGAAGTTCAGACCTCCTGATCTTACTACTGTCGTTACTTTACAGCGCCGTCATTTCACTGACGCCTTTAACAGAGAGAATGGCTGCTGTTTGGGCTAAGCAGGGACCAGTGTCCCCCTGTGGTAATGTGGGGTCTGGGGGCCTTGCTCAAGAGCCCATCTTCTCTGATCTCACTCTGTCTGCCTTGGGCCCTCGGCCGTCTTCTGAATCCTGGTCAAATACCTTAACCTCTTTCCTGCAGCCGGCTCACATTATCCCCATTGTCTTGACTGCGTGTTTCGGTGCCTCGTAAATAAAGCGAAGGCAGTTGGGACGGCGGTTTAGAGAGCGCGGGGGGGCGGTCGGTCTCGTGCACATGTTGGGGAGGGTGCGGGGGGCCAGCGTTTGGCGGTGCGGGGCACGGAGCGAGGGGCCCGGTACACAGGGTAGGGTCCACTGTACGAGTGATGAATGGGCATCACTGGGACCATTTATCTCCTGCCTACAACGCTGGACACTGGCCCCATTTTTCTGAGGCGTGTCAGCAAATGTGATAATTTTGTCATTTGTCAGAGCAGACAGAGGGGGGGAGGGGTGGGGCTGTGTTTCGGGAGAGTTAGGGTCAGATTTCGCTCTCCTCCTTTCTTCTGTTTTCATCCTCCTCGCGATTTAGTCCTTTTTTGCCATAACTTCTCTTTTCTTTACCCCTGATAAATTCGAAGATCTCTTTGTTGCCTCAGCTTGCTGAGGTGACTGCGGGAACATTTAGAAAAGTTTGGCGGGGAATAGCAGTGGGCCTCAGTGGTGTATTTCTGGAGAATTCCACCAGTCATTTACCAGTTTTATTACCTCCAGTCAACTGCTCAAGCCACTTTTTCCAGTTCATAAAAAACTTTTAAAAGTCGATTATTTTGCATTCGTGTGTATGTGTGTGTGTGTGTGTGTGTGTGTGTATCCGCATGTTAAACATTTCTGGAACTGTCCGCAGCGAATGTAATGTATTTTGATTGTGGTTATATATGATTCTCATTGCTGGCATATCAGGACTGTGATGTTGACGCAAGTAGCTGTGAAGCAGCGACTGAATGTCTCTCTCTCTCTCTCTCTCTCTCTCTTTCTCTCGCTCTCTCCTTCCCTCTTTCTCTGCAGGATCATCCAGAACCGTGTGCTGCTCTTCATCCTGGGAGCCATCATCATCCTCACCATCATCCTGGCTATTTATTTTAACCTTAGGGGGCACTGAAGGGTGCTTTTACCCCTGGACCCCCCTTTCTGTTCCTGCTCTTTTCCGCTGGACCCCCTTTTCTGTTCCCGCTCTTTCCCCTCGGACCCCCCTTTCTGTTCCTGCTCTTCTCCCCCCTTTGTGATTAATAGTGACAGCAGAGTTTGCTCGGGAGTAATTAGGACGAATTGGTCACATGAATCATCTTTTATGCCTTGACAAAACAGGCCTGACCGCCCCGCTATCCTCTTCGCTAACACGGCCTCGGACGGTTTCTTCGTCTCTGTCACTCCACCGTCATTATCGTCGCTCAAGTCTCTCTGCACGCGACCTCTGGTCCCGCAGTCGGTCGCCGCGTCCGTCTGTACCACGTGTTTGACCTCTCGAGCACGGGTGGTCAGAAGGTCGGGGCGGGAGACGGTACCGTCAGAAGCTGCAGAAGTTTTCATGCTATTGCTCGCGTATTTGAAACGCCTTCCACAAGTTTAAATGTCGACGTGTCTGAAATGCATCCTCGTGGTATTTTAAACGGTGTTGTCCATCAGGGATTTTGACCGTGTGTACATTAAGATTTGCATTATTATTTTTTTTTTTTTTTTTCAATTTTTCTGGTATGAAGTCTTCAAATGCACTTAGGCTTTGTGCTTATGTAAATGCGCATCGAAGTTCATCACAGTTTGGCACAAAGGGGCTCAGGTCAGATACTGGGAGTTTTCAGTGAAATTATTCTTTCATCACAAAAATGTATTTTTTAAAAGAAACCATGCTTATAGTCAAACACCTTATTTGTGGCGTTGTATGGCGAGGTGCGTCAGTATTTATGCGGCGAGTTTTAGTCCCACCCATCTGTTGGATGTCAGCTCTCAAATCGCGAAGTCATACAGTTGGATTTACTTTATGAATTTGTACATCCATTGCTTGTGACATGTTGCGTTAAAATTTTAACCTTTACAGACTGCACTGTATGTAGTAATTGATTCTCTAAAAATTTGAACGTTTGTGATCGGACTTAGTGTAACACCAGTCAATGTAATGATGCTCCGTAAACATAATAAACTGCAAACGTTATACAAATCTGCAGCGTTTAGTGTAAAAATCCTGCAAATGTTAGAAGTTTCCCTCGAGCGGAATACCGATACCTGTTGTCTTCCACAAACGTAAAACTCAATTTCGCACAAAAGTAATAACTGTCACATTTTCCTGGACTTAACGTTTACAGAAAGGTTTGCAGGATCATTACATTAAAAGCTGCGGATTCATGTAACGTTTGCAGTTTATTATGTTTGTGGGATGTCATTACAATAGCGGGTGTTAAACTTCAATAGCGCATAATGCCACGTATTCATAAACTGTGACTGAGTGGAACGGCTGATCTGGGTTCAGCTCAGCCAATTAGCTCATCGCGGTTTGGGTTCTAATATGGAGCCTGACGCTATCCCTCCTCTGGAGTGGATTTATGAATATGGGGCAATATTTATGACTGAACACGCAATAACTTGCAGAACATTAATTCTATTTCTTGCATGATCTTTTAATGTAAATACTGAGGAGAGATGAACACAGAGAATGGAGTTAACGGGAATGTGTGCCCCTCTGAGTTTGTTGGATGTAAAGGAAGCGTGCAGTACCATCGCAGCCAGACCAACTGGCAGTTAGACGCCTCTGAATTCACGAGAGGCCTTTAAAACGCGGTTTTATTGTTGGTATGAAGCGAGGAGTGGAGGCCCCATCGTGCTGTGATACATCTCCCCCCGCAAAGGCTCCACAGGCCATGTTCTCAAAACCTCGCAGAGCGGCAGTCTGGGATCAGTTTTCCCCGCTACACAGCTCAGCCGTATTCATTATGAACTACGAGCCTAAACTGACTCCAGATAATGCCATCTTGCTCTGAGAATGTTTTATGAATACGGGCTTGCACGCGAACATGCCTTATCCTCGCTCAGACCCGCATACAAGGCAGCCGTCTGACCTGAGTGGGGTTCATGGTCCATGAAAGCTGATTAATACCTCTGCCCAAGATTATCGCTGTAGCCTCATATCGTATCGAATTATGTCATCTTAAATTTTCAGTGAAGAAGTATAAAGTCGTCATTCTTTTTAAATGCTCGCCTAGCTGCAGTACTGACGCTAGTATTTTTTGTCGTCTGTTAATCTTTATTTGGTTCGAGCTCTTTTTATTTATTTTTTTTTTTTTTTGCGGACGCAGGCGCCGGTATTGTCGCACGGAAGGTTGCAGAGGACAGTCGTGGAAGCGCTAGCGTCGAAGGCCATTTGGTATTCTGTTTCAGGGCCGGGGCCGATTGTCTTATTTTGGAAGCGACTTGGTGGGGGGGCTTTCGCTGCAGCGGCCGCGCGGCTCCCAGCTTCAAAGACTCAAATTAATGGCCAACAAAATAGTGCGGCTCCGTCCGTCCCATGTGGGGCGAACCCGCCGAGAGTTATCATTAAGTTATGGAATAATGAACGGAGGAGGAAGGGAACGGCCACGCGGAAAAAATCCCGCCAGTTTCACAAACCTCATCAGATAATGACCATCGCAAACAGCGGAGATTGTTTGCATTTGTGCGTGTACGAGTGCGAGCGTGTTTGGGAGTGTGTATGCGCGTGCCTGTGTCTGTTTGTGTGCGTGTTCGTGCATGCGTGCATACGCATTCGTATTTGTGAGTATCCTCGCCTGAATTTGTGTGTATGTGTGTGTGCCTGTGTGTTTGTGTGTGCATGCATGCGCCTGTGTGTTTGTGTGTGCATGCATGCGCCTGTGTGTTTGTGTGTGCATGCATGCGCCTGTGTGTTTGTGTGTGCTTGCGTGTGTGTGTCAATGTTCGTGCATGTGGGTATATGCATTCGTATGTGTGAGTACCCTCGCCTGTGTGCGCGCGTGCGTGTGTGTGTGCGGGCGCGCGCGAGCGTGTGTATGTGTGTGTGCGCGCGGGCGCGCGCGCTCTGCTCCTTTCTCCTGTCAGATGGCTTCAGTTTCTCAGACCCGAGGAAAGCGGCGTGGCTGTGCTGTATTTGAAGTTGTAATGGTGTCAAAAAGTCAGGGCTGACTGACAGCCGTCATTCCCAGAGGAGCTCATTAAATCATAAAAAAACTTGACAAGGAAATAATTGAGCGTCGCCGACAACTTGGTGCCCGTTTAGATGTTTTTATTTTCTTTCATTATTCGTTCGGGCTATTATGTTCATTAAGAAATTGCATTAAACAACTGTTAGGGGGGGCTAATGATTTGTTTATATCCTCCTTTTATTATTTAAACATTTGCCGTGTCGGGTGGATCCTTGGCTGCCGAGCTATCATCAGCTGGGTTTTCTCTCTCTCTCTCCCTCTCTCCCTCACTCTCTTTCTTTCTCTCTCTCTCTGAGCTGTGGGTGCCTTCGGAATATGAAATAGATTATTCATTACCCTCCTCTTTACCAGTGATTTGGTTTCATGTAGTGTCTTCCATGGAGAAAGATGAAAACTTGTCAAAAATAGGTTATATCTTATTCCGAGGGGCAACAATCGCGGCAGGTACAGGCGCATTATTAATATTTAATTAAGTCTGATGTTAACCCCCAAAAGTGACTTTAGCTGTGAGTAACATGCTAGTCTGGAGAGGAAATTAAGAGTCTTTGTTTGCGGACTCCAGCACAATCATCTCACTTATCTCAATCTGCCACTGAGAGACAGCCTTTGTCTGTCTGTCTGTCCGTCTGTCTGTGTGGCAGAGGTTATGGGAAATGTCATCCGAAGAACAGTGTTTGTGTCGGTGTTGTTTCTTTTTCATGCCGTAAATACAGTTGTCTTGTAGTTATCATTTATGGCGCACGCGTGGTGAGGAAAACTCGTTTAATTTTTTTTGTTGTTGTTGTTGACAACAAAACCAGCTACCATAGTCTGACTGTCATTCAAGTTTTTTAGCGTTTTCTTTCCAGAATACGTGTAAAATGATGATGTGAGGATGTTCTGCTATTTATATTTATAGTCAGTTCTGACCATGTTCTGCTTCGCACCCCCCTCAGATGTGTCGCGCGTGTCGATTCGAAGACTGTCGTAACAAATGAAACGGTCGCTTTATCGGCTGAGGTGCACCTCTCGCGCGCGTTTTGTGTTTTGAAAAACGTAGATGTGGCAGATCGCACTCGTTTGAGGGTAGCTTCAGAAGCGTCTGTAAACGGATAAATAGCGAACAGTGGGATCTCAATGGGAGGCCCTGCCTTTCATCTACGAGCAAGACGCTCACAGACTCGCCGCCCAAAAAACGAGGTGTGTGTCCAGTCACAAATCCGTGGCAACGTTTGACAACAAATTAAATTATCCCCCTCTCAGTCCTTCTCTTCTCTTTGTCTTCTGTTTATCTTTTATCTGAATTTCGTGGCAGTAATCGCCAGGGGCTCAATTTGCCAGTATCCAAGGTTCCATCATAAGATTCTTTTTGAAAGTTGAGAGATTTTTCCAAAATTGACTAACACAATTGCCCATTCTGTGCTGAATGCACAATTTTTGGTCATCTGAACTGTTGTTTGTGTTGTTTTTTTTTTTTTTGTTTTTTTTTCATAGTGTAAATACTACTTAATTAAAGTTATTGAAGAAAAAGACCTATGATGTACAGCAAAGTTGTCACACGTAGCTTTCTATTAAAAGCTTTTTTGTTTATATCGGCTGGTCTTTTCGGACGTGATGTATTTATCCTTCAGTCTCGATTGTGTAGATGATCTCTTACCTTCTGCTGCTGTTTTATTTTTCGTTTTTGTTTTTTTTTGTTTTTTTTCTGGAATTGTAATCTGTACGTATAAATGTGTGGAATGCATATGACCTGTCCCAACGTAATTAAAAAACAGTGTTGCATTTTGCTGACAATTTCTTTTGGTTGAGGTGATCGTTATTTTTTGTGGTTATTTCTTTTTTTATTATATTGAGTGGATGTTTTCGCCGAGCGTTTCGTGGTACGCCGTTTCTCAGCAGGGGGCAATCACGATACGCCGATTTGGCAGAAATACCACTGTTTTTGTTTGCCTGCTGCACCTCAACAACCAAACCTTCAGGTAGAGAGGGAAAGCACCACACACTTCCAGCCTCCACACACACCTTTCCTCTGTGTAACCGACAGCTCGGAGGGCCGATGTGAACGAGCTGAATCCTGTTTTAAGCCCACAGAATATCTGCCTTGTGTGACCGTGACCCACACTGTTGTCTGTGTACTGCTCTCTGTGAATGTACGGGAGGTGTGTATCACAGTCAGAGTCTCTACAAACTCATGTTTGCCATACAAACAGGAGCAAGCACACACACGCGTGCACACACACACACACACACACACAAACGACGAGGACTACTTCTGGCACCATTCATTACGTCGAAGAAAAAAGTAGAGGGAGCCATGCTGTGATAATAATAGGACATTTAATTTATGCTGAAACATATGAGAACTCTGTGCTTTTATTTGAATATCAATTTCAAATCAAACTTGTGTTGAGTCGTAGTATTTAATATTACCGTTGATACCATCATTGATATACATAAATATAACCTCAGATACGATAACCCAACTCTAAATCTACCATAAAGTTATTTCATGTCAGTTCCTCGCTTGTCCTTAAGACGACGTTGCTTCTGAAGCCGAGGTTTTGAAAAGATCATTGTTAGAGAGCTGCAGGTTTTCCACTTTCCCTTGAGCTGGGAGTTCAGTGTAAAGTCTGGGCGATGAGTTGTAATATTAGTTGAATTGAATCCCTGAGTGAAAAGTAAACCAGTGCTGGATTTGAAATTGGGCGCAAGGTTTTGACTATCAATGTACAGGGGTTGGGGTACGTTACAACTGCTTATCCGTTTCAAGATTTTGTGCCGACCTCAGCTCATATTTAATTGGATCAAGCATATCTTTAACTGACATTGTTTAAGCACCAGATGCAGCCACAGACTAAATTCAGTTCCTTAAGTTTCTGTGCTTGAGTGAAACTGCAGAGCTATCGGAAAACGCAAAGGTAATTAAGTACCTGCCTCAAACACTTGCGCACAATCCCCCTCAAAACAACATGATGGACTCCTGTACTGTAGTGTAAACATGAAGAAAAATATATATATCCTCTGGACATCTATCAGCATATGAAAGGGTACAGTCAGAAGAGTCAGATAGTTGTGCACTCACACCAATCAGGCACTGCCTACAAAAAATATACTGAGAGCCATTATAACACATACTGAAATATACTGTTTTACAGTAGTGGCAAATGGTTTCTTTTGTAGTTTCAAAACATGGTCTCGGGAAACTGTGCTTTTGGTAGTGAGACTTGCCCTTACTGCTCTCGTTACATTGGCAGTCAATTCAGCAGTTCCTATGCATTATCTGACATGGCAGAAGATGTTTTATGGAATGTGTGTTTGTGGCGTCACAGATGGCGCACTTTGTCGGGGACGACAGCTGACACATCTGGTCATTCTGTGTCATCCCTGCAGTCTGGATACAGTCATTTAATGGACATTAATGTGTCCAGAATCTTTTCTTTGAGACTGGCTATCATTCAACATTCAAAATGTTAAATTCTTCTGAGATTCATTCGTTTGCGGCATTTGAAATGGGAATGATGTGACTTTGTTTTTGTGTTTTTTATTGACCCTGATCTTCAACTTTTCATGTGCAAACGATTGCGGTGTTAAACCAAGAAGGGATTCGAACTTGGACACGTGCAGTTTTGCAATGGTCATTATATGAATCAGTAGAAGGGAAAACTATCAGTTGTCAACTTGGACCATAAAAACCACTATGCGTTTTTAATGCCTCTCAGTATACTTTAAATGGGACACATTACATGTTACAAATGTTTGTAATGGTTGCAAAATTTTCCAGAAGAGGACAATTGAACATTGTCTGTCCACACAGTGAAGGTAATGGTGATGGAGGCAATTAATAACCCTTGAATCATCGTTCAAAAACTTTACATCTCACACCTACCTTCAAATATGGGAGTGTGATTGGTGCATGGGCTTGGGTTGAAGTCAGTTGAGTTCCACATAGTAACTGGACATTTCTCTAAAAACCTGGTTTAATCTAACAAGAGACTTGACTGAGGGTGCACCTTCTAACAAGAGTTTGGCCTTATAAACATACCAGAGAATGCAGGCATGGTTAGTGTGTCAAAGGCGCCCCACCTTTAGGAGGGTCCGGGGTGTCCTCTCCCAGGAAATTCTGAAAAATTATGTGTTTGGTAGACACTGTTTGCTCTGCAAATTCGGATCAATTCATGAACGAACAAATTTGGAAAAAATGTGCAAAATTATCTAGGTACAGATAATTACAGGTAAATACAGGTAACCTTGGTACAGCCAGGTTTTTTTTAAATTCATTTCAATCAATTTCGTTTGTGTAAAATTTGTTGTTTATTTCATTTCAATATGATTTCGGTAACATTAACGGTAGGCAAAATGACAAGAAACAATGAGCTGCACTGTAATTTGGGTCGACATAATTTTTTCTGGAAATTTCCATAAGGTATGGTCGGTTTCAAGCGTTCAGGCAAGGCTAAAGGGACAGTGTAAAACAAAATTGTTTGGCAAGTAACGTTGGGTGGCATCATCGATCCACTCATGGAAAGCAAAACTACAGTTTTCTGGAATTGAGCAAGGGAAACGTTTAAGGAAGTTAAGAGAAAAAAAGGCAACTTCCTCCACTCCGTGGCTACTGCTAACGCCAGCCATCAACGTCGCTATTTTCAAACACAGGAAAAAATGCGAAAGAACAGAAAAAAATGGCGATTTGGAGACGTCAGTTTCATTTCTCTCCACCGACCTTGCTCTTTGTTCATACCACTATTTTGCCTGTTTTAGATCCGATCATAAATATATTTTGTGGAAAAGTAGTATGCATAAGCACCACAACTCGAACAATTTTGCTAAGCAACAGAAATTGGTACGGTAACATCTATGTTCACATGGACGCATCGTGCAATGCCCGGTCTTGGCTGCGCCCTGTCGCAAATCCTTGTTATAGGCTACTGATAACCAAACGAATAGCTAGCGAATGCTAACGTGAGGAGCTCGCGCAATCAAATGCACACGCAAACATGTAAAGAATGAATATGACATTATATCATGTATTCAAAACGGAAAGGCAATGTCGAGTCCTGATTATATCTGTATAAAAAATCCCTGCCCCTACAATGAGCACTGACATCCCAGCCATAACCCTGATTGATGCTAGTCCATGTTCGCTTTGCCTGTTCCGTGGATGTAGTGTATCCGAGCCAGTGGTACTGACTGCAAGTGTGAGACCTATTCCTAACCAAAAACTGTCCATAATGATCAGCTACTCACTACTGTACCACTGCATTACAATACCAGTTGGAATCAGAATTTTCAATGTTGGCTATTGAGAAGCATGAAATTTCGACTTAACTTTAACTCAATACCATGAAGAATAACTGCACATCTCAAGCACGGCCTCTATTATCGCCTGGCGCATTCTAATTTGTGGTCTCTTCTATATGTGATATCAGTTTTTACCTGCTGGCAGGGTCATTTCTACAAACCTCCACACTACCAGGGTCTTTAGTTCAACTTTTTTTCTTTGTGGACGTGAGGGCTGCGAGTTGACCATTACCACAGTTGAAAATTTCTCAGTGAACAGCACTCGCGGGAGGTCACAAGTGCGCAAACTCTTGCGTCACCGAAAGGCAGCCCGACATTTCATGACAGAAAATACAGCACTGTGATTAGCCAGCGTAGCAAGGGCTTTTGGCAACAAAAGTCAGTAATTGCGCTGCTGAATGTATCGACTCTGGCTGGTGTGCGGCGGTTGATCGGAGCGCTTCGGTTGGGCTAGAACCAACTGCATTTTACCGAACACAGAAGCGGAAAAACAAATCAGCCTGTCACCATGAAAAAAGCAGAAAGTGCTTGAGAACAGTAGCCTGCAGATTCATGTCAGTAGGCGGCAAAATTACCAGCCTGCTGGCTGTTATTGAGAGGGCAGGCTAACATTACTGTTGGCAGTGTATTTTTTATCTTATATTTTTTTACTGGTAACGTTATAGCAACGTTTTCATATACAGCATTGGTCTAGAAATACGACAATTTTGAGCTAGCTAGAATTACAACCCCAACTCTGAAATAGTTGGGACGAAGTGTAAATTGTGAATGAAATCAAAACGCAATGACTTTGAGATCACATGAGCCAATATGTTATTTATAATAGAACATAGATAACATTTCAAATGTTGAAACAGACATTTTTTCATTTTCATCCACTAAAAGAGCTTATTTCAAATTTTCTGGCTGCAAAACGTCTCAAAGTTGGGACACAGGCAAAAAAGGGCTGAAAAAGCAATTAATATATAAGAGAATCAGCTGCAAGAACATTCAGCAAGTAATGCAGTTAACTGGCATCAGGTGTGTCATATGATTGGCTATAAAAGGGATGTCTTAGAGAGGCTGAGTCTCTCAGAAGTAAAGATGGCCAGAGGCTCCCCAACCTGTGAAGGCTTGCGTAAAGAAATTGCGGAATACTTTAAAAACAATGTTCCTCAACGTCAAATTGCTTTGAAGGTGCAAAAGGCTTTGAAGGTCTCATCATCGACAGTGCATAACATCATCAAAAGATTCAGAGAAAGTGGAAAAATCTCAGTGCGTAAGGGACAAGGCCGAAGACCTTTACTGGATGCCTGTGATCTGCGGGCCCTCAAACGCCACTGCATCACTCACCGGCATGATTCTGTCATTGACACTACTAAATGGGCCCAGGAATCCTTCAAGAAACCACTGTCTGTAAGCACAGTCCACCGTGCCATCCACAGATGCCACCTAAACTCTATCATGCAAAAAGGAAGCCATTGTTGAGCATGATCCAGAAGCTCCGCTGTGTTCTGTTTGCCAAGGCTCATTTAAAATGGACTGTAGCAAAGTGGAAAAGTGTCCTGTGGTCAGACGAGTCCAAATTTGACATTCTTGTTGGAGATCATGGGCGTTGTGTCCTCCGGGCTAAAGAGGAGAAAGACCACCCCTCCTGTTATCAGCATTCAGTTCAAAAGCCAGCATCTCTGATGGTATGGAGATGCATTAGTGCATATGGTGTGGGACACTTGCATGTTTTAAAAAGCACCATGAATGCAGAAAGGTATATGAAGGTTTTAGAGCAACATATGCTCCCCTCCAGACGACATCTATTCCAGGGAAGGCCTTGTATATTTCAGCAGGACAATGCAAAACCACATACTGCAGCTATTACAACAGCATGACTTCGTAGTAGAAGAGTCCGTGCGCTGAACTGGCCTGCCTGCAGTCCTGATCTTTCACCGATTAAAAACATTTGGCACATAATTAAACGAAAAGTCCGTCAAAGGAGACCCAAAACTGTACAGCAGCTGGAAACCGGTATTAAACAAGAGTGGGATCAAATTCCAATGGCTAAACTTGAGAAACTTGTCTCCTCAATGCCCAGACGCCTCCACTCTGTGTTAAAAAGAAGAGGGGATGCTACACCATGGTAAACTGGCCCCTGTCCCAAATTTTTTGAAACCTGTAGCAGCCATCAAATTTTAAATGAGCTCATTTTGTGGACAAAATTGTAAAATTTCTCAGTTTCAACATTTGCTATGTTATCTCTGTTCTATTGTGAATAAAATACTGGCTGGTGTGAAAGTCATTGCGTTTTGATTTTATTTTAATAAGAGAATGCTCAAGATCAGTCAGGAGGTGAGCAGCTGTGTTCTTGTGTGTATGTTTTTTTCTGTTACATTAAAATTAGTTTGATGATCTGAAAAAACAAATATGCAAAAATAGTGGAAATTGGGATGGGAGCAAATACATATCATTATGCTTTCTGGAATGCAAATTCACGTATAGTAATGGAGGAATTAAAGGTGCAATATGCAACTTTTATTACACATATCAATCGCTTTGGATTGCTGATGTGACCAACATAACTTACAAAATGTGACCTTACCCAACTTTCTCGGTTGCCTATAACAGCTTGTAAACTGATTTATATGTGGAAGTATTAGGTCGGATTCCCTGAAAAAATCTGAAGGAAGTGATGTTTATGTACCTGCCTTCCCTGCCCCTCGTCAGCTTGCCACTAGCAACCAGTGTTCACAGTGCAATGGAGTCTCTAGATAAAGTTGCGACTTGAGGGTTCCAGAAAAATCTGATCATGTGACATAAGGAGTCATCTTTTTTCTATTGTGTTATCAGGCACAGTCTCTTTGTGAAGGAGTTGATCATTTTGAAGTAACATATTCAAAATTTGTTAACAGGGTTGCTGTGTCTATGGGTACAGCAACAAGTCAGGGAAAGGCCTCAAAATGGACAGGTTCCCTGCTGATCCAGAAAGAACTGCAACATGGGCTATTAAAGTTCGTCATGAAGGATGGTAACCATCTTGATCATGTCTGCCCCTCGCCTGAATGTCTGTCCAAAGACAACTCTTTTTTTGAGCCCTCTTTTGAGTTTTTTTTTGTGTGTTTTTGTTTGCAACAAAAGCAGCTGCTAAAATCATTATTAGAAGCGCCAATGGGCTTTTGAGAATCTGCGCCTGGTTCCTTCTCCAAAGGTCATAACACGGGGATACATTTTATCTCGCTTTCTGACAAAACTGAATTACACAAATTAAATTCACGCAGTTCCTATACTTCACTGTAAATGGTACGATGCAACTCGCTAAATTGGCTATATCAGAATGATGTCGCGGGTCGTCCCAAGGAGATTGAATTACAGAATGCATTTAAACATTTATCATTCACTTAGCTTCAGTGAGAGCTCAATGACAGTGACTTACATGATTTGTCCCTATCATTGTCAACCAGCTTTCACAAAAAATTAGGCATACAGAAACTAGCGAGCAGTTACTTTGGCTATCTAACACCTTAAAGGGTTAGTTTGGATTTTTTAATATGAGGTTGTATGAGATTTTATCCATAGTCAGTGTAATACCTACGATTGGTGATGGGAATGCCCCCAGTTTGGAGATGCAGGCAGGAGCAATGGGAAATAAGCTATGTACACTGAACAAAAATATAAAGCCCCATGTCAAATTTTTGAGTTTTTATTAACATTAGGGTTATGCAATATATGAAGCAAATCAAAATTCATTTTTGTTAATGACTAATCTTCAGATTGCTGTCCATTACATCTTGATATTGGCATCTGCAAAGGAGTGACAATCCTTTGAACATGTTGGGGGTCAGGTTGAAGAAATTGAATGTTCAATATCTTGTGTGTCCACCATTAGCGTCTCTCAGAGCAACACATCTCCTTCACATGGAGTTGATCAGGTTGTCTATCGTGGCCTGTGGAATGTTATTCCATTCTTCCCGGAGGGCCACACGAAGCTGGCGCACATTATCCGGAACTGGAACACGGTCGCGGACTCGTCGATCCAGAACATCCCAAAGATGCTCTATGGGCGACATGTCCGGCGAATCACGCAGGCCAGTCCAGAACTGGAATGTGCTCTGCTTCAAGGAACTGCATGCAGACCGCTCTGGTGGACATCCCTGCATCCAGCATGCCAATGGCACGCCTCGCATGACCTGAGACATCTGAGGCATGATGACTTTTGACAAAATTTGACATTTTGGGGTGGCCTTTTATTGTCCCCAGTATAAGGAGTGTCTGGGTGCTGCTCATTCTGTCTGATCACCGTCTGGAAATGCCACGCCCATGTACTGAGTGAAATCACTGCATCACTGAGCAAATGCTCACTGACAGAGAGATGGATTAAAAAATGGTACACAAATCAAGAGAAATATCCCTATTGTACAAGTAAAAGTCAGCATATGCTCACTTAGAGTTGTTAACTCCATGTGGCATCAATATTTGACCTGGGGCGTTTATATTTTTGTTCAGTGTACTTCTATGGCCAGCAGTAAAATGTATATTTGTCGCCAAATTAAGCCCATCTAAAAAAAATCAATATCAGCATAGTTGTACACTATATTTAGAATATTTTTACTGCTTTACCCCCTTTTATAAACCTATTAAATATACGTATATCAAACTGATGATATGATGAAGTGTAAAAGTTCTTTGTCTAATCATTGGGTAATTGACAAAAATTGCCTTGACACAAACTTGTGAACAAAGTCAGAGGGACCTGGGTATATAAGGGATCCTATATTCACAGGGAGAGAACCTACCTAAAATACAACAGCTTTTAAAGAAGAGAGTGAAATATATTACAGCATTCCTCTTGATCATTTTATTCCATTATTTCTCACATCCTTACATATTTCCCATTTTATGTCAGTCAATTCCATTGCTAGCTGTTTCATTTTTTTCCTTCTGAAATTAATGTTTCCTTTCCAGGAAAAGCACAAAAAAAATTCACCGATTTCCACTGCTCAAAACGGCTCAAATTTGCGAGATGGAAAAAAAATGGTTTCGCTTCTTGACTTGTTGCGACTCTATCCAGGAACTTTTCTGGGCAACATTAGCTAACATTAGCTTAGAAATGGAGTCCACTAACGTCAAACGGCTGGTGACAGTAACAATAAAATGAACAATGGTAAAGCTGTAATGATACAGCGATGTGAGCTACAATGATAGACCCATCCATTATCTGAACGACATCCTCCTTCTCAGGGTGGTGAGGGAGCTGGCAGCTACAGGCTAAATGCAAGAGCACACCTGCAACAGCTTGCAAATCTATTCCAGGGGTCCCACTCTCATACCTATTGGCAACTCAGAGCCTCCAGTCAACCCAGCATGCATGTTTTTTGGGCTGTGGAAGGAATCCCGCGTGCCCACAGAAAACCCACGCAAACGCAGGGAGAGCATGCTATCTCAACCCGGAAAGACCCCAGGCCGGATTCAAAGCCCCAACCTGTTTGCTGTGGGACAGCAGTGCTACCCGCTGCGCCAAGATGTTACCCACAAGATTACGTGAAATAATGCATTACATGGACCATGTTCCTGGGATAATACCCAAAACCTATATTCTTCGGAACCTGTTACGTTTAATTTTACATTTTATTTGCATTATCTCCAGCCTTACGCTTCTCATCCCACTCTTATCATCTGTTTATAGCTGACGTTAGTTCAGAATTAAGTAATGTTGTCTCAACCCAAGACCAGGCCCATTCAGTGCATTAACGTAAGTTGACAATAAAATACAGTCTATTTGGTTATGCAGAAATCATTAGTGCATCGATTCAGTGAAATAGGAGTTGTGACAGAAGCTATCACATCAATAATGACGTGTGGCAACACACCTAATCTGTTATACACCAGCTGGTTCACTACCCATGAGCGTTATCATCTGGGAATAATGGCTATGCTGCCATTTTTAAGCCCCTCAGTGGAAGCTGGACAAATACAGTAGAAATCGCCCAAGTCAGAGTCGCGTAAGTCAGATTTTCGCCAAAGTTGGATGAAAATTCTGGTCCCACAGTAATACATTTCTTATTAAATCTTATTGCATAAGTCGGATTTTCTGTAAGTCGGACGAAATTCAATGGTCCATTTGAATCCGACTCAGGCAATTTCTACTGTAGTGATTCATTAGGCTAGCTAGCTAACAATAACGCTGATGTATTAAACAAATGCAGTCAATTTATCATGCTTCTGTTACGAAAATAGATGACTTCAGTGTCTCTAGCCTATTTGCGCTTGCTGTAATAACCGCAAAATTTTACTCAGGTTGCTACCACATCAATTTCAGTTTTGTGTGTGAGTTTGAGCAAAATAAGCAGAATGCTGACAGCAGTTCATTTAATGACCACTTGTGTACTGACAAGGAATATCTGAAAGTTGCACAGTGCACCTTCGTAACAGACAGGATCTATCCATTTTTTTCAGTATAGGCTATGGTTCTATTGCCCCGAGAACACTGATGCTGTATTGGGGCCCAAAAGCTTGGGGGCAAAAAGTCATCTCCAGTGACAGTATTCAGCCATGAGATTGAAAGCTGATATGAGTCTTTGAATGTCTTTCATGTTCTGGCAGCTTTTGCAAGTTTTGAGTTGTGTCAAGATAGCTTTCTTACTGTCTGACGTGATTGGCTGGATGGCATTGCCTCTTGCTGTGTGTCGTCCTCTTGGACAGCTTTCAACTCCTCTTTCTGCTGTCTCTCAATCCGCCTACCTCTCCCTCCTTTTCTCAAAATGTTATGGCTGCTATTCCTGCTAAACTTAACAGTTTTAGCTGGGAAGAGAACAGGTAGAGTCTATGCTCTGGACTTCTATAGATCTTTCCGGTGTGCTCAGAGTTCTTTGCTTTCAAATTTTCTAGCTTTCAAGTGACTCAGTTAGTGATTATGGGTGATTCTGTAATTCTACCATTCATTCCAGTGAATTCTGCATTTTGATTGGTTAACACCAGATATCTATTCACCGGTAAACTACCTCGCACTGGGTCAAGACCTCACGCTGCGTGAAGAGCTCTCGCTTGATTATCGAGCAGCTTCAATAGAAAACGTAGGCTATTAATTTCCGTGTCCAAAAAAGGCGACCGCTATGGCGTCTGACATTCCCACTTCAAACTTCGACTTCGGAACTTTAGAGGAAGTATTTCACAATGATGATATCAGGTTGATCCCAACTTTGCTTTAAAAAATATTTTCGTAGGGGTGTTGACAAGAGTCATGGTAGAATGGAGATAAACCTACCGTTTTTTTCGAACACAAGGTATTTATTGTAGGCTAGATACGTGGAAATTTACATTTGAAACCGAGCGCTTGTGAAATTTCCAGGTATCTATCCTACGATGAATACCTCGTGTTCAAAAAAAACTGTAGGTTTATCTCCTAATTGTACTTCGCACTGACTGTGGCTGTGGTGTTTTCTTGAAAATGGGTGAGGATGTGCTGCAGTGGGGCTCGCCCAGGGTCCCATGGTTCCCAAAATCCCAAAATGTGACCTTGACCTCTGAGCCAAACCCCGACAGTCTATATCAGTGAGACAATCGAAAGGCCTCTCGTCATTGTTTTGACAACGTGCTCAAGACAACCACATCTCAGAGCTCAGATAGGGGAAGAGAGACGGGGTGAGGCTTTGGGTCGCTGAAGTGAAAAAGCAGGGCTGTCTGTTGAGGCTTGTGGTACAATTTACTTTGCATACGATGTCTTACCGGGCAAGATTCTAAATTTCCAACTGGGAGGCATCAGTAAAATTTCTGTCTTCAAAAGACGGGCTGCCAGTTATGTTCCTTGCAGCTGAAGATCTGAGCAGATGATGATAACCCGGGACGTATCAGTGGAAGACGAGAGTCAATCAGCTTTGATGGAGCACATCTGCGGTGACAGGCTACTGAGAGGCCCTCTAATGAAGTGGGTGGGGGCGCCGCTTAGCACCGGCGGCAGGGGGGGGTTGGGGGTGTTGGGTGTGCGTGGCCACAAAATGAGGGGGAAAATTGAATTGTATCTTTTCTACAAGTTGATCTGGACCTGAGGCCCAACCACGTGAGCATCGCCATCAGCGAGGTGTCTTATTGTTGTAAAGTTGGGGGAGGGGGAAAGTGATGGGGGGGGTAAATTTGGAAGAAAAAGGATGCCCTGCATTTTTTCAGGGTTCCATATTTGAAAAGTGGAAATCTAAGGATTCCCCCCAAGTGTTGCCCTTATTCATTTGCCGGGGGGTGGGGGGCTGGTGGAGCTGGGAGGGGGTGGCAATGGGGGCTCGTTAATTATTCATGAGAGAAACGTCCAATCATAAAGATCCTTCCCTGTCTTACAGGGCAGGAAATGGAATGTGATTCATGTGGGGGCCCCAGTGAATTGGCATGCGGGGTCAGTTGAATGGCTGGTTCAGAGGTTACACATACATCGGTATGATGTCCCCTCACTCTCTCCCAGTCTCTTACAATGAGAGAGGACTGTCGCGGGGCCTGAGGCAGAGCCTGGCTCGCTCACACTGGAAGCCTTGCTAATTTTCCCAAAGTACTTAGTGAGACAGCCCAGACCATGGAGCCCATGTTCTGCTGTCTGTTTGCTGGAAGGAAGGAGCTGGGCTTTAATTCTTAAAAACGACGCGTGCACACACGCATAAGAACTGAAATCAGGTCTGCTGGTGGTCAGTGTGCTTGTTTTTTTTTCTCAAAACTTGAGCGCGCTTTTGTGTATTAGCATGAAAGAGGTAGAGAAGCAGACATGCACTTTACACCAATAGCAAAATGTTTGACTTCAGTTCATTTCAAGGAATTTTTTGATGACCCAGGTGAGTTGACAGGGCGTATTGATTTTTTTTCCTACCCTTTACAATGACTGTGGGATTACCCTTTTTTTCCACCCTTTTTTACCCATTTTCTCATTTATTTTTAAAGACAACTGCTGACTTTTTTTTTTTTTTTTTTTACTCCAATTGTGCCCAACCTTCTCACATCAAAATCCCTCCCTGACCCTGGAAACTGTAATTCTGCCGCAGATCAGAGCTGCTGAATATTAGCTTTTACAAAAGTGGTTAAATAAAATATGTTCAAATCACTAGATCCCACAGGTCACGGCAGAAATTCTAATCAGGTGAGACGGCAGTTGGTGCCTCCAGACCGAGGAAGGGAAGAGCCGAGTTCCTGCAGGACAGCCGAGCGAGGACGATCATTAACTTATGCCGCTAAAACACCATCCTTTCTTCCCTCACAAAGAAAATCAATTCCATTTTCACTGAGAGAGCTTAAGGAAAAGTGTTGCCCAAATTATTTATCTGGAGGCAATGAAAAGGTCCTGATTGGTAGTCTTAAACTGTGTTCATCTGAAGAAACTCCACTGGTCTGCAGTCATGTTGATTTTTTTTTTTCTTTCCAAGGTTTTCAAAATACTCGCCGCTTGGATTGAAGACATTTTAAATAGAAGGCAAAGTATAGCTGTTTTATCTGTCACCTGAAGCTTTTAGCTTTAACCTCTTTTAATATGGTATTGTGTCAACTTCAACACTTGGTTTAGTGCACTTCTTATCTCCGTCTGGAGGTCTTGGGATCAGTTGCATGTGTGTGTGTGAGTGGGATTACGAAAAGCCTATTCACTGGACTACCCCAAAATTTTATGGGAAATTGGACTGAATGAATCAATCCAGGTACAGATCCTGATTCTGCGGCTGATTGTACGTAAGTGCTAATGGGTCAAAACCTGCTGCTGGAGGTATGCGCTCTCTGTGTGCCTTCCAGTTTGAGATATATTTACTTTCATATACATACCTATATATATTTTTTGCTGTCCTATGTTTTCAATGCTTGAAACAGTGCATTGAAAACTGAGAAAGAAGTCCTCAGTGTATGATACACTGACTCTCGCTTGTGCCATAGACTACTAGACGTGGATTATAAGCCATTTAGAGGATTGGTTGATGTAAAATACAGTAAGGTGCAGTGATGATTATACACCACCCCTTTCGCCTAAAAGGGATCCTAATATATTACTTCTCTATAATTTTTTTGGTGAAAATGTATTGAAAAATACTTTTGTACTATTGTAGGCAATGAGAACAAGAAAAAAATAATTCCCACAAGTATATTGAGGTAAAAATATGGGAAATAGATACAAACAGTGAAAACATCAATATTTTATAACAATGAGACAGGGTCGCAAAAATTTTTTTTTTTTTTTTTTTGACTCTTACATAGCCTGACTGCATGTTTAAAGGTTCATTCCATGATTATTGAGGCTAAAAAACTTGTTTAAACTGGTTTGAGGCTACATTATTCTGCAATATTATCTCCATTGGTCCGTTGTTCCAGTATATAAGATGACATGAACTTTGAGTGTGTTAAACACAATGGCATGACGGAAGGAGCTCTTTGAAATTGTAGCTGCATTGAGGCCTTACATGATGCTGAAGACGTTTAATGCTGCCATGGCACTACAAGAAACACCATCAAGCATTTTAAAGAGACCGGTTCGCTGAAAACCAGTGGCAATAGAGGTACAATATGAAAGTTGAGTGCCTCTGATGTTCGTTATCTGTGTATTACAAGTAAAAAAAAAAAATTGGCGGTCTACAGGACAAAAACTCCATGATAATATTAATAGCACCAGAAGTGAAGAGGTGAAAGTGCCAAGATCAACTATTTTCAGACACCTGAGTGAAAATGGCCCGATTGGTAGTGTTGCTGCCAGGAGCCGGCAACATCAAAAAAAGACTTGAGTTTGCCAAGAAATTCAAGGATTGGACACCAATGGACTGGGAACAAGTCCTTTGGACCGATGAATCAAAATTTTAAATTTTCTCACCAAAACACGGAAGGTATGTGCACTGTAGAGTTGGAGAACATTTCAAAAGTGACTGTTTAATCCCCTCAGTAAAACATGGAGGTGGTAATATTGCGGTTTGGGGTTCAGTCCGCTCGAAAGCAGCCAGTGATTTCATAAAAATCGGCTGAATCGTGGATCAAAAGAGGTATCACAGAATCCTTGTGAGGCACATATTGCCATCTGGAAAGAGACCGATTGGTCGGGGATTTTATTCTCAGCAAGATAATGACCCTAAACACACTTCTAAGTTGTGCAAGTATTATCTCAGTTGGAAAGAAACATCAGGCGACATAAAAGCTTTGACTTGGCCTGCTCAAAATCCAGACCTTAATCCGACTGAGCAAATCTGTTGTAGCATCAAATTAATCTCTTTGGAATGAACTTCAAACCATATGGAATGGTTTACCGAGTGAGGAAATAAAAAATATGTGAAAACTATGCCTGAAAGATTAAATGCTGTTATCGAAGAAAAGGGTTGCCACACTAAATATTGACCTTTTCTCTCAAAATGACATTATTATTTTTGTTTTTACTAAATATTGTTATCTGTTTACTTATTTTCATCTATATGATCCAATATTACATACTTGAATATTAACTGGTTTCTGCTTTACCTGTATCTTCATTTTGTTAAGTGTA
This sequence comes from Gymnothorax javanicus, assembly GCA_029692085.1. Taxonomy (NCBI): domain Eukaryota; kingdom Metazoa; phylum Chordata; class Actinopteri; order Anguilliformes; family Muraenidae; genus Gymnothorax; species Gymnothorax javanicus. Next base: position 116,203,057 of record CM056200.1, read on the forward strand.
TAATAATCAGTGCACATTACTGTACATGAAAAAATGGACTTTTTTTTCATTTAGCTGCCACTTATTTACTGTTTGCATTCTCCTGAAATATTAGTAAAATCTGTCCAGAAGGAAGACCAGCTCCCTACATTGTAACAAAAATGGTACATTCCTGAGAGAACCTCAAGGACACCCTGGATAACACACACACACACACACACAAACACACCTGTGTACGATAAAAACTGAAATAAAAATTCACTTTTTTCCTAAATTTGGTAAATTCTGAATCCCTTAAAAAATAATAAAATTGTAAAACTTTTTTTACTCACTAGACAGTCTCCATTCACTTTCTGGAAAACATTTCCTTTAATATGAGGCCATCGTGTACGTGCGGGTGTGAATTAAAATTGCCCCTTCCCTCCATTATCACCTCAAATTAACATCCTTCTGCGCTTGTTCAAATCAACAGCGGTTCCTAATGTGCGTCCACAATTATTGTGACTCAGATTAACTCCCCTCCCTCGAACAATTTCCCAGCAAGATTTGTTTTACTCAGTTACGTCATCATCATTGAATCTCACTCTGTTCTGTCTCTCGTTTCGCGGTGTTTTTACTGGTATGTGGCCCCTACAGACGCTTTTGGAAATGCTGAATCTCAGGAATGTCATCACTGGGCATTCACTGTATAGACTCATTGCACAGATGCGCCTGTAATTTGTGTCTTTTTCCCTCTTGCAATCCAAGGAATGAGCAGGGTAGCAGAAGTGAGCCCCAATCAATGAACACAAACTGACCGGAATGTGACCCGGTGGTCACCTTTGCTCTGGAGTGTGTGCGTGTGTGTGCGTGCGCGTGTGTGTGTGTATGCGCGAATGTTTGTGCATGTACATGTGTGTGTACAGTATGTATGTATGTATATGTATGTACTTATGTTTATATGTGTATATGTGCGTGCATGCTTGCATATGTCTGTGTGTGTATGTGTGTGTCTTTTTCTGAATGTGTCTCAGCAGGTATACAAATGTTTTGACTTCCAACGTATCAAGGTACTGTCGTAAGAATCAGCATGAAAAAGTCAGGAAATGGCTACATATTGGTAGAGAACATAAAAATACAGACATAAGCAGCCAAAATAAACTAATATTAGACTCCATAAAAGCACAAGATGAAAAAGACAACAGGCAAAGAGAAAAATTGCCAATTTGTCCATGAAGGACCTAGTTTTCTAAATAACTCAACCGAAAACAAAAATCACCAAAAACGGTAAATATGTATTCCGCAATTTCGTAAACTGCTGTTATCCACTACTCAAAAATCTATCAGAAATGAAAACACTTCACAAGCTTTTATAAAGGTGTCCAAATTTGTTCAACAAGGATAAAAGCTTACTGGCATTAATAAGACCAGAGATTTTTAAGTTGCTTCTCCCTTTACTGAGATACCCATAATTACTGACCATTCTGAGAAGGCAAATGTCATCAAATATTTGGCGAAGGATAATTACATTAAGCCTTAACTTTTCCAGTTATACGATGAGTTTGTTATTACCAAACAATTTACATATCTCTGATTGACAGTACAGCCTGCACTTGACAAATGCTGGACAACGGCTCCCATCTGTTGTATACGCTGAAGGCATTTTGTGTGTCGTTACATTGTGTGGGTAGACCGAGCGTCCTATTAAATAAATTTACTCGTCTCTGGAATGCAGGTTATGACAAAATATTTTTGGAAACGAGTTATTGGTGTCGTCCATACATCCATTATCTCACCCACTTCATCATGGTCAAGGCCATGAGGGGCTGAGGTCCATGGTTAATGGGTGAGAGACATCAACACAGCCTGAACAGATCTCCAATCCATCACAGAGACCACACACCACTCTTTCACGCCAAACGTTAGTTTGCAGTCTCTCATCAGCCCAACATGCATGCGTTTGGACTGCAGGAGGAACATGGAGGGAGTCCTCCTGAACCCAGGGAGAACATGTAAACTCCACACAGAAACACCCAACACCACTTTCAAACCTGCACTCTCATGGTTGAGCAGCACCTGTGCCGTTCCATTCAGTACCAGGCCACCCCGTCTGGTGTTATACAGGTGGGTAATTCTCATGTGCACTCAAACAAGGGGACCTTTAAGTAAAACTTCAGAGCATCCATTTTTTCAGAACCAATAAAAACCACATCCTCCGTATTCTAGGCAATATAGTTTATCACTGCGTAACCCACTTCTCACCACAGCTGTGCACATCTGAGTGGACCCTTTTGCAGGATGCTCCGATCCACAATAAGAACACAGGAGAAGGAGAGAGCGAGCAACCATTTCAGCAGCGGTGAAGAAGTGGAGAGCAGTCTATCTGCAGCCTCAACACAAGCAAGGCTGAGACTGGCCAGAATTGGCAAAGACACTGTTTCAACAGCCAGCCCAAAAACAGGTGTGATGAGTAGAGGCCCTGTTTCATGTAACTGTTACCTTAGCAATGGCTCAGCCTTTATGAGTATGAAGGACACAAAATGCGGCACTGGAAGTTTCGAGAAGTATAATTACTGTCTGGCCATCTGATACCTACTTATTTCTCTCGTTCTCATCCAAAGAACCTGGTTACCTCCACCGAGGAGGTTACGTGATCGGTTGCGTTTGTCGGTCAGTTAGTTTGTTAGCGCAGTACTAAGTAGGATTATACACAAAAAAAAAAAAAAAAAAAAAGATGAATTTGCTTGGCAATTTTTTACCAGAAATGGATCTTAGCCAGACTTAGAGGTGATTAGATTTTGGGAATGATCCAGATGCGGAATCTGAATTTTTTTGAAGGATTCTTCATCATTGCGACATTGATGTTTTGTGTTACATCTTCAAAAATGCACAATGATTTCAAATAAAAAAAATTTGGGGGCACAATCTCAATGATTTCAAGAAAATATTACAAACTGATCTGAATCCAGGGACTGAACTCACACAAAGTTGTGGAGTGACCCATTTGTTGCTATTACAAAGTAACCAGCTATGGTCGAGATCTCTACCCACCTCTGAATTATTGCTGAGATGATGTAGATTCAGTGGAATGTTAGCAGAATATGGTTCCCTCATCATAAAAAGAACAGAAAATACAGAGAAACTTCTACAGTGATGTTGACGAATGGGGAATTGCTCAGCCTTGGCGGAGGTTTCTCGAATCGCTCTGGTAATATTACTTTGAATGGAAACATCAAAAACTGTAATTACTAAATCACAGATGGAGACTCAACTTAGGCGCACATTTGGGGAATTTTATCTCATCATTTTGTGTGAGAGAAATTACTTGTTTTGAGTTGTTTTTAATCAAAATGAGGTTTTAATGAATTGGCAGGCAGACCAAAACTCTCGCAACCAATCAGTAAATTTTGGACTTGGAACAGTTTTGCAGTTATGGAAATAAATTGATGAATGATGAGCATTGTCATTAATTGTGTTTTTAATAAAGCAATTGAAGACCTTCAATTTTTTATTTTATTTTAGTTTAACCCTTTAAGGCCTAATGCAAAAATCCCAGCAGAGAATCATGCTTCCATGTTTACCATAGTAACCTGTATTTGGGCTGAAGCACAGCTTCTCAGCTTTCAGGAACAGTTGGAATTTTTTTCTATTGCGCAAAACTTACAGTAATTATGGTACTTTCAAAATTACGCGCATATCTGTGTCGGCAACCACACATTCTTAAAATGCGCACATGCTGTCCCGGTTTAAATGGGTTAATACATCTCAGGTTTGGTGGCTCTAAAACCCGCAAATATTATAATGTAATCGGACAAATAATCCCACAAATGTATATTTCCCGCACAAACTGTATAATACCAGTTGCCCACCAGAAATGTAACATACCGCCACAAATAGCATAGTTACTACATTAATGGAAATTTGAGCATTACATTTATGGTTGGCAAGTGGTATAATATTTCAAGGAAACTTGTTACATTCGTAGGATAAGTACATTAAAAGCTGCATTAACATATTACACTTGTGGTTTACAACATATGTGGGATATTATCGCTTTTGCAGGTGTAGCAGTGGCCATAGAGGAAATGTAAAACAGCATAATCCACTGTTTATCTTCAATCACGTGTGTTCCCCCTCAAATTCGCATCACCGACTCAAAGACATTTCAAGAATCTTAACTTAAATATAGGAATAAAAACCATTTCTGTTGAAAACCGTCCTTTGACTACCTGCATTCTGGTTAAAAATGGCCTCAGTTGAGCACTGTACATATGTGCATTACGTTGATTATTCAAGTTCAGCACATAATAATTGGAAAGATAAAGCCTGATCATGAATAATTTATTGTTACTCATTTCCATTATAGATATTTTTGGAGGAGATTTTGGCATCAATCTGGAAGGATGGGATGTTAAAAGCCGCAATTTAACAGCAATGGAACAGGTATTTGGGTAAATAGGCCCATATATACCACAACATTATGAATGCTTTTTCCACTTGGTCACCATTTAACCTGACCTCCATAAAAAAAAATAAATAAAAAGAACAAAACAGTTTTTTATTGAATGCACTGCATAGGAAACAAAGCTAAATTAATTTATTTGTGTTGTTTCTGTTCCTTAAGCGTACAACATTTTGGTTCAGATTTCTGATGCTAATCATCCAATTCCATCAAAAGTCAAAAAACACTCTTTCTACCAACAGTCTGCTCCATAAGTATTAGAACCATGGCATAAGCTTCATTACACTGGCTCAATAAACCATAACAATTGATTTCAAATGAAACGATGTGCTTGGCGTGCTTGAGGGATAGATTTTCAGCCTTAATTTAAATCTTTTATGACGTTTTTATGAATTCCAACCATTTCTATACATAGCCCCCCACCCCTGCCCCATTTTTGAAGCTTAAAACTATTTGGACAAACTAAATGATTATAAATAATTCAACAGTTTTAATACTTGGTTGCAAATTCTTTCCAGTCAATGACTGCTAGAACTCTAGAACCGAAATAATATGTAGACATTGTGTTGGGATAACTTCACTGCGGAAATCTTTAGTTTCTACTTGTTCTTTGGGTTTTTTGCACTCACTTTTGCATTCAGGAAGTGAAACGCATGCCCATTAGATTCATGATGAGTGATGGACTTGGCCATTGTTGAACACTCTACTTCCCAATATGCTCCAGGTTATTGTCCATCTGCAGTGTTAAGCGCCATCCGATGAATTTTGACTGAATTTGAGCATCTATTATTGCCCTATACAATAGAAAAGTCATACTGCTGCTAATGCCTGCTGTTGCACCATCAATAAATGCAAGGGCATCAGTTAAATTAGAGACCATACATGCCCACACACGAGCACACTTTGCAGTGGAGGAAGTATCACTCGGATCTAGAGCAGTTCTTTCCCGCCTTCATAGTCTTCTCTACCCATCATTCTATTACAATATTATCTATGTCTCATCTATCCGAAGGATTTTGTTCCAGAACTGTCCAAGCTTCTTTTTTTTTTTTTTTTATAGATGTTTCTTGACAAAAGGTGTGATTTTGAGACTTACCAGTTAACTATTTGCATTTACTCTGGTGAAGTCTTCAATTGATTGTTGACATAGATCCCTCCTGTAGGGTGTTCCTAATCTGGCCAACTGTTATGAAGAGGTTTTTCTTTCTCCAAGGAAAGAACTCTCCTGTCATTCATCACATTTGTTGTTGATGGTCTACCATTGCCTTTTAGCGTTCCTGAGCTCACCAGTGCAATCTTTCTTTTTAAGAATGTATCATTGTTGATTTTGCAGCACCCAATGTTCTTGTTATTTCTGTGATGGTATTCATTTGATTTTTAGCCTAATGGTGGCTCGCTTCTCTGGGATTGGAAGTTCTTTTGAATTCATGAGGAGAGTAAACAACAAAATGCTCAAATACAAATGTCACAATTAAAATCAGCTCTAGACGTCAGAAAATTGATTCTTTTATCTGCTACTTGTAAAGAAAATAAACTCATAAGGAGCAGCTCACCCCAGAAAAAAATGCTATACCAATTTTTCCAATTTCAACTTTTTGGTCCCTTAAACAGAGGGGACCACATATAAAAATTGCCGCAATTCCTCCATCATTTTCCTGATTCACACCTTAAATAAATTCAGCTGTTAATTCAATTGAAGACCTGTGTGCAAGGCCCATGCAGACCCATGCAGATCATGACAATGGACGATGGAAACGCACCACTAAACAAGACTGGAGTGCTTCTTTGCAGAAATCATTGGTATCAGATGATGCTCTGGCCATTGTGGCTTTTAATATTGATGTAAGCTCTTTTTTTTTTTTTTTTTGCAAAATATGACTGAAGTACTTCTTGCACACAGGTCTTCAATTGTCAATTGCCTGATATTCATCATTGAATTTAATTTCTGATGTGCCCTGCTTGATGGCCAAAATATCAATAACTTTGTCAGTGTCCAAATATTTATGGACCTGGCAATGCCTCTCGCTGTCTCCTCCTCTTCACGCGAAGGACATACTTGCCAGTAACCTGGAGAAAGATTGGCTGAAGCTCTTATTTTGTCGTTGTTGTCGATGACAGTGCGATGAAAGCACAATGGATTCTGAGCAGCCATACAAACATGGTCACAATACAGATAAATATCGTAGCTCCACAAATGTAATCTAGAGCTGAGGTTAATTGTGCTAAATGTAAAGGGGAGCTATAAGATGAGCTCTCCTCCTGAGACTGTCACGATGAAACCATTGAGACCATTGAAGACCTGGCAGCACATTGTGTGACCACACATTTGGAAGGGAGATTGTCCACGTCTTTGAAGGTCATTGCTTTCATTCGCTCAGAGCGTTCCGTCTCGTCGAAGGCCTGAATGCATCATAAGGATCATTGGCGGTGGAGTGTCCTGCTTTCTGTAGGACAACCATCGCTACCAGGGACAAAACACAAAGAATACAGCCACGAAAACATAAAGTAAATCACCCCGGAGACACACTCAGTGGGAATATATACGGTGCTTATAATTCTTTACCCGAGAATAATATTTCTTAAACAACAAAAAAGAATTATCCTCACAACTTGCACAAGAACTCTTAACTAACCTGGTTTCTGATTCAGCCTTCATTTTATTTCTTTTACAAATGAACTGGAGCTCCATGAGGCGTTTGAGCAGGAATGCGGGGGAGCATTGTGTTCTTGTCTGTAATTGTATTTTGGCCCTTCACCTACAAATAGTATGGAAAGGCTCTTCATAAGGAAAATCAGCAATTAAAGCATCTGTCTGCGTTCTACATTTCCTACCCAGGGTATTTTCGTGATTGGTATGTTTATTCTCCTATTAATTTCTTGATTGACACTTGTGCTCCACACAATCTGATATCACCAAATAAGTGTTGTTTCGAGATCAACAAAATTATGTCCGTCCGGCAGTAACATTATAGACCAACATTGAATAGCAGCTCTGCTATGATGACATCATGAAACCATAAAGGCTTTATAATCTTGCTTCGCACGTACACTACAGGCCAAAAGTTTGGAAGCAAGATCAAATTTGTACAAAAAAAGATGATAGTTTCATTGGCATACTTTGCAAGAAAGTAAACATGATTATTATATAAAGAGTCACTTATCAGAATACATTTTTACTCAAATTATCAGGCCCGTATTACTAGGCCCATGGTCCTTCTGCCCGCCGGATTGCCGTTGGCATCCGGTGGGCTGTAAACCATGACATAAAGTGATTAATGCAAACTGTGATTTGTTTTTTACTTTTTCACTGAAGTTGTGACTCTTACAAATCTTCTCAACCCAAAGACTAAGCCCCTCCTTTCTTTTGTTACCATTTATTCAGCAATGGTCTGGTAACATCAATGTATACAGTACCTAAAGGTAAATAAAGGAAAATGGTGCATATCAATGAAAGAAAAGTCTAATCAAGCAGTAAATACATCCCAAAATCCATAGATTTTATACTGGTTTTTAAGAAAGGCATTGTGAACAGAAACTTGAAGTTGCTTCCAAATTTTTGACCTGTATTGGCCCTGCTTCTAAACTTCTGGCCTGTAGTGTAGCAACCTTCGGCTACCGGTTCAGACCAGCGAAATCCCCGAAAGTGAGCAATTTGAGCGAAAGTGATGTGAAACTTATATAAAATTAATTTGGGTTTTCTTGTTAACATACATTTCTGCAAGTCTCTGCTCATCTGCCTGAAAATCTCATTAACGTTAACTAGCAAATTTAAGATGACTAAGTCGCGCAACCTTTGTTAAGTACGAGGTAGTGATTTCACAGCGGCGATATCAGATTGTGTCTTCTGCTTCATCTATCCTTCCTGAATGTATTGGCTGTTTTGTGATCTGAAGACCCAATGCCCAGGGCACCTTCATGACATACACTGTTGATAAATGTTGCAATACCACGTAAAACAAGCCTTGACTGAATAGGAGTTGACAGCAATTGACACCATTTGTTTAGATTACAACTATTACTATGAGTTGTGGTGGTTAGTAGTCATAGTGGTTGTTATATTGCTTGTGGTTTATAAAGGTAAAGCACACTCATGTTCAGGAATGAATAAATGATGTTTTTGTTACACACATGCACTTTGAGGTCTCTGCGGTACAGTTGTGTAGGAGTGCCGAAAGCGAAAGTCTCGGGGGACAGAGATTGATGGACGGGACACGCAGCTATAAACCCCACATCTAGCCAGCAAAAATAAATAAATAAACAGGCACATCAAAGTATAGCCTGGATTTATAAAGAAAGCAAACCAGCACAATTATACTCTTGCACACACGTACACATCGAAACTCGGGACCTTCTCGTGATGGGACCACTCCAGCTGCACTGCCTACCCTTCCTCTCCCAATGCCCTCGCTCGGCCCACACCCACCTGCGAAATTGGCCTTCATGGTGATCTCAACTGCATACCCGTAAAGTTTGTGACTCCAGAGTTGTGACACTATTGCGATGTTAAAATCTACAGACAGACAGACTGACCAACTGACTGATTGATTTATTGATTAACACCTTGCAAAATACTCAAAACTGCTTCTAGTCCCTGCTAAAATGGAGGTCTCCAGGACCATATTTTGGCATGAATACACACACACAGACACACGAACAAACACACACACACACGCACGCACCCACACACGCAACCACACACACACACACACGCATACACACGTACATACACAGGCTTAAGAGGTGAAAACAATACCAGCCGAAGCTGTAGCAGCTGGTAGTTAAAGCAAGACATATACACAGCTTAGTCTTAACAGTTTCTTTACTCCTAGTAGGAAAAAGCATTTACTGTCCATGGTTATTAAACACTAAGATTATAAATACCCAGATAAGCTGTCATTTTTAGGACGTAAACACACTTTTTTTGTAGAATAAAAACAGTTTTTGACTCACACATACTACGGATTTATGAGTATCAGTAAACAGCTTTTGTGACAAAAAATATTATTATTTGAATTTGTACATTTTGCATACATTAAGACAGTAACTTACATCACAAGGCGGTATGTGGGGTCACTTCAATGAATATTTTGACAAGTTATTGTTATTTTTTCTCTCTAATACAGTGAATTTTTGTAGAAATTGAATTATGAATATTAACTCAAAGTACCAATTTTGAGCTTAATTTGCAGTATTTACGTCAAAGTTTGTTGAATACTGTTGGAATCATCACAATTTTTAGAGCCCGAGCACTCACGGTGTGAGGACCCTATTGAAACTGAAGGAATTTTTATTATTAAGGCCCCAGCACTCAGGGTGCGAGAACCCTATTGGAACTGAAAGAATTATTAGGGCCCGAGCACCAAGTGGTGCGAGGATTGAAGGAATTATTATTATTACTATTCTTACATATCTGAAATAAATTGCCTTTGGGAGGGACTTATCATACCCCAAAACTCATGAAACTTTGCAAACTTATCAGAAGTGGTGTATAATTTGATTTTTTAAGGGTCTCATGATAACTTTCCAAAAAATGGCTCAGTAGCGCCACCTACAAATTTTTGATGACGCAGCCCCCAGACCTGGTTTGACTGACGGGTACGAAACTTGGTAGGCATATGTAACCCTCCAGGACCTACAAAAAAGCTTCTTGGGCCCATAATCTAAAACCAACAGGAAGTCGGCCATTTTGAATTTATTGTGCAATTTTGGTGCATTTTTGCCCATTTCCAGGGCCCGTAAATGAACGAACTCGTCCTAGAGATTTCATCCGATCGACTTTAAAAGTTCCCTGACATGAAGCACACCGCCTGAAATTGTTGGTTTATTTTGTTCTATATGATTATTTATATCTCTCTATGCACTCAAAAGTTCTGAAATGGCTGAAAGATCCATCAATTTCAAGAAATAAAAGTGATTTTTTGCACTCTTATGCCCCGCCCCCTGAAAAAGTAGGAAGTTTCCGAGACGTAAGTCACATGATCCTATGGCGTCATCAAAGGAAAGCACCTCTGCCATAGCAATCTCTGCACGGTCCATTTACACACGTTTTCGAAGTTTTGTGGAAGTCTGAAGCGAAATGCCGACTCGATGCATCTTCGCAGGATGTAGTAATACATCTAGAAATGGAGTTAGTCTCCATTTCTTCCCTCTGAAGTTATATTAATAACTAAGGGCTGCCAACTTTCACGCATTTGCCGTGAGAAATGCGTGAGATTCAGTGGCATATTCTCATTCCCGTGCTGTAGTCAGCAATTACTCAATCAATGCAATGCATGTGTTTCACGATCGTTCAAATCGTTTAAATGAAATAAGACCATTTGAAACGTTTTTATGTAATTCCATTGCTTCCAACCCCCGAGTAAAGAAAAGCGTGAGAAGTCAGGAGTCATAATTGATTTCCATGTTTCTATTGGTGAAATCCACCGTAACGCATGTGAAACTGATAAGCCTCCATGCACAAGGACTTCAATTTCGCCAGAGAATCAAACTCGTTCAAACGCGCTGATTGAATAATTGATGACTACAGCACGGGAACGCGAATATGCCACTGAATCTCACGCATTACTCACGAGTTGGCAGCCCTGCTAGTAAAAATGTACAGTTCCAAACTCAATGCATGGGCCACGGCTTGTGCGATGCCCTACAGTCTACGTACAGGTTTCATAAAAAAAGAGAGAAATCAGCCGCTGCTACAGTTCCAGATAGGGGACACACGTATGTCATGTAGTTTATTTCTGCATTGGCTCCCACATGTTGAAAGTCTGCAAAATATTGTCAGAGCTGTATTATCAACAGTCCCAGAGGAAACGAAAATCAGAAAAGAGCTCTCAGAAATGTTTCATTTATTTCTCCTAGACAACTATGAGATCTGTGTGAAACCCGAGTGAGACTATAGCTTATTTCTCCTGTTTCTCACTTTTTTCTCCAGAGCAAAAAGACAGACAAAAGCTCAAATTAGCCTCCTTTGACGTTTCAAAAGAGATCTCATCAAGCTCTAAAATCAGTCTCAGATTTTAGAGCTCAAATTAGCCTCCTTTGACGTTTCAAAAGAGATCTCATCAAGCTCTAAAATCAGTCTCAGATTTTAGAGCTCAAATTAGCCTCCTTTAACGTTTCAAAAGAGATCTCATCAAGCTCTAAAATCAGTCTCAGATTTTAGAGCTCAAATTAGCCTCCTTTAACGTTTCAAAAGAGATCTCATCAAGCTCTAAAATCAGTCTCAGATTTTAGAGCTCAAATTAGCCTCCTTTGACGTCTCAAAAGAGATCTCATCAAGCTCTAAAATCCGTCTCAGATTTTCTCCACTTTAGCACCTCATTTAGCACCTGTATTCTCATCCTAGCCTTTATAAGTCTTTGTTGATTACTCAGTTCATGCCTCTCATGGTGATCTCAGACAGAGCAAATAAAGAGCTCTCTGCAAGCACTCAATGAATTCTCATCCAGACATTAATGTTTTTGTTTTTTTTAAACTGCACTCATGAATATCTGGTGGTAAATAAATCTATAGAGGGAGCTGCATGACTAAGATATTCCCTCAAACCATTGCTAAAAAAAATGTGAACACATATGCAGAGACTTCTCATTTTAATTGATATTACATGCTTGTCTACAACGAAAAACAAACAACAAGGACATCTGAAACAGAAGGGTTACATAACACTGACAAGCAAATATCACAGTATTTTTGACTGGATATCTCATCAACATTTTTTGGGGTGACTTCAATAATACATCCACATGGAAATTTTCTCATAAGTAATGAGATGTTGAAATTGCGATATTATTCCTCCTAAAAAAATTGTAAATCATAACTTTGCATTCAAATGATTCATTTTCGTGTTCAGCCCTATATGTGGTTGGCAGGTAAACATCTAGAAAGGAGACTATTGTTTCAAATATAGTGCCCAAGCATTCGGAAAAATCTAATAAAGGGTTTTTCTTACAACATTGGTAAAAGTGTACTTGATTATTGTTTTGGTTATTACTGTTGGTTATTACTGTGTGTGTGTTTATATATTTTCTGTGTATGTATAATGTATACATAAAACATTTTTTATTTAAAATATATGTATGTGTGTGTGTGTGTGTGTGTGTGTGTGTGTGTGTGTGTGTGTGTGTGTGTGTGTGTATATATATATATATATATACACAAAGTAATATGTACACTATATTATTATAAGGGCGGCATGGCTCAGGAGGTAGAGCGGGCGGCCTAGAAAGCAGAAGGTTCCTGGTTCGATCCCCGGCTCCTCCAGAGAATGTGTCAAAGTGTTCTTAAGCAAGACACTGTACCCCTCACTGCTCCTGATGTGTAGGTTGGCGCCTTGCATGGCAGACCCCCGCCATCAGCGTGAATATAAGGCATAGTTGTAAAGTGCTTTGGGATCATGTCATGTGACTAGAGAGCTATATAAATGCAGTCCATTTACCATTTTGTTCTGGCTCAACTTATTTCTCCTTGTGAATTTTAGGAGAAACATATGAGACAAAATTGAGCTTTAGCAAGGTATCTCCTTTAAGTCTCAAACATGACTCCTGTTGCTCAGTGTCCTGTCTCACCTTTTTCTCCTAGTGAATTTTAGGAGAAACATATGAGACAAAATAAAATCAAAAATGAAACTAAATTGAGCTTTAGCAAGGTATCTCCTTTAAGTCTCAAACATGACTCCTGTTGCTCAGTGTCCTGTCTCACCTATTTCTCCTAGTGAATTTTAGGAGAAACATATAAGACGAAGTAGAATCTTAAATGAAATTAAGATGAGGTAGAACTGAGAATCACAATTTTGTCTCCGGAGCTGTAGAAAAGCCAGCTTTGCGCAGTAAAATTTTCCTCTGGGGTATGTGTCAGAGACCTGCGGCGGTGTTTCACAAATGTTAGAGCCCAGACGTGACCTAACAGTAACATTTCCTGTGGACGGTTTTCAATGAAGTTCATGGAAAGACAGACCTAGCTAAATAAGTGTTGGACACACATTAGGCTCTAGAGTAGGCCTATCTACTTTTCAAACTATATACCGCCGGCAACAAACAAACGAACAAAACTATGAGTCAAATGACTATCAGAAGGAAGAAGAAAATAGTATTGGTATAAAATAAGAGTCACTGAGTGAATTTACCGACAAGTATAGTATCTACGAACCAGTGACTGTTCCCAAGCCGGCCTTCGGCGTCATCTTGCACTTCATTTGCATCTGCAGGATCGTTGTCTTCTACGCTAGCCTCCGGCTCAAATCTATACGGTAAAATACTGTCTTCGACAACAATTTCTGCATCTGAATAATCAGATCCAGAGGATAGCAAAATATCCGAGTATGAGGAGTCCGATTCCATGCTTTTTTTTTCCACTGAGCTAATACGCGGCTAAGTAGTTTCCTCCCCTTAGGAAAATGAACTAAGTTACTATAGTGTAGGCCTACTATAAGAATTGTTCAGTGTTCTAAAGTGTGGCTGTGGGGTTCTATAGTACGTTTACCAGCTATAGTATTGCAATATTATTTTTTCTGTAGTGCTATTTTATTAGCTATGGTAGCCCTACAATATTTCAATAGTAACACTAAAATCTCTATTGTGCGTTCCAAAAAAACTTACAATTACTACAGTAATACTTTAGTTTTTTGGTGGTAAATTTTATAGTATTCCAACAGTGGTTTTTTGTAAGGGTCTGTCAGCTGGCTATGGTAAATAGAGCGTAATGTATGTAAATTTCGTTGTCGAGCGAGCGAGATCTGACCAGGTGGCTGCCTTGCGTGACATCAGTTGCCATATAAGGCCAGTTCCGGGCATTTCGAAGGGGGTGTTCCCGATCAGTTTAATTAATTTGAAATAGTTTAAAAACAACAAATTTTCACGGAAAAGCGTTTGCATTTTCATTTTCATCGCAAAAAATTACCATTGGGAGTTCTAGATGTCAATTTCGGCCTATTTAATGTCAGGGAACCTTTAAATCTTGGTCTTTCCCACCCCAAAGAATTGAAGATGAAATCTTATTAAAAGCTTGAGTTTTCGTCAATCCGTGTGACCGTGACAGGGCCTCAAACTTAGGGAACTAAACAGGAAGTAGTTTATAACTCCAGCATACATGGTCCAATATTCCCCAGACTTCACATGTTTGATATCAGTCCCGCCCTGAACGCGTCTACATGACAATATTCCGTCTTTGTCATAGCACCCCCCGGTGGTAACAGGAAATGACCTTTTTTTACTCTACCATGTACTGATCCAATATACTTCACCCCACCAACCTCATTCCACTTCTAAGACATGCAAAACAAGTTGCTGAAGCTACATTATGAACGCTGGGAAGCTACGAGCAATGGCGTCCGTCTGCCAAAGTGGCGACTATCGATCCCTCGCCAACACATTACATTTAGCTTTTTCATGGCTTTGACAAAGTCATTACCTCATGAAAATTCATACACACCTCAAGAATGGCGAGCACTTACATATGATTGGGGTGTTGCTCATATGGGGGGGCAAAATGACTCTATAGCGCCCCCTTGGAATTTTCTAAAACCCCTCACCATAGGGCTTTTTCTGCAGTTGGTGGATGAAAATTGGTATACATGTAGAAGTTGTGCTGCCGCTCAAAAAAGTCTCTTGACATCATTGTCCAACCCCACAGGAAGTCGGCCATTTTCATTTGAATTTTTGATTACTGGCGATTTCCTCACCTCGTATTTTAACGAACTCCTCCTAAGGTTTTTGCCCAAATGACTTCCCTTTTGGTCAAGATCATCTAGAGACCATGCTGATCAAAAGTTATTAAAAGAATGTCTGTAGGTCAAACAGCATGGCTGCTAGGGAGTGACAAACTTTGGCGACTTTTCGTGATTTCGCCATCCATTTTCCAACGGCTCTCACGCCCACATACTTTATCCTAACAGCTTCAAATTTTATGGACATTGTGATGGCTCCACCCTGAATACCTGCATACATTAATTTCCCACCTTACTTATAGCACCCCCCTGTGGTAACAGGAAAAGACCTTTTTTTTTACTCTATCACGTACTGAAACAACATAATTCACCCCACTAACTTCATTCCACTTCTAAGACATGCAGAACAAGTTGCTCAAGGTACATTATGAACACTGGGAAGCTACGATGTGTGCAAGGGTGCAAGAGCCCATTCAACGCTGCTTGCAGCTTTAATTAGGACCCGAGCACCGACCTCGGTGCGAGGACCCTATTGAAACTGAAGGAATTATTATTATTAGGGCCCGAGCGACGACTGCAAGTCATCCGCGGAGGACCCTATTGAAATCGCGCTGTTTATTAGGGCCCGAGCACCAAATGGTGCGAGGACCCTATTGTAATTGTAATGTTTATTATTATTATTTTTAATCAAAATTAATTGCATTTTTGAGGGCCTAAACATGCTCAAAAACTCATAAAAATTGCGCCCCGGTGGCTCATCGGTCTAACCGCGTGTACCATAAAGGCTGTGTCCTTCCCGCAGCGACCTGAGTTCGATTCCAGCTCAGGTCATTCGCTGCATGTCTTCCCCCATTCTTCTCCCCAACTTTCCTGTCTCTCTACATTGCATAACTGTCAAATAAAGGAAAAATTCCCAAGAAATAATCTTTAAAAAAAAAAAAAAAAAAAAACTGGAAAATTGGCACGCACCTCAGGCCTGGCACAAATTTTACTATTTTGCAGGCATTGCAAATGTGCCTGCCTCGGTGACTCTATAGCACCACCAAATAGTGGCCATTTTGGAACACACTTCTCACAAAATTCTCACAAAATTTGGTGGGGCCATCGGAGTTATAATGAAGATTTTTGCTAATTTTTTTGAAAATTTTTCACCTCCCAGGAAGTGAGCTATGAGCCATTTCCTGCGTTTTTCCAGATTTTACGTACACATTTTTTATTGCCTTAGCATAATTGAAAACTCGCCAAACTTTGCACATAGGTTACAATTGTGATGCTCTTTGATATCCCACTTGGCACTAGGTGTGACACAGTGGCTCTACAGCGCCCCCTAATTCAGAATTGCATTTTTGAAGGACTAATTATGCTCGAAAACTCACAAAATTTTGCAGACCTATTAAGCCGGTCATATGGTTTACTATGATATCGGCTTTACACATGGGCATGGCAAAATGGCATTGCAGCGCCCCCTAGAAAATTTCTGTGATGGAGCCCTCGCAGCCCGTTTAAGCTACATGTACAAAATTCGATGGACATGTGGATTATACCGATACCTCAAAAAATGTCTCTTGGTGCCATGATTTAGACTCAACAGGAAGTCTGCCATTTTTAATTGAAATTGCAACTTTTTTTGATTTTTCGCCATTGACAGTCGTCGTACTTTAATGAACTCCTTGTAGAGATTTTATCAGATCTACTTAAAATTTGGCGTATAGCATCTAAAGACCTTGAAAATGTTAAATTAAGAAGCTTTTTTGGATTCATTGAACAATGTATCCGCGGCGTCGCGGCGAATTTCGATGTTCCGCTATGAAACAGGAAGTTGGTTTTACTCCCACATACTTTGTGAGATTTGCCCGAAACTTTACAAGCTTGATAACATTCTCCTCCCAAGTAAAAATATATGCTGATATTAGATCGGGAGTGGCCAGGTGGCTCCACAGTGCATTCTAGCCTCGGCCATGTTAAGATAAAAGTGCTTGAATGTTCATGAAATTTGGTGTGATCATTGAATTTGTCATGCAGGGTTGTGGTAGTTTTTTAGAAATTTTTTGGCCAAACAGGAAGTGACCTATGAGCCATTTCCTGCGTTTATCCAAATTTTATGAACACATGTTTGAAGGCCTTAGAATAGTCCAAAACTTGCAAAACGTTGCAGAAATTATAACTGTCTTAAAGTCTTCAATTTGATACACCAATTGGCACTTAATGTGGCACAATGGGTCAATAGCGCCCCCAATCTTTTTTTTTTTTTAAATTGCCCTTTTGAGGGTCTCAGTATGCTTGAAAACTCACAAACTGTTGCACATGTATTATGCCGGTCATACCTTTGACTATGATATTGGGTTTACGCATAGGTGTGGCAAAATGGCATTATAGCGCCCCCCCGAAAATGTCAATGAAGCAGCCCTCGCAGCCCATTGAACCTACATGTACGAAATTCGGTGGACATGTGGATTATGCCGAAACCTAAAAAAAGTCACTTGGTGCCTTGACCTACACTAAACAGGAAGTTTGCCATTTTTCATTGAAATTGCAACTTTTTTGGATGTTTTTACTTTTACTGATGTCGTACTTTCACAAAGTCCTCCTAGAGATTTTATCCAATCAACATAAAATTTTGCCTGTTTCTTCTAAAGACCTTGCCGATATTAAATTGCGAAGCTTTTTTGGATTCATCGAACAATGTATTTGTGGCATTGTGGCGAAATTTCGATGTTCCGCCATGAAACAGGAAGTTGGTTTCATTCGCACATACCTTGTGATACTTGCCCGAAACTTTACAAGCTTAATGAAACTTTTGTCCCAAGTATAAATATATGCTGATATTAGATCGGGCGTGGCCAGTTGGCTCCACAGCGCCCTCTAACCACGACCATGTTAAGATAAAAATGCTTGAATGTTCATGAAATTTGGTGTGGTCATGGGATTTGTCATGCAGGAATATAAGAATTTTTTTGACATTTTTTGGCCAAACAGATTGTGAGCTTTGAGCCATATCCTGCGTTTTTCCAAATTTTAGAAACACACGTTTAAAGGCCTTAGGATACTCCAAAACTTGCAAAACATTGCAGAAATTGTAATTGTCTTATGGTCTTCGATTTGATATGCCAGTCTGCACTCGGCACAATGGCCATATAGCGCCCCCTAATCATTTTTTCAAAGGAATTGCCCTTTTGAGGATCTCAACATGCTTACAAGAATCTCAACATGCTTACAAGAATCTTCACACTCGTGGAGCCTGATATTACAATTACTATGGCATAGGTTTTGCACACAGGCGTGTCAAAATGGCACCATAGCGCCCCACAGAAAATTTAAACAAAACAGTTCTCATGTTTCAGTTCACCCTCATGAATAAAATTTGGTGGAGACATGCCAAGACTTAAAAAGAAGTTACATCATGCCATGACCCAAACCCAACACGAAGTCCATTATTAGGGCCTGACCACTGACCGGTGGCACCGAAGGTGCGAGAAACCTATTGTTTTTGATGGAATTTAATTTTTCTTCTTCTTCTTCTTATTAGGGCCCGAGCACCAAGCGGTGCGAGGATTGAAGGAATTATTATTATTATTATTCTTACCTGAAATAAATTGCCTTTGGGAGGGACTTATCATACCCCAAAATTCATGAAACTTTGCAAACTTATCAGAAGTGGTGTAAAATTTGATATTTTAAGGATCTCATGATAACTTTCCAAAAAATGGCTCAGTAGCGCCACCTACAAATTTTTGATGAGGCAGCCCCCAAACCTGGTTTGACCGACGGGTACGAAACTTAGTAGGCATATGTAACCCTCCAGGACCTACAAAAAAGCCTCTTGGGCCCATAATCTAAAACCAACAGGAAGTCGGCCATTTTGAATTTACTGTGCAATTTTGCTGCATTTTTGCCCATTTCCAGGGCTCGTAAATGAATGAACTCCTCCAACAGTTTTTATTCAAACAACTTCAAATTTTGTCAGGGTCATGAAAAGCCTTGTGCAATCAAAAGTTATTAAAATTGTGAGTTTTCGTCAATCCGCGTGGCCGTCACAGGGCCTCAAACTTAGGAAACTCGCCACTAAACAGGAAGTAGTTTATAACTCCAGCTTACATGGTCCAATCTGCCCCAAACTTCACGTTTGATAAAAGTTCCACCCTGAACACGTCTACCTGACAATATCCTGTCATAGTCATAGGGCCCCCCAGTGGTAACAGGAAGTGACCTTTTTTTACTCTACCATGTACTGATCCAACATTGTTGATCCCACCAACTTTATTCCACTTCCAAGACATGCACATTAAGTTGGTGAAGCTGCATTATGAACGCTGGGAAGCTATGAGCAATGGCGTCTGTCTGCCAGCGTGGCGACTAACGATCCCTCGCCATAAAATTACGTTTTGCTTTTACATGGCTTTAACAAAGTCATAGCCTCATGAAAATTGATACACACGTCAATAATGGCGAGCACTTACATATGATAGGGGTGTTGCCCATGGGGGGGTAAAATGTCTCCATAGCGCCCCCTAGAAAATTTCAACAAAGCAGCCGTCACGGCTTCTTTAATCAGGTTGCCACTATCCAATTGTTCTCAAGGCACAGCTGCACCAGTCAGGATCTCGCCACCACCCCCAAC
Source organism: Gymnothorax javanicus (assembly GCA_029692085.1). Taxonomy (NCBI): domain Eukaryota; kingdom Metazoa; phylum Chordata; class Actinopteri; order Anguilliformes; family Muraenidae; genus Gymnothorax; species Gymnothorax javanicus. Next base: position 116,222,752 of record CM056200.1, read on the forward strand.
GTGCACAAGGGTGCGAGGGCCCGTTCATTGCTGCTTGGAGCTTTAATTGTTATTATTTTTATTCTGCTGCAAGAACGCGTTTTTGAGGGCCTTGCCATGCACGAAAACTCACAAAAATTAGCATATACGTCAGGCATGTGAGAAATTACAAATTATTGTTGTTCTTGAGCTTGGGCATGTGCCACCAAACACGCGGCCAATTTGGAGCGCAGTTGCTCGGATTCTCTTGAAATTTGGTGGGGCCATAGTAGTCAAAATGAAGTTTTTTGTCAATTTTTTTGAAATTTTTTTGCCTCACAGCTATGAGCCATTTCCTGCATTTTTCCAGATTTTACGAAGACATTTTTGAGGGCCTTAGCATACTCGAAAAATCGCCAAACTTGGCACATAGGTTAAAAATATGATGCTCTGCGATTTGATATCCCAATTGGCACTATGTGTGACATGGTGGCTTTATAGCGCCCCCTAACACAGAATTACATTTTTCAGGACCTCAACATGCTCAATGGTGCTGGATTATGGTAATTTTTTTGAAGTTTTTTGGCCGAACAGGAAGTGAGCTATGAGCCATTTCCTGCGTTTATCCAAATTTTACAAACACACGTTTAACCCTCGTCCAACCAAGGGTTTTTCTACTACAACCCCGACCAAAGGGGGAGGGGTGGTGGTTACCACCTCCCCCTGATTATTTCGAAATTAAGTGATGAACATCATCTTGTTTGGTATCAGTTTACAGCTACAGATGTCCTCTCTTCAAATCAAGTACAAATAAAACACATTTCAACATTATGACGTCAATAAGTCACACCACATTAGGAAAAAACATCAAAATGACAAAAATCCATGTTTTTTTTATATTTTTATTAGTTTTAGCTGAAAATAAGTAACTTTCTGTAACCTCTAGAACTACTGATACAACAATTAATATTTTAGTATTATTATAAATGTTATAAACTCATGAGTAACATAAATTGGACATTACTATGATGTCATAAATAACTCATTTTGGGAAAAACACACACAAAAGGAAAACAAAGTTTTCTGAACATTTTTCACATTTTCTTTACTTTGTTTTTCCCTATGATAGAACACACTTGCATAAAACGATTATCTATGAATTATGAGAACAACTTTATGAACAATTCTAAGAACTTGTATAATAGTAGGCCTATAGCACAGTAGAAAAATAGTATACAGTAACCAGTCAAACACACAAGTAAAAGTATGTCGGTCATGCACTTCTAATATTATTAGGTGAAGATCACTTCAAGGTTACCGGTCACTGCTGGTCATTGTAATTCCAAGATTTACTAATACAAGGACAAGCTACATCAATAAATCAATAAGGATGACAATCAGTGTGGTCTACAAAGTTCATTGAGCATGAAACATAATAATAGCATACTATTTGCAACTAATTTGTAAGCATATTTTGTATCAAAAACAGGCAAAAATTGACGCTGGTGGCAACCACCCCCCCTAACCTTCGACTTTGACGGCCTACCCTACCCCCGGGGGTTGAGGTATCCTCATCGTTTTTTCATGAAAATAAGCACAAAGGATGAATAAACAATTACCTAGAAGCATTAGATCATATCTGCTAAAGTTTTTGTGCGACAGGAAAAAATTTGTTGGGGGGGGGGGTGGTTGGACAAGGGTTAAAGGCCTTCGGATATTCCAGAAGTTGCACACAACCCCGCTTTCGGCTTTCATTACAGGCCCGAGCACTCACGGTGCGAGGACCGTATTCTAACTGTTGTGATTATTATTATTCTTATTCTTATTATGGGCCCGAGCACTCACGGTGCGAGGACCGTATTGTGTCTGTAGTGATTATTATTACGGGCCTGAGCACTCACGGTGCGAGGACCGTATTGTATCTGAAGTGATTATTATTATTATTATTATTATTATTATTATGGCCCGAGCACTCACGGTGCGAGGACCGTATTGTATCTGTAGTGATTATTATTATTACGGGCCCGAGCACTCACGGTGCGAGGACCGTATTGTATCTGTAGTGATTATTATTATTATTATTATTATTATTATGGGCCCGAGCACTCACGGTGCGAGGACCATATTGTATCTGATGTGATTATTGTTATTAGGGGGCCAAGCCCGTAAGGGCTGGGAACCCTATTGTTTTTGTTTGGATTTTTATTAGGGGGCCAAGCCCACGGGGCTTGGGAACGCTTATGCAAGCATACGCGTTTCCCAGGACCAGCGGTGCTGGGAACCCTATTGTTTTTTTGTTTTTTTTTATTATTATTATTATTATTATTATTATTTTTATTTTTCCGTTGGTAAAAGTGGTGCTGCAGGCTAAACTGTGCAAGGCAGGGTGTTGCAATTTAGAGGGTTGGTCTAAACCCCTGCACTCACCTCAGACGCAAAAAATTACATATGTCCGCCAGCAGGGGGCGCTATAACCAAGGGCAACGCGTTTTGGGCTATAACTCCCACACCATATGTCGCACATTCAAAAACCTCATATCCACAGATTCCCTGAATAGCCCTGAATTACATGGGTTAGGCCACGCCCATTTCCGCCTATAAATTTTATTTGCAAAATTGCAAAAACTGGAAAACCTACTTTTTCAAACTCTTCCTTGGGGTTTTGTCTGATCAGTGGGAAATTTGGTATATACACTCTTCAGCTGGACCTGATCAAAAGTTATCAAAAGAATTTTGTTCGGTCAAAATATGCGCAAATTATTAACGAATAAAATTTTCAAGCTAGCTATAGCAACGCTAACAGTCGCATATCTCGGTCAAAATAAATGGAAACTGCACCAAATCTGAGATACTTAGTTGGCATGTGACTGTGGGGATATGAGCCAAATTTGGCTAATTTTGGCCACTAGGGGGCACTCCAAATATGGGAAATTTATATCTCTTAAATGGCATCACCGATTTTTACCAAATTTGCTGGGTATGATGCTGGGTCACTCCTGAGGCCAAATCTTGAAATTTATCACAACTGGGCAAAGTGGGCGTGGCTTATTATAAGATAAACAAAAAACTTTTATTTCAGCTCAAGTGTTATGCTGAGGGCTGTGAAATTTACATGCTTTATAAAGAATAGCACACTGACCAAGTATTCCAAAAATTGTGTGTCTACTCCACTAGGTGGCGCTGTAATGGATGCAAACGCATTTTGCCCTGTAACTTCCACATTTTAAATCACATCTTCAGAAACTTTGTATCCACATGTTCCCCAAATAGAATCGCATCTTCTGACATAGGCCACGCCCACTCCCACAGCATATATCTCTTTCTAAGTCACTACATATCAAAAACCTACTTTTTCAAACTCCTCCTACTGTTTAAGCTACATCTGCACGGAACTTTGCACATACAATCTCCAGACCTACCTGATCAAAGCTTATCAAAAGAATTTTGCTACTCCAAAAAATGCGGTACTTAAAAATAAACAATTTTTTTCTGCTAGCTAAAAAACACATACTATTGCATATTTGTGTCAAAGTCAAAGCTATCAACATCAAACTCAATTCACTTGTTTCAGAGGTCAACCAGAGGCTCTGAGCCAAATTTGGCCCAAATTGGCCAATAGGGGGCGCTATAAACAGGGAAACATCAAGTGACATGAAAGTAGATCGGATTTGCACGAAATTTGGTGAGCATGATGTGGATTCGCTCCCAAGGCCAGCCAGAAAGTTTAGTAAAGTTTGGTCAAAGTGGGCATGACTTGTTACAACAAACAAATTCAGCCTTTCACACTTCCAGTGCTCTTCCCATTACAATAAAGCAGCGATGAACGGTTTGATAGCAAATCTTGGTGATGTACCTCCTGGTAATGAGATAGAGCTATTTCAATTCCGTGGGCACCGAGAAACCTGGGAGCCTAGTCGTGCGGGGAGGCTTGGCCCCCTTTCATAACTGCTTGCAGTTCTAGTTGGGGGGCCAAGCCCGCGGGGCTTTTCCCAGGACCAGCGGTGCTGGGAACCCTATTGTTTTTGTTCGGATTTTTATTATTATTATTTTTTTTTTTTCTTTTTCCGTTGGTAAAAGTGGTGCTGCAGGCTAAACTGTGCAAGGCAGGGTGGTGCAATTTGGAGGGTTGGTCCAAAGCCCTGCACTCACCTCAGACGCAAAAAATTACATATGTCCGCCAGCAGGGGGCGCTATAACCAAGGGCAACGCGTTTTGGGGTGTAACTCCCACACCATATGTCGCACATTCAAAAACCTCATATCCACAGATTTCGTGAATAGCCCTGAATCACATGGGCTAGGCCACGCCCATTTGCGCCTAAAATTTTTTTTCGCAAAATTGCGAAAAACCTACTTTTTCAAACTCCTCCTTGGGGTTTTGTCCGCTCAGTGTGAAATTTGGCATGTACACTCTGAATCAGCCCTGAATCACATGGGCTAGGCCTCGCCCATTTGCGCCTAAAATTTTTTTTCGCAAAATTGCGAAAAACCTACTTTTTCAAACTCCTCCTTGGGGTTTTGTCCGATCAGTGTGAAATTTGGCATGTACACTCTTCCACTGGACCTGATCTAAAGTTATCAAAAGAATTTTGTTCGGTCAAAATATGCGCAAATTATTAACGAATAAAATTTTCAAGCTAGCTATAGCAATGCTAACAGTTGCATATCTCGGTCAAAATAAATGATAACTCTACCCAATCTGAGATCCTTAGTTGGCATGTGACTGTGGGGGTATGAGCCAAATTTGGCTAATTTTGGCCACTAGGGGGCACTTCAAATATGGGAAATTTATATCTCTTAAATGGCATCACCGATTTTTACCAAATTTGCTTGGTATGATGCTGGGTCACTCCCGAGGCCAAATCTAGAAGTTCATCACAACTGGTCAAAGTGGGCGTGGCTTATTACAAGATAAACAAAAAACTTTTATTTCAGCTCAAGTATAACGCTGAGGGCTGTGAAATTTACAGGGTATATTTAGAATAGCACACTGACCAGCTATTCCAAAAATTGTTTGTCTACTCCACTAGGTGGCGCTGAAATGGATGCAAACGCATTTTTGCCTGTAACTTCCACATTTTAAATCACATCTTCATAAACTTTACATCCACATGTTCCCCAAATAGAGTTGCATCTTCTGACATAGGCCACGCCCACTCCCACAGCATATTTCTCTTTTTAAGTCACTACATATCGAAAACCTACTTTTTCGAACTCCTCCTACTGTTTAAGGTACATCTGCACGAAACTTTGCACATACAATCTCCAGACGTACCTGATCAAAAGTTATCAAAAGAATTTTGCTACTCCATAAAATGCGGTACTTATAAATAAACAATTTTTTTCTGCTAACTAAAAAACATATTCTATTGCATATTTGTGTCAAAGTCAAAGCTATCAACATCAAACTCTATTTATTTGTTTCAGAGGTCAACCAGAGGCTCTGTGCCAAATTTAGTGCAAATTGGCCAATAGGGGGCGCAATAAACAGAGAAACATCAAGTGGCATGAAAGTTGAGAGGGCAGCCTTGTTTGACCTCACGTTTGATAGCAAATCTTGGTGATGTACCTCCTGGTAACGAAATACAGCCTTTTGCATTCCATGGGCTCCCATGAGACCTGGGACCTTGTCTTGGTTTGGGAGGCTTGGCCCCTTTTCATAACTGCTTGCAGTTCTAGTTACGGGCCCAAGCACTCACGGTGCGAGGACCGTATTGTATCTGTAGTGATTATTATTATTCTTATTATTCTTATTATTACGGGCCCGAGCACTCACGGTGCGAGGACCGTATTGTATCTGTTGTGATTATTATTATTATTATTATTCTTATTATTATTCTTCTTCTTATTATTATTATTATTCTTCCACTTTACAGGGCTTTTTGGGTGCTTTAACATGTTTCAATTCGAACAAAAATGTGGCTGAAAAATCAGGCCTGGTGAAAATTCTATGATTTTATTGGTTTCGCCAGTGGGCAGGGAAAAATGGCTCCACAGCGCCCCCTAGAAAAATTAAAAAATTCATGAAAAATCTGTGGTTTGCCCGATTATGCTGAAATTTGGTAGGCATGTAGAGCTTGCCAAGACAAACGGATTTGCCATTTGGGACGTTTTTTGTCCAATGTACAGGAAGACCGCTAGGTGGCGTTGAAAATTCAAAAATTAGGCCATTTTTGCCGATTTCAGGCATCGGAATTTAACGAACTCCTCCTAGGGGTTTTGCCGGATTCTCATGAAAATCACTGTGTTTACTCTTGACCCCTTGAAGATCAAAAGTTATTAAAATCATCTCGGTTGGAGTCAAGGTGTGGGCGTGGCTGGGCCGCCATTTTAAGACGTTTTGCCATGAAATTTCAAATGCTTATAACTTCAGTGAGATTTGTCCGACGTGCACCAAACCTCAGGATTATTATAAGAGTCCCGCCCTGAAACCACTCAAATGGTCATATTCAGCCATACTGACAGCGCCCCCTCCTGGAGACAGGAAATGACAAAAATTGGGCATGTGTCATACTTTTGCGAACTCCTCCTACAGATTTCATCTGAATGTCATGAAAACGTGCGTGGACACTCTTGAGCCCTGTGACATGAAAACTTATCAAAATCTCTTGTTGTCAATTAACGGTGTGGGTGTGACGGGGCGGCCATTTTGAGCATCTTTCCGTGACAGGCGACAGTGACAGGTCTCAAGAACATTTATATGCAATTCCTGAGACAGACCCAAGCAACGTTACCTCCAGTCGGCGAGCGCAGGGATTGGCGGTCGCTCGTTCTCAGCGGTGCATCGGTGTGCGAGGGCCCGTACAACGCCGCTTGCGGCTTTAATTACGGGCCCGAGCACTCACGGTGCGAAGACCGTATTGTATCTGTAGTGATTATTATTATTATTCTTATTATTCTTTTTCAACAAGTTTAGAGGGCTTTTTGGGGGCTTTAATGTGTTACAATTTGAACAAAAATTTGGCTGAAAAATTAGGCCCGGCGAAAAATTATAGATTTTCTAGGTTTCCCAACTAAGCGGGGCAAAATGGCTCCACAGCGCCCTCTAGAAAAATTAAAAAATTCATGAAAAATCTGTGGTTTGCCCGATTAAGCTGAAATTTGGTAGGCATGTAGAGCTTGCCAATACAAACGGATTTGCCATTTGGGACATTTTTGTCCAATGCACAGGATGCCCGCTAGGTGGCATTGAAAATACAAAAAAAAGGCCATTTTTGCCGATTTCAGGCATCGGAATTTAACGAACTCCTCCTAGGGGTTTTGCTGGATTCTCATGAAAATCACTATGCTTACTCTTGACCCCTTGAAGTTCAAAAGTTATTAAAATCATCTCGGTTGGAGTCACGGTGTGGGCGTGGCATGGCCGCCATTTTAAGCGTTTTGCCATGAAATTTCAAATGCTTATAACTTCAGTGATATTTATCCGACCTGCACCAAACGTCAGGCTTATTATAAGAGTCCCGCCCTGAAACCACTCAAATGGTCATATCCAGCCATACTGATAGCGCCCCCTCCTGACGACAGGAAATGTCAAAAATTGGGCATGTGTCATATTTTTGGGAACTCCTCCTACAGATTTCTTCTGAATGTCACTAAAACGGGCGTGGACACTCTTGAGAGTTGTGACATGAAAAGTTTTAAAATCTTCTTGTTCGGATTAACCCTGTGGGTGTGATGAGGCAGCCATTTTGGGCATCTTTTCGTGAGAGGTGAAAGTGATGCGTCTGATAAAAATCTACATGCAATTCCTCCGACAGACTCGAGGAGCATGACGTCCACTCACTGAGCGCAAGGGTCAGCGGTCGCTCGTTCACGGCGGTGCATCGGTGTGCGAGGGCCCGTACAACGCCGCTTGTGGCTTTAATTCTTATTATTCTTCCACTTTCCAGGGCTTTTTGGGAGCTTTAAAGTGTTTCAATTCGAACAAAAATGTGGCTGAAAAATCATGCCTGGTGAAAATTCTATGATTTTATTGGTTTCGTCAGTGGGCGGGGCAAATTGGCTCCACAGCGCCCCCTAGAAAAATTAAAAAATTCATGAAAAATCCGTGGTTTGCCCGATTATGCTGAAATTTGCTAGGCATGTAGAGCTTGCCAAGACAAACGGATTTTCTTTTTGGGACCTTTTTCTCCAATGCACAGGAAGACCGCTAGGTGGCGTTGAAAATTCAAAAATTAGGCCATTTTTGCCGAATTCAGGCATCGGAATTTAACGAACTCCTCCTAGGGGTTTTGCCGGATTCTCATGAAAATCACTGTGTTCACTCTTGACCCCTTGATAATCAAAAGTTATTAAAATCATCTCGGTTGGAGTCAAGGTGTGGGCGTGGCAGGGCCGCCATTTTAAGCGTTTTGCCATGAAATTTCAAATGCTTATAACTTCAGTGACATTTATCCGACGTGCACCAAACGTCAGGAGTATTATAAGAGTCCCACCCTGAAACCACTCAAATGGTCATATTCAGCCATACTGACAGCGCCCCCTCCTGCCGACAGGAAATGACAAAAATTGGGCATGTGTCATACTTTTGCAAACTCCTCCTACAGATTTCAACTGAATGTCACTAAAACGGGCGTGGACACTCTAGAGACCGGTACCATGAAAAGTTATTAAAATCTTCTTGTTCAGATTAACCCTGTGGGCGTGATGGGGCGGCCATTTTGAGCATCTCGCCGTGAACATTGATTCCCTAATAAATTGAGGTAAACTTTGTTCTTTACATACCAAACTTCACAAGCTGGTCAGTTTCCCTTGACAATTACTAATTGTTTTGGTTTTGCAAGTGGGCGGGGCCAACTGCCTCGCTAGCGCCCTCTAAACTGCAGCCCCAAGGCCTTCTTCCACGTACACTGATGAAAGTTGCTGGACATATGTATCACACCCACGTCTACAAAAAAGTCTCTTGACACCATAGGCTAAAGTCAACAGGAAGTCGGCCATTTTTAATTGAACGGCCATTTTTGGCGATTTGCAATTTTTCGTACTTTAACGAACTGCTCCAAGGGATTTTGTCTGATTCTCATGAAAATCGCTGAGTGTACTCTTGACCTCTTGAAGATCAAAAGTTATTAAATTCATTTCGGTGGGAGTCACGATGTGGGCGTGGCAGGGCCGCCATTTTAAGCAATTCACAATGAAAATTCAAATGCTTATCACTTCAGTGTACATTGTCCCACATGCACCAAACTTTATGTGTATGATAAGAGTCTTGCCCTGAAGCAAATCAAATTACCCTATTCAGCCATACTGACAGCGCCCCCTCCTGGCGACAGGTAATGGCCAAAATTGGGCATGTGTCATACTTTTGCGAACTTCTCCTGCAGATTTCATCTGAATGTCACGTAAAAGGGTTTGGACACTCTTGAGCCCTGTGATATGAAAACTTATCAAAATCTCTTGTTGTCAATTAATGGTGTGGGTGTCATGGGGCGGCCATTTTGAGCATCTTACCGTGACAGGCGACAGTGACAGGTCTTAAGAACATTTACATGCAATTCCTGCGACAGACCCAAGCAATGTTACCTCCAGTCGGCGAGCGCAGGGATTGGCGGTCGCTCATTCTCGGCGGTGCATCGGTGTGCGAGGGCCCGTACAACGCCGCTTGCGTCTTTAATTCTTTTTATTCTTCCACTTTACAGGGCTTTTTGGGGGATTTAACGTGTATCAATTCGAACAAAAATGTGGCTGAAAAATCAGGCCTGGTGAAAATTCAATGATTTTATTGGTTTCGCCAGTGGGTGGGGCAAAATGGCTCCACAGCGCCCCCTCGAAAAATTTAAAAATTCATGAAAAATCTGTGGTTTGCCCGATTATGCTGAAATTTGGTAGGCATGTAGAGCTTGCCAAGACAAACGGATTTGCCCTTGAGACGTTTTTGTCCAATGCACAGGATGCCCGCTAGGTGGTGTTGAAAATACAAAATAAGGCAATTTTTGCCGATTTCACTCATCGGAATTTAACTAACTCCTCCTAGGGGTTTTGCAGGATTCTCATGAAAATCACTGTGTTTACTCTTGACCCCTTGAAGATCAAAAGTAATTAAAATTATCTCGGTTGGAGTCACAGTGTGGGCGTGGCAGGGCCGCCATTTTAAGCATTTTGCCATGAAATTTCAAATGCTTATAACTTCAGTCAGATTTGTCCGTCCTGCACCAAACGTCAGGCGTATTATAAGAGTCCCGCCCTGAAACCAGTCAAATTGTCTTATTCAGCCATACCCACAGCGCCCCCTTCTGGCGACAGGAAATGACAAAAATTGGGCATGTGTAATACTTTTGCGATCTCCTCCTACAGATTTCATCTGAATTAAACGAAAACGGGCGTGGACACTCCCGAGAATCGTGACATCAAATTTTATTAAAATCTTATTGTTTGTATTAACCCTGCGGGCGTGACAGGATGGCCATTTTGAGCAACTCAGTGTGAGCAACAATTCCCTAATAAATTTCGTAAAACCTTGTTCATTACACAACAAACTTCACATACTGGTCAGTTTCCATAGTAATTTATGAAATGTATTGGTTTCGCAAGTGGGCAGGGCCATCTGCCTTGCTAGCGCCCTCTAAACTGCAGTCCCAAGGCACTCTTCCACATACACTGATGAAAATTGGTGGGCATATGTAGCACACCCACATCTACAAAAAAGTCTCTTGACACCATAGGCTAAAGTCAACAGGAAGTCGGACATTTTTAATTGAACAGCCATTTTTGGCGATTTGCATGTTGCGTTCTTTTGCGAACTCCTCCTAGGGATTTTATCGGATTTTCATGAAAACTGCTGTGTGTAGTCGTGACCCCTTGAAGATCAAACGTTATTAAATTCATTTCGGTGGGTGTCATGGTGTGGGTGTGGCAGGGCCGCCATTTTAAGCGATTCGCCATGAAAATTCAAATGCTTATGACTTCAGTGTACATTGTCCGACATCCACCAAACTTTATGCATATCATAAGAGTCCCGCCCTGAAGCCATATACATGGTCATATTCAGCCATACTGACAGCGCCCCCTCCTGGCGACAGGAAATTACCAAAATTGTGCATGTGTCATACTTTTGCAAACTTCTCCTGCAGATTTCATCTGAATGTCAAGAAAAAGGGTGTGGACACTCTTGAGCCCTGTGACATGAAAACTAATCAAAATCTCATGTTGTCAATTAACGGTGTGGGTGTGACGGGGCGGCCATTTTGAGCATCTTTCCGTGACAGGCGACAGTGTCAGGTCTGAAGAACATGAACATTCAATTCCTGCGACAGACCCAAGCAACGTTACCTCTATTCGGCGAGCGCAGGGATTGGCGGTCGCTAGTTCTCGGCGATGCATCGGAATGCGAGGGCCCGTACAACGCCGCTTGTGGCTTTAATTATTATTATTCTTCCACTTTACAGGGCTTTTCGGGGGCTTTGACGTGTTTCAATTCGAACAAAAATGTGGCTGAAAAATCAGGCCTGGTAAAATTCTCTGATTTTATTGGTTTCGCCAGTAAGCGGGGCAAAATGGCTCCACAGCGCCCCCTAGAAAAATTTAAAAATTCATGAAAAATCACTGGTTTGCCCGATTATGCTGAAATTTGATATGCTTATAGAGCTTGCCAAGACAAACGGATTTGCCATTAGGGGATTTTTTGTCCAATGCACAGGATGCCCGCTAGGTGGCGTTGAAAATACAAAATAAGGCAATTTTTGCCGATTTCTGGCATCGGAATTTAACGAACTCCTCCTAGGGGTTTTGCCGGATTCTCATGAAAATCACTGTGCTTACTCTTGACCCCTTGAAGATCAAAATTTATTAAAATCATCTCGGTTGGAGTCACAGTGTGGGCGTGGCAGGGCCGCCATTTTTAGCGTTTTGCCATGAAATTTCAAATGCTTATAACTTCAGTGATATTTGTCCGACCTGCACCAAACGTCAGGCGTATTATAAGAGTCCCGCCCTTAAACCAGTCAAATGGTCATATTCAGCCATACTGGCAGCGCCCCCTCCTGGCGACAGGAAATGACAAAAATTGGGCATGTGTCATACTTTTGCGAACTCCTCCTACAGATTTCATCTGAATGTCATTAAAACGGGTGTGGACACTCTTGAGCCCTGTGACATGAAAATTTATTAAAATCTTCTTGTTCGGATTAACCCTGTGGGCGTGATGGGGCGGCCATTTTGAGCATCTCCCCGTGAACATTGATTCCCTAATAAATTTAGGTAAACTTTGTTCTTTACATACCAAACTTCACAAGCTAGTCAGTTTCCATAGACAATTACTAACTGTATTGGTTTTGCAAGTGGGCGTGGCCAACTGCCTCGCTAGCGCCCTCTAAACTGCAGCCCCAAGGCCTTCTTCCCCGTACACTGATGAAAGTTGCTGGACATATGTATCACACTCACGTCTACAAAAAAGTCTCTTTACACTTTAGGCTAAATCCAACAGGAAGTCGGCCATTTTGAATTGAACAGCCATTTTTGACGATTTGCATGTTGCGTTCTTTTGCGAACTCCTCCTGGGGATTTTTTTGGATTTTCATGAAAACTGCTGTGTTTAGTCTTGACCCCTTGAAGTATAAAAGTTATTAAATTCATTTCGGTGGGAGTCATGGTGTGGGCGTGGCTGTGCTGCCATTTTAAGCGATTCGCCATGAAAATTCAGATGCTTGTGACTACAGTGTGCATTATCCGACATGCACCAAACTTTATGCATATCATAAGAGTCCTGCCCTGAAGCCATTCACATGGTCATATTTAGCCATACTGACAGCGCCCCCTCCTGGCGACAGGAAATTACCAAAATTGTGCATGTGTCATTCTTTTGCGAACTTCTCCTGCAGATATCATCTGAATGTCAAGAAAAAGGGTGTGGACACTCTTGAGCCCTGTGACTTGAAAACTTAGCAAAATCTCTTGTTGTTAATTAACGGTGTGGGTGTGACGGGGTGGCCATTTTGAGCATCTTTCCGTGACAGGCGACAGTGACAGGTCTGAAGAACATTTACATGCAATTCCTGCGACAGACCGAAGCAATGTTACCTCCAGTTGGTTTGGGCAGGGATTGGCGGTCGCTCGTTCTCGGCGGTGCATCGGTGTGCGAGGGTCCGTACAACGCTGCTTGCGGCTTTAATTCTTATTATTATTCTTATTATTATTATTCTTCCACTTTACAGGGCTTTTTGGGGGCTTTAACGTGTTTCAATTCGAACAAAAATGTGGCTGAAAAATCAGGCCTGTTGAAAATTCAATGATTTTATTGGTTTCGCCAGTGGGCGGGGCGAAATGGCTCCACAGCGCCCCCTAGAAAAATTTAAAAATTCAAGAAAAATCTGTGGTTTGCCCATTTATGCTGAAATTTGGTAGGCATGTAGAGCTTGCCAAGTCAAATGGATTTGCCTTTTGGGACGTTTTTGTCCAATGCACAGGAAGACCGCTAGGTGGCGTTGAAAATTCAAAAATTAGGCCATTTTTGCCGATTTCAGGCATCGGAATTTAACGAACTCCTCCTAGGGGTTTTGCTGGATTCTCATGAAAATCACTGTGTTTACTCTTGACCCCTTGAAGATCAAAAGTTATTAAAATCATCTCGGTTGGAGTCAAGGTGTGGGCTTGGCAGGGCCGCCATTTTAAGCGTTTTGCCATGAAATTTCAAATGCTTATAACTTCAGTGATATTTGTCCAACGTGCACCAAACCTCAGGATTATTATAAGAGTCCCGCCCTGAAACCACTCAAATGGTCATATTCAGCCATACTGACAGCGCCCCCTCCTGGAGACAGGAAATGACAAAAATTGGGCATGTGTCATACTTTTGCGAACTCCTCCTACAGATTTCATCTGAATGTCATGAAAACGGGCGTGGACACTCTTGAGACCTCTGACATGAAAAATTATCAAAATCTTCTTGTTCGGATTAACCCTGTGGGGGTTATGGGGCGGCCATTATCAGCTTCTCGCCGTGAACATTGATTCCCAAATAAATTTTGGTAAACTTTGTTCTTTACATACCAAACTTCACAAGCTGGTCAGTTTCCATAGACAATTACTAATTGTATTGGTTTTGCAAGTGGGCGGGGCCAACTGCCTCGCTAGCACCCTCTAAACTGCAGCCCCAAGGCCTTCCTGCACGTACACTGATGAAAGTTGCTGGACATATGTATCACACCCACGTCTACAAAAAAGTCTCAGACACCATCGGCTAAAGTCAAGAGGAAGTCGGCCATTTTTAATTGAACGGCCATTTTTGGCGATTTGCACGTTGCGTACTTTAACGAACTCCTCCTAGGGATTTTGTCCGATTCTCATGAAAATCGCTGTGTGTACTCTTGACCACTTGAAGTGCAAAAGTTATTAAATTCATTTTGGTGGGAGTCATGGTGTGGGTGTGGCAGGGCCGCCATTTTAAGCGATTCGCCATGAAAATTCAAATGCTTATGGCTTCAGTGTAAATTGTCCGACATGCACCAAACTTTATGCATATCATAAGAGTCCCGCCCTGAAGCCATACTCATGGTCATATTTAGCCATACTGACAGCGCCCCCTCCTGTTGACAGGAAATTAGCAAAATTGTGCATGTGTCATACTTTTGCGAAATTCTCCTTCACATTTCATCTGAATGCCACGAAAACGGGTTTGGACACTCTTGAGCCCTGTGACATGAAAACTTATCAAAATCTCTTGTTGTCAATTAACAGTGTGGGTGTGATGGGGTGGTCATTTTGAGCATCTTTCCGTGACAGGCGAAAGTGACAGGTCTGAAGAACATTTACATGCAATTCCTGCGACAGACCTATGCAACTTTACCTCAAGTTGGTGTGCGCAGGGATTGGCGGTGGTTCGTTCTCGGTGGTGCATCGGTGTGTGAGGGCCTGTACAACGCCGCTGGCGGCAGTAATTATTATTATTTTTATTTTTCCGTTGGTAAAAGTGGTGCTGCAGGCTAAACCGTGCAAGGCAGGGTAGTGCAATTTGGAGGTTTGGTCCAAACCCCTGCACTCACCTCAGACGCAAAAATTTACATATGTCCGCCAGCAGGGGGCGCTATGACCAAGGGCAACGCATTTAGGGCTATAACTTCCACATCATATGTCGCACATTCAAAAACCTCATATCCACAGATTCCCTGAATAGCCCTGAATCATATGGGTTAGACGTCGCCCTTTTCCGCATTTAATTTTTTTTTGCAAAATTGCGAAAACTGGAAAACCTACTTTTTCAAACTCCTTCTTGAGGTTTTGTCCGATCAGTGTGAAATTTGGTACTTACACTCTTCAGTTGGACCTGATCTAAAGTTATCAAAAGAATTTTGTTCGGTCAAAATATGCTCAAATTATTAATGAATAAAATTTTCTAGCCAGCTATAGCAACGCTAACAGTTGTATATCTCGGTCAAAATAAATGGTAACTCCACCAAATCTGAGATCCTTAGTTGGCATGTGACTGTGGGGGTATGAGCCAAATTTGGCTAATTTTGGCCACTAGGGGGCACTCCAAATATGGGAAATTCATATCTCTTAAATGGCATCACCGATTTTAACCAAATTTGCTGGGTATGATTCTGGGTCACTCCCGAGGCCAAATCTGGAAGTTTCTCACAACTGGTCAAAGTGGGCATGGCTTATTACAAGATAAACAAAAAACTTTTATTTCAACTCAAGTATTATACTGAGGGCTGTGAAATTTACAGGGTCTATATAGAATAGCACATTGACCACCTATTCCAAAAATTGTTTGTCTACTCCACTAGGTGGCGCTGTAATGGATGCAAACGCATTTTGCCCTGTAACTTCCACATTTTAAATCACATCTTCATAAACTTTATATCCACGTGTTCCCCAAATAGAGTCACATCTTCTGACATAGGCCACACCCACTCCCACAGCATATTTCTCTTTCTAAGTCGCTACATATCAAAAACCTACTTTTTCGAACTCCTCCTACTGTTTAAGCTACATCTGCACAAAACTTTGCACATACAATCTCCAGACCTACCTGATCAAAAGTTATCAAAAGAATTATCCTACTCCAAAAAATGCGGTACTTATAAATGAACAATTTTTTTGTGCTAGCTAAAAAACACATAGTATTGCATATGTGTGTCAAAGTTAAAGCTATCAACATCAAACTTATTCACTTGCTTCAGATGTCAACCAGAAGCTCTGTGCCAAATTTGGCCCAAATTGGCCAATAGGGAGCGCTATAAACAGAGAAACATCAAGTGACATGAAAGTTGATCGGATTCGCATGAAATTTGGTGACCATGATATGGAGTCAATGTACCTCCTGGTAACGAAATAGAACTATTTGCATTCCGTAGGCTCCGCGAGACCTGGGTGCCAAGTCGCGCGGGGAGGCTTGGCCCCCTTTCATAGATGTTTGCAGTTCTAGTTATTAGGGGGCCAAGCCCGCGGGGCTTGGGAAACGCGTATGCAAGCACACGCATTTCCCAGGACGAGCGGTGCTGGGAACCCTATTGTTTTTGTTCGGATTTTTATTATTATTATTATTATTATTATTATTATTATTATTATTATTTTTTATTTTTCCGTTGGTAAAAGTGGTGCTGCAGGCTAAACCGTGCAAGGCAGGGTGGTGCAATTTGGAGGGTTGGTCCAAACCCCTGCACTCACCTCAGACGCAAAAAATTACATATGTCCGCCAGCAGGGGGCGCTATAACCAAGGGCAACACGTTTTGGGCTATAACTCCCACACCATATGTCGCACATTCAAAAACCTCATATCCACAGATTCCCTGAATAGCCCTGAATTACATGGGCTAGGCCACGCCCATTTCCGCCCATAATTTTTTTTTTGCAAAATTGCGAAAACTGGAAAACTTACTTTTTCGAACTCCTCCTTGGGGTTTTGTCCGATCAGTGTGAAATTTGGCACGTACACTCTTCAGCTGGACCTGATCTAAAGTTATCAAAAGAATTTTGTTCATTCAAAATATGCGCAAATTATTAACAAATAAAATTTTCAAGCTAGCTATAGCAACGCTAACAGTTGCATATTTCGGTCAAAATAAATGGTAACTCCACCAAATCTGAGATGCTTAGTTGGCATGTAACTGTGGGGGTACTAGCCAAATTTGGCTAATTTTGGCCCTAGGGGGCACTCCAAATATGGGAAATTCATATCTCTTAAATGACATCACCGATTTTTACCAAATTTGCTGGGTATGATGCTGGGTCACTCCCGAGGCCAAATCTAGAAGTTCATCACAACTGGTCAAAGTGGGCGTGGCTTATTACAAGATAAACAAAAAACTTTTATTTCAACTCAAGTATTTTGCTGAGGGCTGTGAAATTTACAGGGTATATATAGAATAGCACACTGACCACCTATTCCAAAAATTGTTTGTCTACTCCACTAGGTGGCGCTGTAATGGAAGCAAACGCATTTTGCCCTGTAACTTCCACATTTTAAATCAAATCTTCTTAAACTTTATATTCACGTGTTCCCCAAATAGAGTCGCATCTTCTGACATAGCCCACGCCCACTCCGACAGCATATTTCTCTTTCTAAGTCACTACATATTAAAAACCTACTTTTTCGAACTCCTCCTAGTCTTTAAGCTACCTCTGCACGAAACTTTGCACATACAATCTGCAGACCTGCCTGATCAAAAGTTATCAAAAGAATTTTGCTACTCCAAAAAATGCGGTACTTATAAATTAAAAATTTTTTTCTGCTAACTAAAAAACACAAACTATTGCATATTTGTGTCAAAGTCAAAGCTATCAACATCAAACTCTATTTACTTGCTTCAGAGGTCAACCAGAAGCTCTGTGCCAAATTTGGCCCAAATTGGCCAATAGGGGGTGCGAGAAAAAGAGAAACATCAAGTGACATGAAAGTTGATCGGATTCGCGAGAAATTTGGTGACCATGATATGGAGTCAATGTACCTCCTGGTAACGAAATAGAACTATTTGCATTCCGTGGGCTCCGCGAGACCTTGGTGCCATGTCTCGCGGGGAGGCTTGGCCCCCTTTCATAATGCTTGCAGTTCTAGTTATTATTACAGGCCCGAGCACTCAGGGTGCGAGGACCGTATTGTATCTGTTGTGATTATTATGGGCCCGAGCACTTACGGTGCGAGCACTGGATTGTATCTGTAGTGATTATTATTATTACGGGCCCGAGCACTCACGGTGCGAGGACCGTATTTCATCTGTAGTGATTATTATTATTATTCTTATTCTTATTACGGGCCCGAGCACTCACGGTGCGAGGACCGTATTGTATCTGTTGTGATTATTATTATTATTATTCTTTTCATTCTTCCACTTTACAGGGCTTTTTGGGGGCTTTAACGTGTTTCAATTCGAACAAAAATGTAGCTGAAAAATCAGGTCTGGTGAAAATTCTATGATTTTATAAGTTTCGCCAGTGGTCGGGGCAAAATGGCTCCCAGGCGCCCCTAGAAAAAATAAAAAATTCATGAAAAATCTGTGGTTTGCCCGATTATGCTGAAATTTGGTAGGCACGTAGAGCTTGCCAAGACAAACGGATTTGCCATTGGGACGTTTTTGTCCAATGCACAGGATGCCCGCTAGGTGGCGTTGAAAATACAAAATAAGGCAATTTTTGCCGATTTCAGGCATCGGAATTTAAGGATTTCCTCCTAGGGGTTTTACCGGATTCTGATGAAAATCACTTTGTTTACTCTTGACCCTTTGAAGATCAAAAGTTATTAAAATCATCTCAGGTGGAGTGACAGTGTGGGCGTGGCAGGGCCGCCATTTTAAGCGTTTTGCCATAAAATTTCAAATGCTTATAACTTCAGTGATATTTGTCCGACCTGCACCAAACGTCAGGCGTATTATAAGAATCCAGCCCTGAAACCAATCAAATGGTCATATTCAGCCATACTGACAGCGCCCCCACCTGGCGACAGGAAATGACGAAAATTCGGCATGTGTCATACTTTTGCGAACTCCTCCTACCGATTTCATCTGAATGTCACTAAAACGGGCAGGGAAACTCTTGAGACCTGTACCATGAAAAGTTATTAAAATCTTCTTGTTCGGATTAACCATCTGGGCGTGATTGGGCGGCCATTTTGAGCATCTCGCCGTGGACATTGATTCCCTAATAAATTTAGGTAAACTTTGTTCGTTACATCCCAAACTTCACAAGCTGGTCAGTTTCCATAGACAATTACTAATTGTATTGGTTTTGCAAGTGGGCGGGGCCAACTGCCTCTCTAGCGCCCTCTGAACTGCAGCCCCAAGGCCTTCTTCCACGTACACTGATGAAAGTTGCTGGACATATGTATCACACCCACGTCTTCAAAAAAGTCTCTTGACACCATAGGCTAAAGTCATCAGGAAGTCGGCCATATTGAATTGAACAGCCATTTTCGGCGATTTGCATGTTGCGATCTTTTGCGTACTTCTCCTAGGGATTTTTTCGGATTTTCTTGAAAACCGCTGTGTGTAGTCTTGACTCCTTGAAGAGCAAAAGTTATTAAATTCATATCGGTGGGAGTCATGGTGTGGGCGTGGCAGGGCTGCTATTTTAAGCGATTCGCCTTGAAAATTCAAATGCTTATGACTTCAGTGTACATCGTCCGACATGCAACAAACTTTATGCATATCATAAGAGTCCCACCCTCAAGCCGTTCAAGTGGTCAAATTTACCCATACTGACAGCGCCCCCTCCTGGCGACAGGAAATTTCCAAAATTGTGCACGTGTCATACTTTTGCGAACTTCTCCTGCAGATTTCATCTGAATGTCACGAAAAAGGGTGTGGACACTGTGGAGCCCTGTGCCATGAAAACTTATCAAAATCTCTTGTTGTCAATTAAAGGTGTGGGTGTGACGGGGCGGCCATTTTGAGCATCTTTCCGTGACAGGCGACAGTTACTAGTCTGAAGAACATTTCCATGCCATTCCTGCGACAGACCCAAGCAACGTTACCTCCAGTCGGCGAGCCCAGGGATTGGCAGTCGCTCGTTCTCGGCGGTGCCTCGTGTGCAAGGGCCCGTACAACGCCGCTTGCGGCTTTAATTACGGGCCCGAGCACTCACGGTGCGAGGACTGTATTGAATCTGTTGTGATTATTATTATTATTATTGCTATTATTCTTATTATTACGGGCCCGAGCACTCATGGTGCAAGGACCGTATTGTATCTGTAGTGATTATTATATTATTACGGGCCCGAGCACTCACGGTGCGAGGACCGTATTGTATCTGTAGTGATTTTTATTATTCTTATTATTCTTATTATTATTATTATTCTTCCACTTTACAGGGCTTTTTGGGGGCTTTAACGTATTTCAATTCGCACAAAAATGTGGCTGAAAAATCAGGCCTGGTGAAAATTCTATGATTTTATTCGTTTCGCCAGTGAGCGGGGCAAAATGGCTCCACAGCGCCCCCTAGAAAAATTTAAAAATTCATGAAAAATCTGTGGTTTGCCCGATTATGCTGAAATTTGGTAGGCATGTAGAGCGTGCCAAGACAAATGGATTTGCCAAATGGGACATTTTTCTCCAATGCACAGGAAGACCGCTAGGTGGTGTTGAAAATTCAAAAATTAGGCCATTTTTGCCGATTTCAGGCATCGGAATTTAACGAACTCCTGCTAGGGGTTTTGCCGGATTCTCATGAAAATCACTGTGTTTACTTTTGACCCCTTGAAGATCAAAAGTTATTAAAATCATCTCGGTTGGAGTCAAGGTGTGGGCGTGGCAGGGCCGCCATTATAAGCGTTTTGCCATGAAATTTCAAATGCTTATAACTTCAGTGATATTTGTCCAACGTGCACCAAACCTCAGTATTATTATAAGAGTCCTGCCCTGAAACCACTCAAATGGTCATATTCAGCCATACTGACAGCGCCCCCTGCTGGCGACAGGAAATGACAAAAATTGGGCATGTGTCATACTTTTGCAAACTTCTCCTACAGATTTCATCTGAATGTCATGAAAACGGGCATGGACACTCTTGAGACCTGTGACATGAAAAGTTATTAAAATCTTCTTGTTCGGATTAACCCTGTGGGCGTAATGGGGCGGCCATTATCAGTATCTCGCCGTGAACATTGATTCCCTAATAAATTTAGGTAAACTTTGTTCTTTACATACCAAACTTCACAAGCTTGTCAGTTTCCATTGACAATTACTAATTGTATTGGTCTTGCAAGTGGGCGGGGCCAACTGCCTCGCTAGCGCCCTCTAAACTGCAGCCCCAAGGCCTTCCTGCACGTACACTGATGAAAGTTGTTGGACATATGTATCACACCCACGTCTACAAAAAAGTCGCTTGACACCATTGGCTAAAGTCAACAGGAAGTCGGCCATTTTTAATTGAACAGCCATTTTTGGCGATTTGCACGTTGCGTACTTTAACGAACTCCTCCTAGGGATTTTGTCCGATTCTCATGAAAATCGCAGTGTGTACTCTTGACCCCTTGAAGATCAAAAGTTATTAAATTCATTTAGTTGGGAGTCATGGTGTGGGTGTGGCAGGGCCGCCATTTTAAGCGATTCGCCATGAAAATTCAAATGCTTATGGCTTCAGTGTAAATTGTCCGACATGCACCAAACTTTCTGCATATCATAAGAGTCCCGCCCTGAAGCCATTCACATGGTCATATTTAGCCATACTGACAGCGCCCCCTCCTGGTGACAGGAAATTAGCAAAATTGTGCATGTGTCATACTTTTTGCGAACTTCTCCTGCACATTTCATCTGAATGTCACGAAAGCGGGTTTGGACACTCTTCAGCCCTGTGACATGAAAACTTATCAAAATCTCTTGTTGTCAATTAACAGTGTGGGTGTGACGAGTTGGACATTTTGAGCATCTTTCCGTGACAGGCGAAAGTGACAGGTCTGAAGAACATTTACATGCAATTCCTGTGACAGACCTATGCAACTTTACCTGAAGTTGTTGAGCGCAGGGATTGGCGGTGGCTCGTTCTCGGCGGTGCATCAGTGTGCGAGGGCCCGTACAACGCCGCTTGCGGCTTTAATTCTTATTATTATACTTATTATTATTATTCTTCCACTTTACAGGGCTTTTTGGGGGCTTTAACGCATTTCAATTCGAAAAAAATGTCGCTGAAAAATCAGGCCTGGTGAAAATTCTATGATTTTATAGGTTTCGCCAGTGGGCGGGGCAAAATAGCTCCACAGCGCCCCCTAGAAAAATTTAAAAATTCATGAAAAATCAGTGTTTTGCCCGATTATGCTGAAATTTGGTAGGCATGTAGAGCTTGCCAAAACAAACGGATTTGCCCTTTGGGACGTTTGTGTCCAATGCACAGGATGCCCGCTAGGTGGCGTTGAAAATAGAAAAATAAGGCAATTTTTGCCGATTTCAGGCATCAGAATTTAACGAACTCCTCCTAGGGGTTTTGCCGGATTCTCATGAAAATCACTGTGTTTACTCTTAACCTCTTGAAGATCAAAATTTATTAAAATCATCTCGGTTGGAGTCAAGGTGTGGGCGTGGCAGGGCCGCCATTTTAAGCGTTTTGCCATGAAATTTCAAATGGTTATAACTTTAGTGATATTTGTCCGACCTGCACCAAACGTCAGTCTTATTATAAGAGTCCCGCCCTGAAACCAATCAAATGGTCATATTCAGCCATACTGACAGCGCCCCCTCCTGGCGACAGGAAATGACAAAAATTGGGCATGTGTCATACTTTTGCGAACTCCTCCTACAGATTTCATCTGAATGTCACTAAAACGGGCGTGGACACTCTTGAGACCTGTACCATGAAAAGTTATTAAAATCTTCTTGTTCGGATTAACCTTGTGGGCTGATGAGGCGGCCATTTTGAGCATCTCGCCGTGAACATTGATTCCCTAATAAATTTAGGTAAACTTTGTTCTTTGCATACCAAACTTCACAAGCTTGTCAGTTTCCATAGACAATTACTAATTGTATTGGTTTTGCAAGTGGGCGGGGCCAACTGCCTCGCTGGCGCCCTCTAAACTGCAGCCCCAAGGCCTTCCTGCACATACACTGATGAACGTGGCTGGGCATATGTATCACACCCACGTCTACAAAAAAGTCTCATGACACCATAGGCTAAAGTCAACAGGTAGTCGGCCATTTTTAATTGAACGGCCATTTTTGGCGATTTGCACGTTGTGTACTTTAACGAACTCCTCCTAGGGATTTTGTCCGATTCTCAGGAATATCGCTGTGTGTACTCTTGACCCCTTGAAAAGCAAAAGTTATTAAATTCATTTCGGTGGGAGTAATGGTGTGGGCGTGGTAGGGCCGCCATTTTAAGCAATTCGCCATGAAAATTCAATTGCTTATGGCTTCAGTGTAAATTGTCCGACATGCACCAATCTTTATGCATATCATAAGAGTCCCGCCCTGAAGCCATTCACATGGTCATATTTAGCCATACTGAAAGCGCCCCCTCCTGGTGACAGGAAATTAGCAAAATTGTGCATGTGTCATACTTTTGCGAACTTCTCCTGCACATTTCATCTGAATGTCACGAAAACGGGTTTGGACACTCTTGAGCCCTGTGACATGAAAACTTATCAAAATCTCTTGTTGTCAATTAACAGTGTGGGTGTGACGGGGTGGTCATTTTGAGCATCTTTCCGTGACAGGCGAAAGTGACAGGTCTGAAGAACATTTACATGCAATTCCTTCGACAGACCTATGCAACTTTACCTCCAGTTGGAGAGCGCAGGGATTGGCGGTGGCTCGTGCTCGGCGGTGCATCGGTGTGCGAGGGCCCATACAACGCTGCTTGCGGCTTTAATTATTACGGGCCCGAGCACTCACGGTGCGAGGATCGTATTGTATCTGTAGTATTATTATTATTATTATTATTATTATTATTATTCTTATTATTATTATTATTCTTCCACTATACAGAGCTTTTTGGGTGCTTTAACGTGTTTTTATTCGAACAAAAATGTGGCTGAAAAATCAGGCCTTGTGAAAATTCTATGATTTTATTGGTTTCACAAGTGGGCGGGGCAAAATGGCTCCACAGCGCCCCCTAGAAAAATTTGAAAATTCATGAAAAATCTTTGGTTTGCCCGATTATGGTGTAATTTGCTAGGCATGTAGAGCTTGACAAGACAAATGGATTTGCTCTTTGGAACATTTTTGTCAAATGCACAGGATGCCCGCTAGGCGGCGTTGAAAATACAAAATAAGGCAATTTTTGCCGATTTCAGGCATTGTAATTTAACGAACTCCTCCTAGGGGTTTTGCCGGATTCCCACGAAAATCACTGTGTTTACTCTTGACCCCTTAAAGATCAACATTCATTAAAATCATCTCGTTTGGAGTCAAGGTGTGGGCGTGGCAGGGCCGCCATTTTAAGCGTTTTGCCATGAAATTTCAAATGCTTATAACTTCAGTGATATTTGTCCGACCTGCACCAAACGTCAAGCGTATTATAAGAGTCATGCCCTGAAACCAATCAAATGGTCATATTCAGCTATACTGACAGCGCCCCGTCCTGGCGACAGGAAATCACAAAAATTGGGCATGTGTCATACTTTTGTGAACTCCTCCTACAGATTTCATCTGAATGTCACTAAAACGGGCGTGGACACTCTTGAGACCTGTACCATGAAAAGTTATTAAAATCTTCTTTTTCAGAATAACCCTGTGGGCGTGATGGGGCGGCCATTTTGAGCATCTCGCCGTGAACATTGATTCCCTAATAAATTTAGGTAAACTTTGTTCTTTACATACCAAACTTCAGAAGCTGGTCAGTTTCCATAGACAATTACGAATTGTATTGGTTTTGCAAGTGGGCGGGGCCAACTGCCTCGCTTGCGCCCTCTAAACTGCAGCCCCAAGCCTTCTTCCACATACACTGATGAAAGTTGCTGCACATATGTATCACACCCACCTCTACAAAAAAGTCTCTTGACACCATAGGCTAAATTCAACAGGAAGTCGGACATTTTGACTTGAACGGCCATTTTTGGCGATTTGCACGTTGCGTACTTTAACGAACTGCTCCTAGGTATTTTGTCTTATTTTCATGAAAACCGCTGTGTGTAGTCATTACCCCATGAAGAGCAAAAGTTATTAAATTCATTTCGTTGGGAGTCATGGTGTGGGCGTGGCAGGGCCGCCATTTTAAGCGATTCGCCATGAAAATTCAAATGCTTATGATTTCAGCGTACATTGTCCGACCTGCACCAAACTTTATGCATATCATAAGAGTCCCGCCCTGAAGCCAATCACATGGTCATATTTACCCAAACTGCCAGCGCCCCCTCCTGGCGATAGGAAATTACCACAATTGTGCATGTGTCATACTTTTGCAAACTTCTCCTGCAGATTCCATTTGAATGTCACGAAAAAGGGTGTGGACTCTCTTGAGCCCTGGGACATGAAAACTTATCAAAATCTATTGTTGTCAATTAACGGTGTGGGTGTGACGGGGCGGCCATTTTGAGCATCTTTCCGTGACAGGTGACAGTGACAGGTCTGAAGAACATTTACATGCAATTCCTGCGACCCACCTATGCAACGTTACCTCCTGTCGGCAAGTGCAGGTTTTGGCGGTTGCTTGTTCTCGGCGGTGAATCGGTGTGCGAGGGCCCGTACAACGCCGCTTGCGGCTTTAATTATTATTATTCTTATTATTATTCTTCCACTTTACAGGGCTTTTTAGGGGCTTTATCGTGTTTCAATTCGAACAAAGATGTGGCTGAAAAATCACGGCTGGTGAAAATTCTATGATTTTATTGGTTTCGCGACTCGGCAGGGCAAAATGGCTCCACAGCGCCCCCTAGAAAAATTAAAAAATTCATGAAAAATCTGTGGTTTGCCCGATTATGCTGAAATGTGGTAGGCATGTAGTGCTTGCCAAGACAAATGGATTTGCCTTTGGGACATTTTTGTCCAATGCACAAGATGCCAGCTAGCTGGCGTTGAAAATACAAAATAAGGCAATTTTTGCCAATTTCAGGCATCGGAATTTAACGAACTCCTCCTAGGGGTTTTGCCGGATTTTCATGAAAATCACTGTGTTTGCTCTTGACCCCTTGAAGATCAAAAGTTATTAAAATCATCTCGGTTGGAGTCACGGTGTGGGCGTGGCAGGGCTGCCATTTTAAGCGTTTTGCCATGAAATTTCAAATGCTTATAACTTCAGTGATATTTGTCCGACCCGCACCAAACGTCAGGCGTATGATAAGAGTCCGACCCTGAAACCACTCAAATGGTCATATTCAGCCATACTGACAGCGTCCCCTCCTGGCGACAGGGAATGACCAAAATTGGGTATGTGTCATACTTTTGCGAACTCCTCCTACCGATTTCATCTGAATGTTACTTAAACGGGCGTGGACACTCTTGAGACCTGTATCATGAAATGTTATTAAAATCTTTTTGTTCAGATTAACCCTGTGGGCGTGATGGGGAGGCCATTTTGAGCATCTCGCCGTGAACATTGATTCCCTAATAAATTTAGGTAAACTTTGTTCTTTACATACCAAACTTCACAATCTGGTCAGTTCCCATAGACAATTACTAATTGTATTGGTTTTGCAAGTGGGCGGGGCCAACTGCCTCGCTAGCGCCCACTAAACTGCAGCCCCAAGGCCTTCTTCCACGTACACTGATGAAAGTTGCTGGAATTATGTATCACACCCACGTCTACAAAAAAGTCTCTTGACACCATAGGCTAAAATCAACAGGAAGTCGGCCATTGTTAATTGAACGGCCATTTTTGACGATTTGCACATTGCGTACTTTAACAAACTCCTCCTAGGGATTTTATCTGATTCTCATGAAAATCTCTGTGTGTACTCTTGACCCCATGAAGATCAAAAGTTATTAAATTCATTTCGGTGGGAGTCACGATGTGGCCGTGGCATGGCCGCCATTTTAAGCAATTCACAATGAAAATTCAAATGCTAATAACTTCAGTGTACATTGTCCCACATGCACCAAACTTTATGTGTATGATAAGAGTCTTGCCCTGAAACAAATCATATGGTCCTATTCAGCCATACAGACAGCGCCCCCTCCTGGCGACAGGAAATGCCCAAAATTGGGCATGTGTCATACTTTTGCGAACTACTCCTCCAGATTTCATCTGAATTAATCGATAACGGGCGTGGACACTCCGGAGAACCTTGACATCAGAATTTTTTAAAATATAATTGTTTGGATTAACCCTGCGGGCGTGACAGGGTGGCCATTTTGAGCATCTCAGTGTGAGCAACAAATCCCTAATAAATTTTGTAAACCTTGTTCATTACAAACAAACTTCACATACTGCTCAATTTTCATAGTAATTTATGAACTGTATCGGTTTTGCAAATGGGCAGGGCTAACTGCCTCGCTAGCGCCGCCTAAACTGCAGCCCCAAGGCACTCTTCCACATACACTGATGAAAATTGGTGGGCATATGTAGCACACCCGCATCTACAAAAAAGTCGCTGACCCCATAGGCTAAAGTCAACAGGAAGTCGGCCATTTTGAATTAAACAGCTATTTTTGGCGATTTGCATGTTGCGTTCTTTTGCGAACTCCTCCTAGGGATTTTTTTGGATTTTCATAAAAACTGCTGTGTGTAGTCTTGACCCCTTGAAGGGCAAAAGTTATTAAATTCATTTCTGTGGGAGTCATGGTGTGGGCGTGGCTGTGCTGCCATTTTAAGCGATTCGCCATGAAAATTCAGATGCTTGTGACTACAGTGTGCATTATCCGACATGCACCAAACTTTATGCATATCATAAGAGTCCTGCCCTGAAGCCATTCACATGGTCATATTTAGCCATACTGACAGCGCCCCCTCCTGGCGACAGGAAATTACCAAAATTGTGCATGTGTCATTCTTTTGCGAACTTCTCCTGCAGATATCATCTGAATGTCAGGAAAAAGGGTGTGGACACTCTTGAGCCCTGTGACTTGAAAACATATCAAAATCTCTTGTTGTCAATTAACAGTGTGGGTGTGACGGGGTGGCCATTTTTAGCATCTTTCCGTGTCAGGCGACAGTGACAGGTCTGAAGAACATTTAAATGCAATTCCTGCGAGAGACCCAAGCAACGTTACCTCCAGTTGACTTGCGCAGGGATTGGCGGTCGCTCGTTCTCGGCAGTGCTTCGGTGTGCGAGGTCCCGTACAACGCCGCTTGCGGCTTTAATTCTTATTATTCTTCCACTTCTCAGGGCTTTTTGGGGGTTTTATCGTGTTTCAATTCGAACAAAAATGTGGCTGAAAAATCAGGCCTGGTGAAAATTCTATGATTTTATTGGTTTCGCCAGTGAGCGGGGCAAAATGGCTCCACAGCACCCCCTAGAAAAATTTAAAAATTTATGAAAAATCTGTGGTTTGCCCGATCTTGCTGAAATTTGGTAGTCATGTAGAGCTTTCCAAGACGAACGGATTTACCTTTTGGAACCTTTTTGTCCAATGCACAGGATGCCCGCTAGGTGGCGTAGAAAATACAAAATAAGGCCATTTTTGCCGATTTCAGGCATCGGAATTTAACGAACTCCTCCTAGAGGTTTTGCAGGATTCTCATGAACATCACTGTGTTTACTCTTGACCCCTTGACGATCAAAAGTTATTAAAATCATCTCGGTTGGAGTCACAGTGTGGGCGTGGCAGGGCCACCATTTTAAGCGTTTTGCCATGAAATTTCAAATGCTTATAACTTCAGTGATATTTGTCCCACCTGCACGAAATCTCAGGCGTATGATAAGAGTCCCGCCCTGAAACCACTGAAATGGTCATATTCAGCCATACTGACAGCGTCCCCCTCCTGGCGACAGGAAATGACCAAAATTGGGCATGTGTCATCCTTTTGGGAACTCTTTCTACAGATTTCATCTGAATGTCACTAAAACGGGCGGGGACACTCTTGAGACCTGTACCATGAAAAGTTATTAAAATCTTTTTGTTCGGATTAACCCTGTGGCCGTGATGGGCCGGCCATTTTGAGCATCTCGCCGTAAACATTGATTCCCTAATAAATTTACGTAAACTTTCTTCTTTAAATACCAAACTTCACAAGCTGGCCAGTTTCCATAGACAATTACTAATTGTATAGGTTTTGCAAGTGGTTGGGGCCAACTGCCTCGCTAGCGCCCTCTAAACTGCAGCTCCAAGGCCTTCTTCCACGTACACTGATGAAAGTTGCTGGACTTATGTATGACACCCATGTCTACAAAAAAGTCTCTGACACCATAGGCTAAAGTCAACAGGAAGTCGGCCATTTTTAATTGAACAGCCATTTTTGGCGATTTGCACGTTGTGTACTTTAACAAACTCCTTCTAGGGATTTTGTCTGATTCTCATGAAAATTGCTCAGTGTACTCTTGACCCCTTGAAGATCAAAAGTTATTAAATTCATCCTGGTGGGAGTTACGGCGTGGGTGTGGCTGTGCCGCCATTCTAAGCGATTCGACATGAAAATTCAAATACTTATAACTTCAGTGTACTTTGACCTTCATGCACCAAACTTTATGGGCATCATGAGAGTCTTGCCCTAAAGCCGATCAAATGGTCATATTAAGCCATACTGACAGCGCCCCCACTGGCGACAGGAAATGGCCAAAATTGTGCATGTGTCATACTTTTGCGAACTTCTCCTACAGATTTCATCTGAATGTCACTAAAACGGGCGTGGACACTCTTGAGACCTGTTCCATGAAAAGTTCTTAAAATCTTCTTGTTCGGATTAACCCTGCGGGCGTGATGGGGCGGCCATTTTGAGCATCTTGCCGTGAGCATTGATTCCCTAATAAATTTAGGTAAACATTGTTCTTTACATACCAAACTTCACAATCTGGTCAGTTTCCATAGACAATTACTAATTGTATTGGTTTTGCAAGAGGGCGGGGCCAACTGTCTTGCTAGCGCCCTCTAAACTGCAGCCCCAAGGCCTTCTTCCACGTACACTGATGAAAGTTGCTGGACTTATGTATCACACCCACGTCTACAAAAAAGTCTCTGACACCATAGGCTAAAGTCAACAGGAAGTCGGCCATTGTTAATTGAACGGTCATTTTTGGCGATTTGCACATTGCGTACTTTAACGAACTAATCCTAGGGATGTTGTCTGATTCTCATGAAAATCGCTGTGTGTACTCTTGACCCCTTGACGATCAAAAGTTATTAAATTCATTTTTGTTGGAGTCACGATGTGGGCGTGGCAGGGCCGCCATTTTAAGCAATTCACAATGAAAATTCAAATGCTAATAACTTCAGTGTTCATTGTCCAACATGCACCAAACTCTATGTGTATGATAAGACTCTTGCCCTGAAACAAAACAAATTGTCCTATTCAGCTATACAGACAGCACCCCCTCCTGGCGACAGGAAATGCCCAAAATTGGGCATGTGTCATACTTTTGCAAACTCCTCCTACAGATTTCATCTGAATTAATCGATAACGGGCGTGGACACTCCGGAGAACCGTGACATCAAAAGTTATTAAAATCTGATTGTTTGGTTTAACCCTGCGGGCGTGAAAGGCCGGCCATTTTGAGCATCTCAGTGTGATCAACAAATCCCTAATAAATTTTGTAAAACCTTCTTCATTACAAACAAACTTCACATACTGCTCAATTTTCATAGTAATTTATGAACTGTATCGGTTTTGCAAGTGGGCAGGGCTAACTGCCTCGCTAGCGCCCCCTAAACTGCAGCCCCACGGCACTCATCCACATACACTGATGAAAATTGGTGGGCATATGTAGCACACCCGCATCTACAAAAAAGTCTCTTGACCCCATAGGCTAAAGTCAACAGGAAGTCGGCCATTTTGAATTGAACAGCCATTTTTGGCGATTTGCATGTTGCGTTCTTCTGCGAACTCCTCCTAGAGATTTTTTCGGATTTTCATAAAAACTGCTGTGTGTAGTCTTGACCCCTTGAAGGGCAAAAGTTATTAAATTCATTTCGATGGGAGTCATGGTGTGGATGTGGCAGGGCCGCCATTTTAAGCATTTTGCCTTGAAATTTCAAATGCTTATAACTTCAGTGATATTTGTCCGACCTGCACCAAACGTCAGGCCTATTATAAGAGTCCCGCCCAGAAACAATTCAAATGGTCATATCCAGCCATACTGAATGCGCCCC
This sequence comes from Gymnothorax javanicus, assembly GCA_029692085.1. NCBI lineage: Eukaryota > Metazoa > Chordata > Actinopteri > Anguilliformes > Muraenidae > Gymnothorax > Gymnothorax javanicus. Next base: position 116,253,747 of record CM056200.1, read on the forward strand.
CTCCTGGCGAAAGGAAATGACAAAAATTGGGCATGTGTCATACTTTTGCGAACTCCTCCTACAGATTTCAACTGAATGTCACGAAAACGGGCGTGGACAGTCTTGAGACCTACACCATGAAAAGATCTTAAAATCTTCTTGTTCGGATTAACCCTGTGGGCGTGATGGGGCGGCCATTTTGAGCATCTCACCGTGAACATTGATTCCCTAATAAATTTAGGTAAACTTTGTTCTTTCCATACCTAACATCACAAGCTGGTCAATTTCCATAGACAATTACTAATTGTATTGGTTTTGCAAGTGGGTGGGGCCAACTGCCTCGCTTGCGCCCTCAAAACTGCAGCCCCAAGGCCATCTTCCACATACACTGATGAAAGTTGCTGGTCATATGTATCACACCCACATCTACAAAAAAGTCTCTAGACACCATAGGCTAAAGTCAACAGGAAGTCAGCCATTTTTAATTGAACGGCCATTTTTGGCGATTTGAACGTTGCGTACTTTAACGAACTCCTCCTAGGGATTTTGTCTGATTCTCATGAAAATCGCTGTGTGTACTCTTGACCCCTTGGACATCAAAAGTTATTCAATTCATTTTGGTGGGAGTCACGTTGTGTGCGTGGCAGGGCGGCCATTTTAAGCAATTCACATTGAAAATTCAAAAGCTTATCACTTCAGTGTACATTGTCCCACATGCACCAAACTTTATGTGTTTGATAAGAGTCTTGCCCTCAAGCAAATCAAATTGTCCTATTCAGCCATACTGACAGCGCCCCCTCCTGGCAACAGGAAATGGCCAAAATTGGGCATGTGTCATACTTTTGCGAACTCCTCCAACAGATTTCATCTGAATTAAACGAAAACGGGCTTGGACACTCCCGAGAACCGGGACATCAATATTTAATAAAATCTAATTTTTTAGATAAACCCTGCGGGCGTGACAGGGCGGCCATTTTGAGCATCTCAGTGTGAACAACAATTCCCTCATAAATTTAGCAAAACCTTGTTCATTACACAACAAACTTCACATACTGGTCAGTTTCCATAGTAATTTATGAACTGCATCGGTTTCGCAAGTGGACAGGGCCAACTGCCTCACTATCGCCCCCTCAACTGCAGTCCCAAGGCACTCTTCCACGTACGCTGATAAAAATTGGTTCGCATATGTAGCACAACCACATCTACAAAAAAGTCTCTTGACACCACAGGCTAAAGTCAATGGAAAGTCGGCCATTTTGAATTGAACAGCCATTTTTGGCGATTTGCATGTTGCGTTCTTTTGCGAACTCCTCCTAGGGATTTTTTTGGATTTTCATGAAAACCGCTGTGTTTAGTCTTGACCCCTTGAAGTGCAAAAGTTATTAAATTCATTTCAGTGGGAGTCATGGTGTGGGCGTGGCAGGGCCGCCATTTTAAGCGATTCGCCATGAAAATTCAAATGCTTTTGACCTCAGTGTACCTTGTCCGACAAGCACTAAACTTTATGCATATCATAAGAGTCCCGCCCTGAAGCCATTCACATGGTCATATTTAATCATACTGACAGCGCCCCCTCCTGGCGACAGGAAATTACCAAAATTGGGCATGTGTCATACTTTTGCGAGCTCCTCCTACAGATTTCATCTGAATGTCACGAAAACGAGTGTAGACACTCTGAAGACCTGTGAGATGAAAATTCTTAAAAGTCGTTTCATTCGGTTTTACACTGTGCGGGTGATGTGGCGGCCATTTTGAGCATCTCGCCGTGAACATTGATTCCCTAATAAATTTTGGTAAACTTTGTTCATTGTACACCAAGCGTCACAAGCTTGTCAGTTTCCATGGAATATTACTAATGGTCTTGGTTTCGCAAGTGGGTGGGGCCAACTGGCTCGCTAGCGACCCCTAAACTGCAGCCCGAAAGTCCCCTTCCACGTACACTGATGAGAATTGGTCGACATATGTATCTCACCCACTACTACACAAAAGTCTCTGACACCATAGCAAAAGTCAACAGAAAGTCGGCCATTTTTAATTGAACGGCCATTTTTGGCGATTTGCACGTTGCGTACTTTAACGAACTCCTCCAAGGGATTTTGTCTGATTCTCATGAAAATCGCTGTGTGTACTCTTGACCCCTTGAAGATCAAAAATTATTAAATTCATTACGGTGGGAGTCATGGTGTTTTGTCGTGGCAGCGCCGCCATTTTAAGCGATTCGCTATGAAAATTCAAATGCTTATGACTTCAGTGAATATTGTCCGACATGCACCAAACTTTATGCTTGACATAAGAGTCCCGCCCTGAAGCCATTCACATGGTCATATTTAGCCATACTGACAGCGCCCCCTCCTGGCGACAGGAAATTACCGAAATTGTGCATGTGTCATATTTTTGCGAACTTCTCCTACAGATTTCATCTGAATGTCACAAAAAAGGGTGTGGACACTCTTGAGCCCTGTGAGATAAAAAGTTATTAAAATCTCTTGAAGTCAATTAACAGGGTGGGCGTGACGGGGTGGCCATTTTGAGCATCTTGTCGTGACAGGCGACAGTGATAGGCCTGAAGAACATCAACATGCAATTCCTCCGACAGACTCGAGCAGCGTGACCTCCACTCGGCAAGTGCAGGGGTCAGTTGTCCCTTGTTCTTGGCGGTGCATCGGTGTGCGAGGGCCTGTACAACCCCGCTTGCGGCTTTAATTATTACAGGCCCTAGCACTCACGGTGCGAGGACCGTATTGTATCTCTCGTGATTATTATTATTACGGGCCCGAGCACTCACGGTGCGAGGACCGTATTGTATCTGTAGTGAATATTATTATTCTTATTATTACGGGCCCGAGCACTCACGGTGCGAGGACCGTATTGTATCTGTACTTATTATTATTATTCTTATTATTACGGGCCCGAGCACTCACGGTGCGAGGACCGTATTGTATCTGTTGTGATTATTATTATTATTCTTATTATTACGGGCCCGAGCACTCACAGTTCGAGGACCGTGTTGTATCTGTTGTGATTATTATTATTATTATTATTATTACGTGCCCGAGCACTCACGGTGCGAGGACCGTATTGTATCTGAAGTGATTATTATTCTTATTACGGGCCCGAGCACTCACGGTGCGAGGACCGTATTGTATCTGTTGTGATTATTATTATTATTATTCTTATTATTCTTCCACTTTACGGGGCTTTTTGGGGGCTTTAACGTGTTTCAATTCGAACAAAAATGTGGCTGAAAAATCAGGCCTAGTGAAAATTCTATGATTTTATAGGTTTCGCCAGTGGGCGGGGCAAAATGGCTCCACAGCGCCCCCTAGAAAAATTTAAAAATTCATGAAAAATCAGTGGTTTGCCCAATTAAGCTGAAATTTGGTAGGCATGTAGAGCTTGCCAAGACAAACGGATTTGCAGTGGGACGTTTTTGTCCAATGCACAGGATGCCCGCTAGGTGGCGTTGAAAATACAAAAAAAGGCCATTTTTGCCGATTTCAGTTATCGGAATTTAACGAACTCCTCCTAGGTGTTGTGCCACATTCTCATAAAAATCACTGTGTTTACTCTTGACCCCTTGAAGATCAAAAGTTATTAAAATCATCTCGGTTGGAGTCACGGTGTGGGCGTGGCAGGGCCGCCATTTCAAGCGTTTTGCCATGAAATTTCAAATGCTTATAACTTCAGTGATATTTGTCCCACCTGCACCAAACATCAGGCGTATTATAAGAGTCCCGCCCTGAAACCACTCAAATGGTCATATTCAGACATACTGACAGCGCCCCCTCCTGGCGACAGGAAATGTCAAAAATTGGGCATGTGCCATACTTTTGCGAACTCCTCCTACAGATTTCATCTGAATGTCACGAGAATGGGCGTGGACACACTTGAGAGCAAAGTTATTAAAATCTGCTCGTTCGGATTAACCCTGTGGGCGTGATGAGGCGGCCATTTTGAGCATCTCGCCGTGAACATTGATTCCCTAATAAATTTAGAGAAACTTTGTTCTTTACATACCAAACTTCACATGCTGGTCAGTTTCCATAAACAGTTACTAATTGTATTGGTTTTGCAAGTGGGCGGGGCCAACTGCCTCGCTAACGCCCTCTAAACTGCTGCCCCAAGGCCTTCTTCCACGTACACTGATGAAAGTTGCTGGACATATGTATCACACCCACGTCTACAAAAAAGTCTCTTGACACCATAGGCTAAAGTCAACAGGAAGTCGGCCATTTTTAATTGAACAGCCATTTTTGGCAATTTGCACGTTGCGTACTTTAACGAACTCCTCCTAGGGATTTCTTTACTGATTGTCATGAAAATTGCTGTGTGTACTCTTGACCCCTTGAAGATCAAAAGTTATTAAATTCATTTCGGTGGGAGTCACGGTGCGGGCGTGGCAGTCCCGCCATTTTAAGCAATTAACCATGAAAATTCACATGCTTATAACTTCAGTATACATTGTCCAACCTGTACCAAACTTCATGCATATCATGAGAGTCTTGCCCTGAAGCGATAAACGTGGTCATGTTTAGCCATACTGACAGCGCCCCCTCCTGGCGACAGGAAATTACCATAATTGGGCATGTGTCATACTTTTGCGAACTTCTCCGACACATTTCATCTGAATGTCACGAAAAAGGGTGTGGAAACTCTTGATCCCTTTGACATGAAAAGTTATTAAAATCTCTTATTGTTAATTAACGGTGTGGGCGTGAAAGGGCGGCCATTTTGAGCATATTGTCGTGACAGACGAAAGTGATAGGTCTGAAGAAAATCTACATGCAATTCCTCTGACAGACTAGAGCAGCAATACATCGACTTGCCGAGCGCAGGGGTCAGCGGTCGCTCGTTCTTGGCGGTGCATCGGTGTGCGAGGGCCCGTACAACGCCGCTTGCGGCTTTAATTACGGGCCCGAGCACCTACGGTGCGAGGACCGTATTGTATCTGTAGCGATTATTATTATTATTATTATTATTCTTTTTATTATTATTATTATTATTATTATTCCACTTTACAGGGCTTTTTGGGGGCTTTAACGTGTTTCAATTCGAACAAAAATGTGGCTGAAAAATCAGGCCTTGTGAAAATTCTATGATTTTATTGTTTTCGCCAGTGGGCGGGGTAAAATGGCTCCACAGCGCCCACTAGAAAAATTAAAAAATTCATGAAAAATCTGTGGTTTGCCCGATTATGCTGAAATTTGGTAGGCATGTAGAGCTTGCCACGAGAAACGGATTTGCCCTTGGGACCTTTTTTGTCCAATGCTGGGAAGACCGCTAGGTGGCGTTGAAAATTGAAAAAATTAGGCCATTTTTTCCGATTTCAGGCATCGGAATTTAACGAACTCCTCCTAGGGGTTTTGCTGGATTCTCATGAAAATCACTGTGTTTACTCTTGACCCTTTGAAGATCAGAAGTTATTAAAATCATCTCGGTTGGAGTCAAGGTGTGGGCGTGGCAGGGCCGCCATTTTAAGCATTTTGCCATGAAATTTCAAATGCTTATAACTTCAGTGATATTTGTCCGACGTGCACCAAACGTCAGGAGTATTATAAGAGTCCCGCCCTGAAACCACTCAAATGGTCATATTCAGCCATACTGACAGCGCCCCTTCCTGGCGACAGGAAATGTCAAAAATTGGGCATGTGTCATACTTTTGCGAACTCCTCCTACAGATTTCATCTGAATGTCGTGAAAACAGGCCTGGACACTCTTGAGACCTGTGACATGAAAAGCTATTAAAATCTTCTTGTTCGGATTAACCCTGTGGGCGTAATGGGGCGGCCATTTTGAGCATCTCGCCATGAACATTGATTCCCTAATAAATTTAGGTAAACTTTGTTCTTTACATACCAAACTTCACAAGCTGGTCAGTTTTCATAGACAATTACTAATTGTATTGGTTTTGCAAGTGGGCGGGGCCAACTGCCTCGCTAGCGCCCTCTAAACTGCAGCCCCAAGGGCTTCCTGCACGTACACTGATGAAAGTTGCTGGACATATGAATCACACCCACGTCTACAAAAAAGTCTCTGACACCATAGGCTAAAGTCAACAGGAAGTCGGCCATTTTTAATTGAACGGCCATTTTTGGCGATTTGCACATTGCGTACTTTAACGAACTCCTCCTAGGGATTTTATCCGATTCTCATGAAAATCGCTGTGTGTACTCTTGACCCCTTGAAGAGCAAAACTTATTAAATTCATTGAGGTGGGAGTCATGGTGTGGGCATGGCAGGGCCGCCATTTTAAGCGATTCGCCATGAAAATTCAAATGCTTATGACTTCAGTTTAAATTGTCCGACATGCACCAAACTTTATGCATATCATAAGAGTCCCGCCCTGAAGCCATTCACATGGTCATATTTAGCCATACTGACAGCGCCCCCTCCTGGTGACAGGAAATTAGCAAAATTGTGCATGTGTCATACTTTTGTGAACTTCTCCTGCAGATTTCATCTGAATGTCACGAAAACGGGTGTGGACACTCTTGAGCCCTGTGACATGAAAAACTTATCAAAATCTTTTTGTTGTCAATTAACAGTGTGGGTGTGACGGGGTGGACATTTTGAGCATCTTTCCGTGACAGGCGAAAGTGACAGGTCTGAAAAACATTTACATGCAATTCCTGCTACAGACTCAAGCAACTTTTCCTCCAGTTGGCGAGCGCAGGGATTGGCGGTGGCTCATTCTCGGCGGTGCATCGGTGTGCGAGGGCCAGAACAACGCCCCTTGCGGCTTTAATTCTTATTATTATTCTTATTATTCTTCCAATTTACAGGTCTTTTTGGGGGCTTTAACATGTTTCAATTCGAACAAAAATGTGGCTGAAAAATCAGGCCTGGTGAAAATTCTATGATTTTATTGTTTTCACCAGTGGGCGGGGCAAAATGGCTCCACAGCGCCGCCTAGAAAAATTGAAAAATTCATGAAAAATCTGTGGTTTGCCCGATTATGCTGAAGTTTGGTAGGCATGTAGAGCTTGCCAAGACAAACGGATTTGCTTTTTGGGACGTTTTTGTCCAATGCACAGGATGACCGCTAGGTGGCATTGAAAATTCAAAAATTTTTGCATTTTTGCCAATTTCAGGCATCGGAATTTAACGAACTCCTCCTAGGGGTTTTGCCGGATTCTCATTAAAATCACTGTGTTCCCTCTTGACCCCTTTAAGATCAAAAGTTATTAAAATGATCTTGGTTGGAGTCAAGGTGTGGGCGTGGCAGGGCCGCCATTTTAAGTGTTTTGCCATGAAATTTCAAATGCTTATAACTTCTGTGATATTTGTCCGATGTGCACCAAACGTCAGGATTATTATAAGAGTCCCCGCCCTGAAAACAATCAAATGGTCATATTCAGCCATACTGACAGCGCCCCCTCCTGGCGACAGGAAATGACAAAAAATTGGGCATGTGTCACTTTTTGCGAACTCCTCCTACAGATTTCATCTGAATGTCATGAAAACAGGCGAGGACCCTCTTGAGACCTGTACCATGAAAATTTATTAAAATCTTCTTGTTTGGATTAACCTTGTGGCGTGATTCTTATTTTGAGCATTTGCCGTGAACATGGATTCCCTAATAAATTTAGGTAAACTTTGTTCTTTACATACCAAACTTCACAAGCTGGTCAGTTTCCATGGACAATTACTAATTGTATTGGTTTTTACAAGCAAGTGGCCGGGGCCAACTGCCTCGCTTAGCGCCCTCTAACCTGCAGCCCCAAGGCCTTCTCCACATAACACTGATGAAAGTTGCTGGACATATGTATCAAACCCACTTCACAAAAAATCTCTGACACCATAGGCTAAATTCAACAGGAAGTCGGCCATTTTGAATTGAACGGCCATTTTTGGCAATTTAGGCGTTCGTGCTTTTAACGAACTCCTCCTAGGGATTTTGTCTGATTCTCATGAAAATCACTGAGTGTACTCTTGACCCCTTGAAGATTAAAAAATTATTAAAATCATTTCGGTGGGAGTCAAGATGTGGGCGTGGCAGGGCCGCCATTTTAAGCGATTCGCCATGAAAATTCAAATACTTATAACTTCAGTGTACATTGTCCGACATGCACTAAACTTCATGGGCATCATGAGAGTCTTGCCATAAAGCCAAACAAATGGTCATATTCAGCCATACTGACAGCGCCCCCTCCTGGCGACAGGAAATGTCCAAAATTGGGCATGTGTCATACTTTTGCGAACTCCTCCTACAGATTTCATCTGAATGTCGTGAAAACGGGCTTGGACACTTGAGAACCATGACATCAAAAGTTATTAAAATCTTATTGTTTGAATTAACCCAGTGGGGGTGACAGGGCAGCCATTTTGAGCATCTCAGTGTGAACAACAATTCCCTAATAAATTCAGTAAAACCTTGTTCATTACACAACAAACTTCACATACTGGTCAGGTTCCATAGTAATTTATGAACTGTATTCGGTTTTGCAAGTGGGCAGGGCCAACTGCCTCGATCAAAATTAAGCGCCCCCTAAACTGCAGCACCAAGGGCAAACTCTTCCACATACACTGATGAAAATTGGTGGGCATCTGTAGCACTCCCACATCTAAAAAAGTCTCCTGACACCATAGGCTAAAGTCAATGCACAGGAAGTCGGCCATTTTGAATTAAACAGCCATTTTTGGCGATTTTGCATTTCGTTCTTTTAACGAACTCCTCCAAGGGATTTTTTTGGATTTTCATGAAAATCACTGTGTTTAGTCTTTACCCCTTGAAGAGCAAAAATAATTAAATTCATTTCGGTGGGAGTCATGGTGTGGGCGTGGCAGGGCCGCCATTTTAAGCGATTCGCCATGAAAATTCAAATGCATATGACTTCAGTGTGCATGTCCGACATGCACCAAACTTTATGCATATCATAAGAGTCCCGCCCTAAAGCCATATACATGGTCATATTCAGCCATACTGACAGCGCCCCTCCTGGTGACATGAAAATACCAAAATTGTGCATGTGTCATTCTTTTGTGAACTTCTCCTGCAGATTTCATCTGAATGTCTAGAAAAAGGGTGTGGACACTTTTGAGCCCTGTGACATGAAAACTTATCAAAATCTTCTTGTTGTTAATTAACGGTGTGGGTGGATGGGAGGCCATTTAGAGCATTTTTCCGTGACGGTGACAGTGACAGGTCTGAAGAACATTTACATGCAATTTTCGTGACAGACCCAAACAACGTTGACTAAGTCGGTCAGCGCAGGGATTGAAAACTTGTCCTCGGGCGGTTATTGGTTTGCAATTCCTGCGGGGCCAACAGACTTAATTATTATTCTTATTATTAGCCCCATGGCACTCTTCGGCGGACACTGATGAAAGTTATCTGTAGTGATTATTATTATTATTATTCTTATTAGGGGCCCGAGCATCATAGGCTAAAGAGAACAGATCGTATCTGTAGTGATTTATTATTATTCTTATTATTATTATATTATTATTATTTTATTATTATTATTATTCTTATTATTATTATTCTTTTGTTTCGAGGCTTTTAGGGGGGCTTTAACATGTTTCAATTCGAACAAAAATGTGGCTGAAAAATCAGGCCTGGTGAAAATTTTATGATTTTATTAGTTTTCACCAGTGGGTGGACAAAATAGCTCTACAGCGCCCCCTAGAAAAATTAAAAAATCCATAAAAAATCTGTGGTTTGCCCGAATATGCTGAAATTTGGTAGGCATGTAGAGCTTGCCAAGACAAACGGATTTGCCCTTTGGGAAATTTTTTTGTCCATGCACAGGAAGACCGCTAGGTGACATTCAATATTCAAAAAATTAGGGCATTTTTGCCATTTCAGGCATTTTTTAACGAACTCCTCCTAGGGGGTTCATCTGATTCTCATTAAAAATCACTGTGTTTACTCTTGACCCTTGAAGATGAAAAAGTTATTAAAATCTTCTTGTTTGGAGTCAAGGTGTGGGCGTGCAGGGCCGCCATTTTAAGTGTTTTGCCATGAAAATTCAAATGCTTATAACTTCAGTGATATTTGTCCTTTGTGCACCAAACGTCAGGATTATTATAAGAGTCCGCCCTGAAACCAATCAAATGGTCATATTCAGCCATACTGACAGCGCCCCCTCCTGGCGACAGGAAATGACAAAAATTGGGCATGTGTCATACTTTTGCGAACTCCTCCTACAGATTTCATCCAGGAATGTCATGAATTTTTAATGGACACTCTTGAGACCTGTGACATGAAAAAGTTATTAAAATCTTCTTGTTTGGATTAACCCTGTGGGCGTAATGGGGCGGCCATTATCAGCATCTTGACCCCGTGAACATTTATTCCTAATAAATTTAGGTAACCTTTGGTCTTTACATACCAAACTTCACAAGCTGGTCAGTTTCCATTGACAATTACTAATTGTATTGGTTTTTACAAGTGGGCGGGGCCAACTGCCTCGCTAGCGCCCTCTAAACTGCAGCCCCAAGGCCTTCCTGCACGTACACTGATGAAAGTTGCTGGACATATGTATCAAACCCACTTCTACAAAAAAGTCTTTTTGACACTATAGGCTAAAGTCAACAGGAAGTCGGCCATTTTAATTGAACGGCCATTTTTGGCAATTTGCACGTTATGCATTTTTAACGAACTCCTCCTAGGGATTTTGTCTGATTTTCATGAAAATCGCTGAGTGTACTCTTGACCCCTTGAAGAGCAAAAGTTATTAAATTCATTTCGGTGGGAGTCATGGTGTGGGTGTGGCAGGGCCGCCATTTTAAGCAATTCGCCATGAAAATTCAAATGCTTATGACTTCAGTGTAAATTGTCCGACATGCACCAAACTTTATGCATATCATAAGAGTCCCGCCCTGAAGCCATTCACATGGTCATATTTTGCCATACTGACAGCGCCCCCTCCTGGTGACAGGAAATTAGCAAAATTGGGCATGTGTCATACTTTTGCGAACTTCTCCTGCACATTTCATCTGAATGTCACGAAAACGGGTTTGGACACTCTTCAGCCCTGTGACATGAAAACTTATCAAAATCTCTTGTTGTCAATTAACAGTGTGGGTGTGACGGGTTGGACATTTTGAGCATCTTTCCGTGACAGGCGAAAGTGATAGGTCTGAAGAACATTTACGTGCAATTCCTGCGACAGACCTATGCAACTTTACCTCCAGTTGGCGAGCGCAGGGATTGGCGGTGGCTCATTCTCGGCGGTGCATCGGTGTGCGAGGGCCCGTACAACTCCGCTTGCGGCTTTAATTATTATTCTTTTTCCACAAGTTTAGAGGGCTTTTTGGGCCCTTTAACGTGTTTCAATTCGATCAAAATTTTGGCAAAAAAATCAGGCCCGGCGAAAAATTATAGATTTTCTTGGTTTCGCAACTAAGCGGGGCAAAATGGCTGCACAGCACCCCCTAGAAAAATTAAAAAATTCATGAAAAATCTGTGGTTTGCCCGATTATGCTGAAATTTGGTAGGCATGTAGACCTTGCCAAGACAAACGGTTTTGCCTTTGGGACGTTTTTGTCCAATGCACAGCAAGACCGTTAGGTGGCGTTGAAAATTCAATAATTAGGCCATTTTTGCCGATTTCTGGCATCAGAATTTAACGAACTCCTCCTAGGGGTTTTGCTGGATTCTCATATAAATCACTGTGTTATTTCTTGACCCCTTGAGGATCAAAAGTTATTAAAATCATATCGGTTGGAGTCACAGTGTGGGCGTGGCAGGGCCGCCATTTTAAGCGTTTTGCCATGAAATTTCAAATGCTAATAACTTCAGTGATATTTGTCCGACCTGCACCAAACGTCAGGCGTATGATAAGAGTCCCGCCCTGAAACCAGTCAAATGGTCATTTTGAGGCATACTGACAGCGCCCCCTCCTGGCGACAAGAAATGACAAAAATTGGACATGTGTCATACTTTTGCGAACTCCTCCTACAGATTTCATCTGAATGTCACGAAAACGGGCGTGGACACTCTTGAGACATGCACCATGTAAAAGTTATTAAAATCTTCTTGTGCGGATTAACCCTGTGGCCGTGATGGGGCGGCCATTTTCAGCATCTCGCCGTGAACAATGAAAAAATTTAGTTAAACTTTGTTCTTTACATACCACACTTCACAAGCTGGTCAGTTTCCATGAAAAAATTGCTAATTGTATTGGTTTTGCAAGTGGGCGGGGCCAACTGCCTCGCTAGCGCCCTCTAAACTGCAGCCCCATGGCCTTCTTCCACGTACACTGATGAAAGTTCCTGGACATATGTATCACACCCCCCTCTACAAAAAAGTCTCTTGACATCATAGGCTAAAGTCAACAGGAAGTTGGCCATTTTTAATTAAACAGCCATTTTTGGCGATTTGCTTGTTGCGTTCTTTACCAAACTCCTCCTATGGATTTTTTCGAATTTTCATCAAAACCGCTGTGTGTAGTCATGACCCCTTGAAGAGCAAAAGTTATTATATTCATTTCGGTGGGAGTCATGGTGTGGGCGTGGCAGGGCCGCTATTTTAAGCGATTCGCCATGAAAATTCAAATGCTTATGACTTCTGTGTACATCGTCCGACATGCACCAAATTTTATGCATATCATAAGAGCCCCACCCTGAAGCCAATCACATGGTCAAATTTAGCCATACTGACAGCGCCCCCTCCTGGCATCAGGAAATTACCAAAATTGTGCATGTGTCATACTTTTGCAAACTTCTCCTGCAGATTTCATCTGAATGTCACCAAAAATGGTTTGGACACTCTTGAGCCCTGTGACATGAAAAGGTATCAAAATCTTCTTGTTTGGATTAACCCTGTGGCCGTGATGGGGCGGCCATTTTCAGCATCTCGCCGTGAACATTGATTCCCTAATAAATTTAGGTAAACTTTGTTCTTTACATACCAAAGTTCAAAAGCTAGTCAGTTTCCATAGCCAATTACTAATTGTATTGGTTTTGCAAGGGGGCGGGGACAACTGCCTCGCTAGCGCCCTCCAAACTGCAGCTCCAAGGCCTTCTTCCACATACACTGATGAAAGTTGCTGGACATATGTATCACACCCACGTCCACAAAAAATCTCTGACACCATAAGCTAAATTCAACAGGAAGTCGGCCATTTTTAATTGAACAGCCATTTTTGGCGATTTTCACCTTGCGTACTTTAACAAACTCCTCGAGATTTCGTCTGATTCTCTTGAAAATCGATGTGTGTAGTCTTGACCCCTTGAAGATCAAAAGTTATTAAATTAATTTCGGTGGGAGTCACGATGTGGGCGTGGCAGGGCCGCCATTTTAAACAATTCCCAATTCACAAGCTGGTCAGTTTCCATAGACAATTACTAATTGTTTTGGTTTTGCAAGTGGGCGGGGCCAAGTGCCTCACTAGCGCCCTCTAAATTGCAGCCCCAAGGCCTTCTTTCACGTAAACTGATGAAAGTTGCTGGACATATGTATCACACCCACATCTACAAAAAAGCCTTTTGACACCATAGGCTAAAGTCAACAGGAAGTCAGCCATTTTTAATTGAGCGGCCATTTTTGGCGATTTGAACGTTGCGTACTTTAACAAACTCCTCCTAGGGATTTTGTCTGATTCTAATGAAAATCGCTGTTTGTACTCTTGACACATTGGACATCAAAAGTTATTAAATTCATTTTGGTGGGAGTCAGGTTGTGTTCGTGGCAGGGCGGCCATTTTAAGCAATTCACATTGAAAATTCAAATGCTTATAACTTCAGTGTACATTGTCCCACATGCACCAAACTTTATGTGTATGATAAGAGTCTTGCTCTGAAGCCATTCACATGGTCATATTTTGCAATACTGACAGCGCCCCCTCCTGGTGACAGGAAATTAGCAAAATTGTGCATGTGTCATACTTTTGCGAACTTCTGCACATTTCATCTGAATGTCACGAAAACGGGTGTGGACACTCTTCAGCCCTGAGACATGAAAACTTATCAAAATCGCTTGTTGTCAATTAACAGTGTGGGTGTGACGGGGTGGACATTTTGAGCATCTTTCCGTGACAGGCGAAAGTGACAGGTCTGAAGAACATTTACATGCAATTCCTGCGAAAGACCTATGCAACTTTACCTCCAGTTGCCGAGCGCAGGGATTGCCGGTGGCTCGTGCTCGGCGGTGCATCGGTGTGCGAGGGCCCGTACAACGCCGCTTGCGGCTTTAATTATTATTATCCTTTCACTTTACAGGGCTTTTTGGGCGCTTTACCGTGTTTCAATTAGAACAAAAATGTGGCTGAAAAATCAGGCCTGGTGAAAATTCTATGATTTTATTGGTTTCGCCATTGGGCGGGGCAAAATTGCTCCACAGCGCCCCCTAGAAATATTTAAAAATTCATGAAAAATCTTTTGTTTGCCCGATTATGCTGAAATTTGGTAGGCATGTAGAGCTTGCCAAGACAAACGGAGTTGCCTTTTGGGACGTTTTTGTCCAATGCACAGGATGCCCGCTAGGTGGCGTTGAAAATGGAAAATAAGGCAATTTTTGCCGATTTCTGGCATCGGAATTTAACAAACTCCGCCTATGGGTTTTGCCGGATTCTCATGAAAATCATGATGTTTACTCTTGACCCCTTGAAGATCAAAAATTATTAAAATCATCTCGGTTGGAGTCACAGTGTGGGCGTGGCAGGGCCGCCATTTTAAGCGTTTTGCCATGAAATTTCAAATGCTCATAACTTCAGTGATATTTGTTGGACCTGCACCAAACATCAGGCGTATTATGAGAGTCCTGCCAGGTAACCAATCAAATGGTCATATTTAGCCATACTGACAGCGCCCCCTCCTGGCGACAGGAAATGACAAAAATTGGGCATGTGTCATACTTTTGCGAACTCCTCCCACAGATTTCATCTGAATGTCACTAAAACGGGCGTGGACACTCTTGAGACCTGTACCATGAAAAGTTATTAAAATCTTCTTGTTCGGAAAAACCCTGTGGGCGTGACGGGCCGGCCATTTTGAGCATCTCGCCGTGAACATTGATTTCCTAATAAATTTAGGTAAACTTTGTTCTTTCCATACCAAAATTCACAAGCTGGTCAGTTTCCATAGACAATTACTAATTGTATTGGTTTTGCAAGTGGGCGGGGCCAACTGCCTCGCTAGTGCCCTCTAAACTGCAGCTCCAAGGCCTTCTTCCACCTACACTGATGAAAGTTGCTGCACATATGTATCACACCCACGTCTACAAAAAAGTCTCTTGACACCATGGGCGAAAGTCAACAGGAAGTCGGCCATTTTGAATTGAACGGCTATTTTTGGCAATTTAGACGTTGCGTACTTTAACGAACTCCTCCTAGGGATTTTGTCTGATTCTCATGAAAATCACTGAGTGTACTCTTGACCCCTTGAAGATTAAAAATTATTAAAATCATTCCGGTGGGAGTCAAGATGTGGGCGTGGCAGGGCCGCCATTTTAAGCGATTCGACATGAAAATTCAAATACTTATAACTTCAGTGTACATTGTCCCACATGCACTAAACTTCATGGGCATCATGAGAGTCTTGCCATAAAGCCAAATAAATTGTCATATTCAGCCATATTGACAGCGCCCCCTCCTGGCGACAGGAAATGTCCAAAATTGGGCATGTGTCGAACTTTTGCGAACTCCTCCTACAGATTTCATCCGAAATAAACGAAAACGGGCTTGGACACTCCCGAGAACCATGACATCAAAAGTTATTAAAATCTTATTGTTTGAATTAACCCTGCGGGCGTGACAGGGCAGCCATTTTGAGCATCTCAGTGTGAACAACAATTCCCTAATAAATTCAGTAAAACCTTGTTCATTACACAACAAACTTCACATACTGGTCAGGTTCCATAGTAATTTATGAACTGTATCGGTTTCGCAAGTGGGCAGGGCAAACTGCCTCGCTAGCGCCCCCTAAACTGCAGCACCAAGGCACTCTTCCACATACACTGATGAAAATTGGTGGGCATCTGTAGCACTCCCACATCTACAAAAAAGTCTCCTGACACCATAGGCTAAAGTCAGCAGGAAGTCGGCCATTTTGAATTAAACAGCCAGTTTTGGCGATTTGCATTTTGCGTTCTTTTGCGAACTCCTGCAAGGGATTTTTTTGGATTTTCATGAAAACTGCTGTGTTTAGTCTTTACCGCTTGAAGAGCAAAAATAATTAAATTCATTTCGGTGGGAGTCATGGTGTAGGCGTGGCAGGGCCGCCATTTTAAGCGATTCGCCATGAAAATTCAAATGCATGTGACTTCAGTGTGCATTATCCGACATGCACCAAACTTTATGCATATCATAAGAGTCCCGCCCTAAAGCCATTCACATGGTCCTATTTAGCCATACTGACAGCGCCCCCTCCTGGCGACATGAAAATACCAAAATTGTGCATGTGTCATTCTTTTGCGAACTTCTCCTGCAGATATCATCTGAATGTCTAGAAAAAGGGTGTGGACACTTTTGAGCCCTGTGACTTGAAAACTTATCAAAATCTCTTGTTGTTAATTAACGGTGTGGGTGTGACGGGGAGGCCATTTAGAGCATTTTTCCGTGACCGGTGACAGTGACAGGTCTGAAGAACATTTACATGCAATTCCTGCGACAGACCCAAGCAACGTTACCTAGAGTCGGCGAGCGCAGGGATTGGCTGTCACTCGTCCTCGGCGGTGCATCGGTGTGCGAGGGCCCGTACAACGCCGCTTGCGGCTTTAATTATTATTCTTATTATTATTTTTACGGGCCCGAGCACTCACGGTGCGAAGACCGTATTGTATCTGTAGTGATTATTATTATTATTATTCTTATTAGGGGCCCGAGCACTCACGGTGCGAGGACCGTATCGTATCTGTAGTGATTATTATTATTCTTATTATTATTATATTATTATTATTATTATTATTATTCTTATTATTATTATTCTTCCACGTTACAGGGCTTTTAGGGGGCTTTAACGTGTTTCAATTCGAACAAAAATGTGGCTGAAAAATCAGGCCTGGTGAAAATTCCATGATTTTATTGGTTTCGCCAGTGGGTGGACAAAATAGCTCTACAGCGCCCCCTAGAAAAATTAAAAAATCCATGAAAAAAATCTGTGGTTTGCCGAATATGCTGAAATTTGGTAGGCATGTAGAGCTTGCCAAGACAAACGGATTTGCCCTTTGGGACGTTTTTGTCCATGCACAGGAAGACCGCTAGGTGATGTTCAATATTCAAAAAATAGGGCATTTTTGCCAATTTCAGGCATCGGAATTTAACGAACTCCTCCTAGGGGTTTTCCCGGATTCTCACGAAAATCACTGTGTTTACTCTTGACCCCTTGAAGATCAAAAGTTATTAAAATCTTCTCGGTTGGAGTCAAGGTGTGGGTGTGGCAGGGCCGCCATTTTAAGCGTTTTGCCATGAAATTTCAAATGCTTATAACTTCAGTGATATTTGTCCGACGTCCACCAAACGTCAGGAGTATTATAAGAGTCCCGTCCTGAAACCAATCAAATGGTCATATTCAGCCATACTGACAGCGCCCCCTCCTGGCGACAGGAAATGACAAAAATTGGGCATGTGTCATACTTTTGCGAACTCCTCCTACAGATTTCATCTGAATGTCACCAAAACGGGCGTGGACACTCTTGAGACCTGTGACATAAAAATTTATTAAAATCTTCTTGTTCGGATTAACCCTGTGGGCGTAATGGGGCGGCCATTATCAGCATCTCGCCGTGAACATTGATTCCCTAATAAATTTAGGTAAACTTTGTTCTTTAGATACCAAACTTCACAAGCTGGTCAGTTTCCATAGACAATTACTAATTGTATTGGTTTTGCAAGTGGGCGGGGCCAACTGCCTCGCTAGCGCCCTCTAAACTGCAGCCCCAAAGCCTTCCTGCACGTACACTGATGAAAGTTGCTGGACATATGTATCACACCCACGTCTACAAAAAAGTCTCTTGACACCATAGGCTAAAGTCAACAGGAAGTCGTCAATTTTTAATTGAACGGCCATTTTTGCCGATTTGCACGTTGCGTACTTTAACGAACTCCACCTAGGGATTTTGTCCGATTCTCATGAAAATCGCTGTGTGTACTCTTGACCCCTTGAAGAGCAAATGTTATTAAATTCATTTCGGTGGGAGTCATGGTGTGGGCATGGCAGGGCCGCCATTTTAAGCGATTCGCCATGAAAATTCAAATGCTTATGACTTCAGTGTTAATTGTCCGACATGCACCAAACTTTAGGCATATCATAAAAGTCCCACCCTGAAGCCATTCACATGGTCATATTTAGCCATACTGACACCGCCCCCTCCTGGTGACAGAAAATTAGCAAAATTGTGCATGTGTCATACTTTTGCGAACTTTTCCTGCAGATTTCATCTGAATGTCACGAAAACGGGTGTGGACACTCTTGAGCCCTGTGACATGAAAATTTATCAAAATCTCTTGTTGTCAATTAACAGTGTGGGTGTGACGGGGTGGACATTTTGAGCATCTTTCCGTGACAGGCGACAGTGACAGGTCTGAAGAACATTTACATGCAATTCCTTCGACACACCTAAGCAACATTACCTCCAGTTGGCGAGCGCAGGGATTGGCGGTGGCTCGTTCTCGGCGGTGCATCGGTGTGCGAGGGCCCGTACAACACCGCTTGCGGCTTTAATCATTCTTATTATTCTTATTATTCTTCCACTTTACAGGGCTTTTTGGGTGTTTTAACGTGTTTCAATTCGAACAAAAATGTGGCTGAAAAATCAGGCCTGGTGAAAATTCTATGATTTTTTTGGTTTCGCCAGTGGGCGGGGAAAAATGGCTGAACAGCTCCCCCTAGAAAAATCTAAAAATTCATGAAAAATCTGTGTTTTGCCCGATTATGCTGAAATTTGGTAGCCATGTAGAGCTTGCCAAGTCAAACGGATTTGCCTTTTGGGACGTTTTTGTCCAATGCACAGGAAGAGCGCTAGGTGGTCGTTGAAAATTCAAAAATTAGGCCATTTTTGCCAATTTCAGGCATCGGAATTTAACGAACTCCTCCTAGGTGTTTTGCTGGATTCTCATGAAAATCACTGTGTTTACTCTTGACCCCTTGAAGATCAAAAATTATTAAAATCATCTCGGTTGGAGTCAAGGTGTGGGCGTGGCAGGGCCGCCATTTTAAGCGTTTTGGCATGAAATTTCAAATGCTTATAACTTCGGTGATATTTGTCCGACGTGCACCAAACCTCAGCAGTATTATAAGAGTCCCGCCCTGAAACCACTCAAATGGTCATATTCAGCCATACTGACAGCGCCCCCTCCTGGCGACAGGAAATGACAAAAATTGGGCATGTGTCATACTTTTGCGAACTCCTCCTACAGATTTCATCTGAATGTCATTAAAAACGGGTGTGGACACTCTTGAGACCTGCGACATGAAAAGTTATTAAAATCTTTTGTTCGGATTAACCCTGTGGGCGTCATAGGGCGGCCATTATCAGCATCTCGCCGTGAACATTGATTCCCTAATAAATTTAGGTAAACTTCGTTCTTTACATACCAAACTTCACAAGCTGTTCAGTTTTCATACACAATTACTAATTGTATTGGTTTTGCAAGTGGGCGGGGCCAACTGCCTCGCTGGTGCCCTCTAAACTGCAGCCCCAAGGCCTTCCTGCACGTACACTGATGAAAGTTGCTGGACATATGTAACACACCCACGTCTACAAAAAAGTCTCTTGACACCATAGGCTAAAGTCAACAGGAAGTCGGCCATTTTTAATTGAACGGCCATTTTTGGCGATTTGCACGTTGCGTACTTTAACGAACTCCTCCTAGGGATTTTGTCCGATTCTCATGAAAATCGCTGTGTGTACTCTTGACCCCTTGAAGAGCAAAAGTTATGAAATTCATTTTGGTGAGAGTCATGGTGTGGGCGTGGCAGGGCCGCCATTTTAAGCAATTCACAATGAAAATTCAAATGCTTATAACTTCAGTATACATTGACCAACCTCCACCAAACTTCATGCGTGTCATACGAGTCTTGCCCTGAAGCCATCCACATGGTCATGTTTAGCCATACTGACAGCGCCCCTCCTGGCGATAGGAAATTACCAAAATTGGGCAAAAGTCATACTTTTGCGTACTTATCCTACACATTTCATCTGAAAGTCATGAAAAAATTTACGCACACTCTTGAGCACTGTAACATGAAAAGTTATTAAAATCTCTTGTTGTAAATTAACGATGTGGGCGTGAAAGGGCGGCCATTTTGAGCATCTTTTCGTGACAGGCGAAAGTGATAGGTCTGAAAAAAATCTACATACAATTCCTCCGACAGACTCGAGTAGCATGAAGTCCACTCATCGAGCGCAAGGGTCAGCGGTCCTCGTTCTCGGCGGTGCATCGGTGTGCAAGGGCCCGTACAACGCCGCTTGCGGCTTTAATTATTATTATTCTTATTATTATTATTATTCCACTTTACAGGGCTTTTTGGGGCCTTTAACGTGTTTCCATTTGTAATAAAAATGTGGCTGAAAAATCAGGCCTGGATAAAATTCTATGATTTTATTGGTTTCGCCAGTAAGCGGGGCAAAATGGCTCCACAGCGCCCCCCAGAAAAAAAATTTTAAAAATTCATGAAAAATCTGTGGTTTGCCTGATAATGCTTAAATTTGGTAGGCATGTAGAGCTTGCCAAGACAAACGGATTTGCCATTTGGGACGTTTTTTTCCAATGCACAGGATGCTCGCTAGATGGCGTTGAAAATACAAAATAAGTCAAATTTTGCCGATTTCAGGCATCGGAATTTAACGAACTCCTCCTAGGGGTTTTGCCCGATTCTCATGAAAATCAGTGTGTTTACTCTTGACCCCTTGAAGATCAAAAGTTATTAAAATCATCTCGGTTGGAGTCACAGCGTGGGCGTGGCAGGGCCACCATTTTAAGCATTTTGCCATGAAATTTCAAATGCTTATAACTTCAGTGATATTTGTCCGACCTTCACCAAACGTCAGGCGTATTATAAGAGTCCCGCCCAGGAACTACTCAAATGGTCAAATTCAGCCATACTGACAGCGCCCCCTGCTGGCGACAGGAAATGACAAAAATTTGGCATGTGTCATACTTTTGCAAACTCCTCCTACAGATTTCATCTGAATGTCACTAAAACGGGCGTGGATACTCTTGAGACCTGTACCATGAAAGATTATTAAAATCTTCTTGTTCGGATTAACCTTGTGGGCGTGATGGGGCGGCAATTTTGAGCATCTCGCCGTGAACAGTGATTCCCTAATAAATTTAGATAAACTTTGTTCTTTGCATACCAAACTTCACAAGCTGGTCAGTTTTCATAGACAATTACTAATTATATTGGTTTTGCAAGTGGGCGGGGCCAACTGCCTTGCTAGCGCCCTCTAAACTGCAGCCCCAAGGCCTTCTTCCACGTACACTGATGAAAGTTGCTGGACATATGTATCACACCCACGTCTAGAAAAAAGTTTCTGACACCATAGGCTAAAGTCAACAGGAAGTCGGCCATTTTTAATTGAACGGCCATTTTTGGCGATTTGCACGTTGCGTACTTTAACGAACTCCTCCTAGGGATTTTGTCTGATTCTCATGAAAATCGCTGTGTGTACTCTTGACCCCTTGAACAGCAAAAGTTATTAAATTCATTTCGGTGGGAGTCATGATGTGGGCTTGGCAGGGCCGCCATTTTATGCAATTCGCCATGAAAATTCAAATGCTTATGACTTCAGTGTTTATTGTCCGACATGCACCAAACTTTTTGCATATCATAAGAGTCCTGCCCTGAAGCCATTCACATGATCATATTTTCCCATACTGACAGTGCCCCCTCCTGGCGACAGAAATATTACCAAAATTGTGCATGTGTCATACTTTTGCGAACTCCTCCTGGAGATTTCATCAGAATGTAACGAAAACGGGTGGGGACACTCTTGAGATCTGTAGTATGAAAAGTTATTAAAATCATAACGTTCGGATAAATGCTGAGGGCGTGAAGGGTCGGCCATTTTGAGCATCTCGGTGTGAGCAACAATTCCCTAATAAATTTAGTTAAACCTTGTTCATTACACACCAAACTTCACAGGCTGGTCAGTTTCAATAAGATTTTTTGAATTTAATCGGTTTTGCAAGTGGCAGGGGCCAACTGCCTCGCTAGCACCCCCTAAACTGCAGCCCCAAAGCCTTCTTACACGTACATAGATGAAAATTGCTGGACATATGTATCAACCCCACATCTACAAAATAGTCTCTTGACACCGTAGGCTAAAGTCAACAGGAAGTCGGCCATTTTGAATTGAACAGCCATTTTTGGCGATTTGCACGTTGCGTACTTTAGCGAACTCCTCCTAGGGATTATTTCGGATTTTAATGAAAATCACTGTGTGTAGTCTTGTCCTCTTGAAGAGCAAAAGTTATTAAATTCATTTCGGTGGGAGTCATGGTGTGGGCGTGGCAGGGCCGCCATTTTAAGCGATTTGCCATGAAAATTCAAATGCTTATGACTTCAGTGTACATTGTCCATCATGCACCAAACTTAATGCATATCATAAGAGTCCCACCCTGAAGCCATTCACATGGTCATATTTAGCCATACTGACAGCGCCCCTTCCTGGCGACAGGATATTACCAAAATTGTGCATGTGTCATACGTTTGCGAACTTCTCCTGCAGATTTCATCTGAATGCCACGAAAAAGCGTGTGGACACTCTTGAGCCCTGTGACATGAAACCTTATCAAAATCTCTTGTTTACAATTAACGGTGTGGGTATGACAGGGCGGCCATTTTGAGCATCTTTCCGTGACAGGCGACAGTGACAGGTCTGAAGAACATTGAAACGTACTTCCTGCGACAGACCTAAGCAGCGTTACCTCCGGTCGGCGAGCGCAGGGATTGGCGGTCGCTCGTTCTCGGCGGTGCATCGGTGCGCGAGGGCCCGTACAACGCCGCTTGCGGCTTTAATTACGGGCCCGAGCACTCACGGTGCGAGGACCGTATTGTATCTGTTGTGATTATTATTACGGGCCCGAGCACTCACCGTGCGAGGACCGTATTGTATCTGTAGTGATTATTATTATAATTATTATTCTTATTATTCTTATTATTATTCTTCCACTTTATAGGGCTTTTTGGGGGCTTTAACGTGTTTCAATTCGAACACAAATGTGGTTGAAAAATCCGGCCTGGTGAAAATTCTATGATTTTATTGGTTTCGCCAGTGGGCGGGGCAAAATGGCTCCACAGCGCCCCATAGAAAAATTTTAAAATTCATGAAAAATCTGTGGTTTGCCCGATTATGCTGAAATTTGGTAGGCATGTAGAGCTTGCCAAGACAAACGGATTTGCTATTTGGGACGTTTTGTCCAATGCACAGGAAGACCGCTAGGTGGCGTTGAAAATTCAAAAATTAGGCCATTTTTGCCGATTTCAGGCATCGGAATTTAACGAACACCTCCTAGGGGTTTTGCCGGATTCTCATGAAAATCACTGTGTTCACTCTTGACCCCTTGAAGATCAAAAATCATTAAAATCATCCCGGTTGGAGTCAAGGTGTGGGCGTGGAACGGCCGCCATTTTAAGCGTTTTGCCATGAAATTTCAAATGCCTATAACTTCAGTGATATTTGTCCGACGTGCACCAAACGTCAGTAGTATTATAAGAGTCCCGCCCTGAAACCACTCAAATGGTCATTTTCAGCCATACTGACAGCGCCCCCTCCTGGCGACAGGAATTAAAAAATTGGGCATGTGTCATACTTTTGCGAACTCCTCCTACAGATTTCATCTGAATGTAATGAAAACGGGCTTGGACCCTCTTGAGACCTGTACCATGAAAACTTATTAAAATCTTCTTGTTTGGATTAACCTTGTGCGCGTGATGAGGCGGCCATTTTGAGCATCTCGCCGTGAACATTGATTCCCTAATAAATTGAGGTAAACTTTGTTCTTTACATACCAAACTTCACAAGCTGGTCAGTTTCCATAGACAATTACTAATTGTATTGGTTTCAAGTGGCCGGGGCCAACTGCCTCGCTTAGCGCGCTCTAAACTGCAGCCCCAAGGCCTTCTTCCACTTAACACTGATGAAAGTTGCTGGACATATGTATCACACCCACCTCTACAAAAAAGTCTCTTGACACCATAGGCTAAAGTCAACAGGAAGTCGGCCATTTTGAATTGAACGGCCATTTTTGGCGATTTGCATGTTGCGTACTTTAACAATCTCCTCCTAGGGATTTTGTCTGATTCCCATGAAAATTGCTGTGTGTAGTCTTGACCCTTTGAAGATTAAACGTTATTAAATTCATTTCGGTGGGAGTCACGGTATGGGCGTGGCAGGGCCGCCATTTTAAGCAATTCACCATGAAAATTCAAATGCTTATAACTTCAGTGGTCATTGTCAAACCTGCACCAAACTTCAGAAGTATCATGAGAGTCTTGCCCTGAGGCCATAAACATGGTCATATTTAGCCATACTGAAAGCGCCCCCTCCTGGCGACAGGAATTAGCAAAATTGGGCATGTGTCATACTTTTGTGAACTTCTCCTAAACATTTAATCTGAATGTCATGAAAAAAGGTATGGACACTCTTGAGTCCTGTGACATGAGAAGTTAGTAAAATCTCTTGTTGTTAATTAACGGTGTGGGCGTGAAAGGGCGGCCATTTTGTGCAAATTGTCGTGACAGACGAAAGTGATAGGTCTGAAGAAAATCTACATGCAATTCCTCTTACAGACTAGAGCAGCAATACATCGACTCGCCGAGCGCAGGGGTCAGCGGTCGCTCATTCTTGGCGGTGCATCGGTGTGCGAGGGTTCGCATAACGCCCGCTATGCTTTAATTATTATTATTATTCTTATTATTATTATTCTTCCACTTTACAGGGCTTTTTGGTGGTTTTAACGTGTTTCAATTCTAACAAAAATGTGGCCGAAAAATCAGGCTTCGTGAAAATTCTATGATTTTTTAGGTTTCGCCAGTGGGCGGGGCAAAATGGCTCCACAGCGCCCCCTAGAAAAATTTAAAAATTCATGAAAAATCTGTGGTTTGCCCGATTATGCTGAAATTTGGTTGGCATGTAGAGCTTGCCAAGACAAACGGATTTGCCTTTCGGGACGTTTTTGTCCAATGCACAGGATGCCCGCTAGGTGGCGTTGAAAATACAAAATTAGGCAATTTTTGCCGATTTCAGGCATCGGAATTTAACGAACTCCTCCTAGGGGTTTTGCCGGATTCTCA
Organism: Gymnothorax javanicus; assembly: GCA_029692085.1. NCBI lineage: Eukaryota > Metazoa > Chordata > Actinopteri > Anguilliformes > Muraenidae > Gymnothorax > Gymnothorax javanicus. The sequence goes on from CM056200.1 coordinate 116,278,911, forward strand.
CGAAAATCGCTGTGTTTACTCTTTACCCCTTGCAGATCAAAAATTATCAAAATCATCTCAGTTGGAGTGACGGTGTGGGCGTGGCAGGGCCGCCATTTTAAGCGTTTTGGCATGAAATTTCAAATGCTTATAACTTCAGTGATATTTGCCCGACCTGCACCAAACGTCAGGCGTATTATAAGAGACCCGCCCTGAAACCACTCAAATGGTCATGTTCAGCCATACTGACAGCGCCCCCTCCTGGCGACAGGAAATGTCAAAAATTGGGCATGTGTCATACTTTTGCGAACTCCTCCTACAGATTTCATCTGAATGTCACTAAAACGGGCGTGGACACTCTTGAGACCTGTACCATGCAAAGTTATTAAAATCTTCTTGTTCGGAATAACCCTGTGGCCGTGATGGGGCGGCCATTTTGAGCATCTTGTTGTGAACATTGATTCCCTAATAAATTGAGGTAAACTTTGTTCTTTACACACCAAACATCACACGCTGGTCAGTTTCCAAAGACAATTACGAATTGTATTGGTTTTGCAAGTGGGCGGGACCAACTGCCTCGCTAGCGCCCTCTAAACTGCAGCCCCAAGGCCTTCTTCCAAGTACACTGATGAAAGTTGCTGGCCATATGGATGACACCCACGTCTACAAAAAAGTCTCTTGACACCATGGGCTAAAGTCAACAGGAAGTCGGCCATTTTGAATTGAACGGCCATTTTTGGCGATTTGCACGTTGCGTACTTTAACGAACTCCTCCTAGGGATTTTGTCTGATTCTCATGAAAATCGCTGGGTGTACTCTTGACCCCTTTAAGATCGAAGGTTATTAAAATCATTTCGGTGGGAGTCACGATGTGGGCGTGGCAGGGCCGCCATTTTAAGCAATTCACAATGAAAATTCAAATGCTTATAAATTCAGTGTTCATTGTCCCACGTGCACCAAACTTTATGTGTATGATAAGAGTCTTGCCCTGAAGCAAATCCAATTGTCTTATTCAGCCATACTCACAGCGCCCCCTCTTTGCAACAGGAAATGGCCAAAATTTCGCATGTGTCATACTTTTGCGAACTCCTCCTACAGATTTCATCTGATTTAATTGAAAACGGGTTTGGACACTCCCGAGAATCGTGACATCAAATCTTATCAAAATCTTATTGTTTGGATTAACCCTGCGTGCGTGACAGGGTGGCCATTTTGAGCATCTCAGTGTGAGCAACAATTCCCTAATAAATTCAGTAAAACCTTGTTCATTACATACCAATCTTCACATACTGGTCAGTTTCCATAGTAATTTATGAACTGTATCGGTTTCGCAAGTGGGCAGGGTTAACTGCCTCGCTAGCGCCCTCTAAACTGCAGTCCCAAGGCACTCTTCCACGTACACTGATGAAAATTTGTGGGCATTTGTAGCACAACCACATCTACAAAAAAGTCTAAGACACCATAGGCTAAAGTCAACAGGAAGTCGGCCATTTTGAATTGAACAGCCATTTTTGGCGATTTGCACGTTGCGTTCTTTTGCGAACTCCTCCTAGGGATTTTTTCGGATTTTCATGAAAACCGCTGTGTGTAGTCTTTACCCCTTGAAGAGCAAAAGATCTTAAATACATTTCGTTGGGAATCATGGTGTGGGCGTGGCAGGGCTGCCATTTTAAGCGATTCGCCATGAAAATTCAAATGCTTATGATTTCAGTGTACATTGTCCGACCTGCACCAAACTTTATGCATATCATAAGAGTCCTGCCCTGAAGCCATTCACATGCTCATATTTAACCATACTGACAGCGCCCCCTCCTGGCGACAGGATATTACCAAAATTGTGCATGTGTCATACTTTTGCAAAATTCTCCTGCAGATTTCATTTGAATGTCACGAAAAAGGGTGTGGACACTCTTGAGCCCTGTGACATGAAAACTTATCAAAATCTCTTGTTGTCAATTAACTTTCTTTCCGTCACAGGCGACAGTGACAGGTCTGAAGAACATTTACATGCAATTCCTGCGACAGACCCAAGCAACATTACCTCCAGTCGGCGAGCCCAGGGATTGGCGGTCGCTCGTTCTCGGCGGTGCATCGGTGTGCGAGGGCCCGTACAACGCCGCTTGCGGCTTTAATTACGGGCCCGAGCACTCACGGTGGGAGGACCGTTTTGTATCTGCAGTGATTATTATTATTATTCTTATTCTTATTATTCTTATTATTACGTGCCCGAGCACTCACGGTGCAAGGACCGTATTGTATCTGTAGTGATTATTATTATTATTCTTATTCTTATTATTCTTATTATTCTTCCAATTTACAGGGCCTTTAGAGGGCTTTAACGTCTTTCGATTCGAACAAAAATGTGGCTGAAAAATCAGGCCTGGTGAAAATTTTATTATTTTATTGGTTTTGCCAGTGAGCGGGGCAAACTGGCTCCACAGCGCCCCCTAGAAAAATTTAAAAATTCATGAAAAATCTGTGGTTTGCCCGATTATGCTGAAATTTGGTAGGCATGTAGAGCTTGCCAAGTCAAACGGATTTGCTATTTGGGACGTTTTTGTCCAATGCACAGGATTCCCGCTCGGTGGCGTTGAAAATACAAAATAAGGCAATTTTTGCCGATTTAAGGCATCGGAATTTAACGAACTCCTCCTAGGGGTTTTGCCGGATTCTCATGAAAATCACTGTGTTTACTCTTGACGCCTTGACGATCAAAAGTTATTAAAATCAACTTGGTTGGAGTCAAGGTGTGGGCGTGGCAGGGCCGCCATTTTAAGCGTTTGGCCATGAAATTTCAAATGCTTATAACTTCAGTGATATTTGTCCGACGTGCACCAAACCTCAGGATTATTATAAGAGGCCCGCCCTGAAAACACTCAATTGGTCATATTCAGCCATACTGACAGCGCCCCCTCCTGGCTACAGGACATGACAAATATTGGGCATGTGTCATACTTTTGCAAACTCCTCCTACAGATTTCATCTGAATGTCATGAAAACGGGCGTGGACACTCTTGAGACCTGTGACATGAAAAGTTAGTAAAAACTTCTTGTTCGGATTAACCCGGTGGGCGTAATGGGGCGGCCATTATCAGCATCTCGCCGTGAACATTGATTCCCTAATAAATTTAGGTAAACTTTGTTCTTTACATACCAAACTTCACAAGCTGGTCAGTGTCCATAGACAATTACTAACTGTATTGGTTTTGCAAGTGGGCGGGGCCAACTGCCTCGCTAGCGCCCTCTAAACTGCAGCCCCAAGGCCTTGTTCCACGTACACTGATGAAAGTTGCTGGACATATGTATCACACCCACGTCTACAAAAAAGTCTCTGACACCCTAGGCTAAAGTCAACAGGAAGTCGGCCATTTTTAATTGAACGGCCATTTTTGGCGATTTGCACGTTGCGTACTTTAACGAACTTCTCCTAGGCATTTTGTCCGATTCTCATGAAAATCGCTGTGTGAACTCTTGACCCCTTGAAGATCAAAAGTTATTAAAATCCTCTCGGTTGCAGTTACAATGTGGGCGTGGCAGGGCCGCCATTTTGAGCGTTTTGCCATGAAATTTCAAATGTTTATAACTTCAGTGATATTTGTCCGACCTGCACAAAACATCAGGCGTATTATAAGAGTCCCGCCCTGAAACCACTCAAATGGTCATATCCAGCCATACTGACAGCGCCCCCATCTGGCGACAGGAAATGACAAAAATTGGGCATGTGTCATACTTTTGCAAACTCCTCCTACAGATTTCATCTGAATGTCACTAAAACGGGCGTGGACACTCTTGAGACCTGTACCATGAAAAGTTATTAAAATCTGCTTGTTCGGATTAACCCTGTGGCCGTGATGGGGCGGCCATTTTGAGCATCTCGCCGTGAACATTGTTTCCCTAATAAATTTAGGTAAACTTTGTTCTTTACATAGCAAGCTTCACAAGCTGTTCAGTTTTCAAATACAATTACTAATTGTATTGGTTTTGCAAGTGGGCGGGGCCAACTGCCTCGCTAGCGCCCTCTAAACTGCAGCCCCAAGGCCTTCTTCCACATACACTGATGAAAGTTGCTGGACATATGTATCACACCCACGTCTACAAAAAAGTCTCTTGACACCATAGGCTAAAGTCAACAGGAAGTCGACCATTTTTAATTGAAGTGCCATTTTTGGCGATTTGCACGTTGCGTACTTTGACGAACTCCTCCTTGGGATTTTATCGGATTTTCATGAAAACTGCTGTGTGTTGTCGTGACCCCTTGAAGAGCAAACGTTATTAAATTCATTCCGGTGGGAGTCAAATTGTGGGCGTGGCAGGGCCGCCATTTTATGCAATTCACCATGAATATTCAATTGCTTATAACTTCAGTGTACAGTGTCCAACCTACACCAAACTTCATGCATTTCACAAGAGTCTTGCTCCGAAGCCATAAACATGGTCATATTTTGCCATGCTGATAGCGCCCCCTCCGTGCAACAGTAAATTACCAAAATTGGGCATGTGTCTTACTTTTGCGAACTTCTCCTACACATTTCATCTGAATGTCATGAAAAAAGGTATGGACACTCTGAAGCCCTTTGACATGAAAAGTTATTAAAATCTCTTGTTGTTAATGAACGATGTGGGCGTGAAGGGGCGGCCATTTTGAGCATCTTTTCGTTACAGACGAAAGTGATAGGTCTGAAGAACATCGACAAACAATTCCTCCGACAGACTCGAGCAGCATGACGTCCACTCGCCGAGTGCAGGGGTCAACGGTCGCTCATTCTCGGCGGTGCATCGGTGTGCGAGGGCCCGTACAACGCTGCTTGTGGCTTTAATTATTATTATTCTTCCACTTTACAGGGCTTTTTGGGGGCATTAACGTGTTTCAATTCGAACAAAAATGTGGCTGAAAAATCAGGCCTGGTGAAAATTCTATGATTTTATTGGTTTCGCCACTGGGTGAGGCAAAATGGCTCCACAGCGTCCCCTAGAAAAATTTAAAAATTCATGAAAAATCTGTGGTTTGCCCGATTATGCTGAAATTTGGTAGGCATGTAGAGCTTGCCAAGTCAAACGGATTTGCTATTTGGGACGTTTTTGTCCAATGCACAGGATGCCCGCTAGGTGGCGTTGAAAATGGAAACTAAGGCAATTTTTGCCGATTTCAGGCATCGGAATTTAACAAACTCCTCCTAGGGGTTTTGCCGGATTCTCATGAAAATCACTGTGTTTACTCTTGACCCCTTGAAGATCAAAAGTTATTAAAATAATCTCGGTTGGAGTCACATTGTGGGCGTGGCAGGGCCGCCATTTTAAGCGTTTTGCCATGAAATTTCAAATGCTTATAACTTCAGTGATATTTGTCCGACCTGCACCAAACGTCAGGCGTATTATGAGAGTCCTGCCCTTAAACCACTCAAATGGTCATATTCAGCCATGCTGACAGCGCCCCCTCCTGGCGACAGGAAATGACAAAAATTGAGCATATGTCATACTTTTGCGAACTCCTCCTACAGATTTCATCTGAATGTCACTAAAACGGGCGTGGACATTCTTGAGACCTGTACCATGAAAAGTTATTAAAATTTTCTTGTTCGAATAACACTGTGGCTGTGATGGGGCGGCCATTTTGAGCATCTCGCCGTGAACATTGATTCCCTAATAAATTGAGGTAAACTTTGTTCTTTATATACCAAACTTCACAAGCTTGTCAGTTTCCATAGACAATTATGAATTGTATTGGTTTTGCAAGTGGGCGGGGCCAACTGCCTCGCTAGCGCCCTCTAAACTGCAGCCCCAAGGCCTTCTTCCACGTACACTGATGAAAGTTGCTGGACATATCTATCACACCTACGTCTACAAAAAAGTCTCTTGACACCAAAGGCTAAAGTCAACCGGAAGTCGGCAATTTTGAATTGAACGGCCATTTTTGGCGATTTGCACGTTGCGTACTTTAACGAACTCCTCCTAGGGATTTTGTCTCATTCTCATAAAAATCGCTGTGTGTACTCTTAACCCCTTGAAGATCAAAGGTTATTAAAATCATTTCGGTGGGAGTCACGATGTGGGCGTGGCAGGGCCGCCATTTTAAGCAATTCACAATGAAAATTCAAATGCTTATAACTTCAGTATACATTGTCCCACATGCACCAAACTTTATGTTTATGTTAAGAGACTTGCCATGAATCAAATCAAATTATCCTAGTCAACCATACTCACAGCGCCCCCTCCTGGACAGGAAATTACCAAAATTGTGCATGTGTCATACTTTTGCGAACTTCTCCTGCAGATATTACCTGAATGTCACCAAAAAGGGTGTGGACACTCATGAGACTTCTTCCATGAAAAGTTATTAGAATCTTCTTGTTCGGAATAACCCTGTGGCCGTGATGGGGCGGCCATTTTGAGCATCTCGCAGTGAACATTGATTCCCTAATAAATTTAGGTAAACTTTGTTCTTTATATACCAAACTTCACAAGCTGGTCAGTTTCCATAGACATTTACTAATTGTATTGGTTTTGCAAGTGGGCGGGCCAACTGCCTCGCTTAGCGCCCTCTAAACTGCAGCCCCAAGGCCTTCTTCCACGTACACTGATGAAAGTTGCTGGACATATGTATCACACCCACGTCTACAAAAAAGTCTCTTGACACCACAGGCTAAAGTAAACAGGAAGTCGGCCATTTTTAATTGATCAGTCATTTTTGGCGATTTGCACGTTACGTACTTTAACAAACTACTTCTAGGGATTTTGTCTGATTCTTATGAAAATCGCTCTGTGAACTCTTGACCCCTTGAAGATCAAAAGTTATTAAATTCATCCTGGTGGGAGTCACGGCGTGGGTGTGGCTGTGCCGCCATTTTAAGCGATTCGACATGAAAATTCAAATACTTATAACTTCAGTGGACATTTTGCCACATGCACCAAACTTTATGGGCATCATGAGAGTCTTGCCCTTAAGCCAATCAAATTGTCATATTCAGCCATACTGACAGCGCCCCCTCCTGGCGACAGGAAATGGCGAAAATTGGGCATGTGTCATGCTTTTTCGAACTCCTTCTACAGGTTTCAACTGAATGTCACTAAAACGGGCGTGGACACTCTTGAGACCGGTACCATGAAAAGTTATTAAAATCTTCTTGTTCGGATTAACCCTGTGGGCGTGATGGGGCGGCCATTTTGAGCATCTCGCCGTGAACATTGATTCCATAATAAATTCAGGTAAACTTTGTTCTTTACATGCCAAACTTCACAAGCTGGTCAGTTTCCATAGACAATTACGAATTGTATTGGTTTTGCAAGTGGGCGGGGCCAACTGCCTCGCTAGCGCCCTCTAAACTGCAGCCCCAAGGCCTTCTTCCACGTACACTGATGAAAGTTGCTGGACATATGTATCACACCCACGTCTACAAAAAAGTCTCTTGACACCATGGGCTAAAGTAAACAGGAAGTCGGCCATTTTGAATTGAACGGCTATTTTTGGCGATTTGCATTTTGCGTACTTTAACGAACTCCTCCTAGGGGTTTTGTCTGATTCTCATAAAAATCGCTGTGTGTACTCTTGACCCCTTGCAGATCAAACTTTATTAAAATCATTTCGATGGGAGTCACGATATGGGCGTGGCAGGGCCGCCATTTTAAGCAATTCACAATGAAAATTCAAATTCTTATAACTTTAGTTTACATTGTCCCACATGCACCAAACTTTAGGTTTATGATAAGAGTCTTGCCCTGAAGCAAATCAAATTGTTCTTTTCACCCATACTGACATCGCCCCCCCCTGCCGACAGGAAATGGCCAAAATTCGGCATGTGTCATACTTTTGCAAATTCCTCCTACAGATTTCATCTGAATTAAACGAAAACGGGCGGGGACACTCCCAAGAATCGTGACATCAAATATTATTAAAATCTTATTGTTTGGATTAACCCTGCGGGTGTGACAGGGCGGCCATTTTGAGCATCTCAGTGTGAGCAACAATTCCCTAATAAATTTAGTAAAACCTTGTTCATTACACAACAAACTTTACATACTGGTCAGTTCCCATAGTAATTTATGAACTGTATCGGTTTCGCAAGTGGGCAGGGCCAACTGCCTCGCTAACGCCCCCTAAACTGCAGTCCAAAGGCACTCTTCCACGTACACTGATGAAAATTGGTGGGCATATGTAGCACACCCACATCTACAAAAAAGTCTCTTGACACCATAGGCTAAAGTCATCAGGAAGTCGGCCATTTTGAATTGAACAGCCATTTTTGGCGATTTGCATGTTGCGTTCTTCTGCAAACTCCTCCTTGGGATTTTTTTGGATTTTCATGAAAACTGCTGTGTGTAGTCGTGACCCCTTGAAGAGCAAACGTTATTAAATTCATTTCGGTGGGAGTCATGGTGTGGGCATGGCAGGGCCGCCATTTTAAGCGAATCGCCATGAAAATTCAAATGCTTATGACTTCAGTGTACATTGTCCAACAGGCACCAAACTTTATGCATATCATAAGAGTCCCGCCATGAAGCCATTCACATGGTCATATTTAGCCATACTGACAGCGCCCCCTCCTGGCGACAGGAAATTACCAAAATTGTGCATGTGTCATACTTCTGCAAACTTCTCCTGCAGATTTCATCTGAATGTCAAGAAAAAGGGTGTGGACACTCTTGAGCCCTTTGACATGAAAACTTATCAAAATCTGTTGTTGTCAATTAACGGTGTGGGTGTGATGGGGCGGCCATTTTGAGCATCTTTCCGTGACAGGCGACAGTGACAGGTCTGAAGAACATTTACATGCAATTCCTTCGACAGACCCGATCAACGTTAACTCCAGTCGACGAGCCCAGGGATTGGCGGTCGCTCGTTCTCGGCGGTGCATCGGTGTGCAAGGGCCCGTACAATGCCGCTTGCGGCTTTAATTCTTATTCTTCTTCTTTTTCTTCCACATTACAGGGCTTTTTGGTGCTTTAACGTTTTTCAATTCGAACAAAAATGTGCCTGAAAAATTAGGTCTGGTGAAAATTCTATGATTTTATTGGTTTCGCATGTGGGCGGGGAAAAATGGCTCCACAGCGCCCTCTAGAAAAATTCAAAAATTCATGAAAAATCTGCGGTTTGCCCGATTATGCTAAAATTTGGTGGGCATGTAGAGCATGCCAAGACAAACGGATTTGCCTTTGGGACGTTTTTGCCCAATGCACAGGAAGCCCGCTAGGTGGTGTTGAAAATACAAAACAATGCAATTTTTGGCGATTATAGGCATCGGAATTTAACAAGCTCCTCCCAGGGATTTTGTCCGATTCTCATGAAAATCGCTGTGTTTCATTCGCCATGAAAATTCAAATGCTTATGACTTCAGTGTTCATAGTCCGACATACACCAAACTTTATGCTTATCATAAGAGTCATGCCCGGAAGCCATTTTCATGATCATAATTAGCTATACTGACACCACCCCCTCCTGGCGACAAGAAATTACCAAAATTGGGCATGTGTCATACTTTTGCAAACTCCTTCTTCAGATTTCATTTAAATATCACAAAAATGAGTGTGGACACTTTTGAGACCAGTGACATGAAAAGTTATTAAAATCTTTTCGTTCAGATTAACAATGTGGGCGTGACGGTGCGGCCATTTTTAGCATCTCGCCGTGAACAACAATTCCCTAATAAATTTGAGAAAACGATGTTCATTATAAACCACACTTCACAAGCTGGTCAGTTTCCAAAGAAATTTATGAATTTCATTGGTTTCACAAGTGGGAGGGGCCAACTGCCTCGTTAGCGCCCCCTAAACTGCAGCCTTAAGGCCCTCTTCCACGCACACTGATGAAAATTGGTGCACACATGTATCACACCCACATCTACAAAAAAGTCTCTTAACACCATAGGCTAAAGTCAACAAGAAGTCGGCCATTTTGAATTGAACAGTCATTTTTGGCGATTTGCTCGTTGCGTACTTTAACAAACTACTGCTCGAAATTTTTTCGGATTTCCATGAAAATCGCTGTGTGTACTCTAGACCCCTTGAAGATCAAAAGTTATTAAATGCTTTCCGGTGGGAGTCACGGTGTGGGCGTGGCAGGGGCGCCATTTTAAGCGATTCGTCATGAAAATTCAGATGCTTATAACTTCAGTGTACATGGTCCGACATGCACAGAACTTTATGCGTATCATAAGAGTCCCGCCCTGGAGCCATTTGCATGGTCATATTCATCGATACTGACAGCGCCCCCTCCTGGCGACAGGAAATGACCAAAATTGGGAATGTGTCAACTTTTGCAAACTACTCCAACAGATTTCATCTTAATGTCACGAAAAAGGGTATTGACACTCTTGAGACCTGTGACATGAAAAGTTATTAAAATCTGTTGTTGTCGATTAACTGTGCCGGCGTGACGGTGCGGCCATTTTGAGCATCTTGCAGTGACAGGCCACAGTGACAGGTCTGAAGAACAACTACAAGCAATTCCTCCAACAGACTCAAGCGACGTGACCTCCACTCGGCGAACGCAGAGTTCGGTGGTCGCTCGGTCTTGGCGGTGCATTGGTGTTCGAGGGCCCATACAACGCTGCTTGCAGCTTTAATTAGGGGGCCAAGCACGCCGGTCTTCGGAAACGCGTATGCAAGCATACGCGTTTACCAGGACCAGCGGTGCTGGGAACCCTTGTGTTTTTGTTCGAATTTTTTTATTATTATTATTATTATTATTATTATTATTATAGTTATTTTTATTTTTCCGTAGATAAAAGTGGTGCTGCAGACTAAACCGTGCAAGGGAGGGTGGTGCAATTTGGAGGGTTGATCCAGACCCCTGCACTGGCCTCAGTCGCAAAAAATTACATATGTCCGCCAACAGGGGGCGCTATAACCAAGGGCAACACGTTTTGGGCTATAACTCCAAAACACATTTTGCACATTCAAAAACCTCATATCCAAAGATTCCCTGAATAGCCCTGAATCACATGAGCTAGGCCACGCCCATTTCCGCCTATAATTTTTTTTCGCAAAATCGCAAAAACTGGAAAACCTACTTTTTCTTGGGGTTTTGTCCGATCAGTGTGAAATTTGTTCCGGCCACTCTACAGCTGGACCTGATCTGAAGTTATCAAAAGAATTTTGTTCGGGCAAAATATGCGCAAATTGTTCACGAATAAAGTTTTCTAGCTAGCTATAGCAACACTAACAGTTGCATATCTCAGTCAAAATAAATGCTAATAACAAGAAATGTGAGATCCTTGGTTGGCATGTGACTGTGAGGAAAAGAGCCAAATTGGGCTAATGTTGGCCTCTAGGGGGCACTGCAAATACGGGAAATTATATCTCTTAAATGGCAACACCGATTTTTACCATATTTGGTGGGTATGATGCTGGGTCACTCCTGAGGCGATGTCTTGAAGTTCATCACAACTGGTCAAAGTGGGCGTGGCTTATTACAAGATAAACAACAAACTTTTATTTCAGCTCAAGTATTATGCTGAGGGCTGTGAAATTTACAGGGTATATATAGAATAGCACACAGACCAGCCAAACCAAAAATTGTGTGTCTACTCCAATAGGTGGCGCTTTAATGGATGCAAACGCATTTTGGCCTGTAACTTCCACATTTTAAAACACATCTTCATAAACTTTATATCCACCTGTTCTCCATATACAGTCACATCTTGTGACATAGTCCACGCCCACTCCCATAGCATATTTCTCTTTCTAAGTCACTATACATCAAAAACCTATTTTTTTCAAACTCCTCCTACTGTTTAAGCTCCATCTGCACGAAACTTTGCACACACAATCTCCAGACCTGCCTGATCAAAAGTTATTAAAAGAATTTTGCTACTCCAAAAAATGCGGTACTTATAAATAAACAATTGTTTTCTGCTAGCTAAAAAACACATACTGTTGCATATTTGTGTCTAAGTCAAAGCTATCAACATTAAACTTAATTCACTCGTTTCAGAGGTCAACTGGAGGATCTGTGCCAAATTTTGCTCAAATTGGCCAATAGGGGGCACTATAAACAGAGAAACATCAAGTGACATGAAAGTTCAGAGGGCAGCCTTGTTTGACCTCACGTTTGATAGCAAATCTTGGTGATGTACCTCCTGGTAACGAAATACAGCTATTTGCATTCCGTGCACTCCGCGAGACCTGGAAGCCAAGTCGCGTGGGGAGGCTTGGCCCCCTTTCATAACTGCTTGCATTTCTAGTTTATTATTATTATTCTTCCGACTTTTCATGCCTCAATTTCGCCCCTTTCCCAAATTTGAAAACGCTTCTAACTTCCCATATTCGTCCGGCCAGATTTGAAATTCGATATTTTCGGGCGATTGCACATGGTCAACGCTGAATGCCGAAATAGCGCCCCCTAAAAATTTTCAAATTACCCTCCGCATTGGGGTTACTTTTTCGTAGGCGACGAAATTTGGTACACACATGTACCATAGCCAACCGCACAAAAAACTCACTTAACGTCATGGTCCAGCCCCAACGAGTAGTCGGCCATTTTGATTTGAATTTTTGATTACCGGCGATTTCCTCACCTCGTATTTTAACAAACTCCTGCTTGAGATTTTGCCCAAGCGACGTCACATTTGCTAGAGATCATCAGGACCCCATGCTGATCAAAATTTGCGCTCTGCATGTGTATAGGTCAAAGGGCGTGGTTGCTAGGGATGAGAAACTTTGGCGACTTTTTTTGATTTCACCATCCATTTTCCAACGGCTCTCACGCCAACATACTTGTTCATAGCAGCTTCAAACTTAATGGACATGATGATGGTTCCACCTTGAACGTCTTGATATATTAACTTCCCACTTCACTAATAGCGCCCCCCGGTGGTAACAGGAAGTGACCAGTTTTCACTTTCACTTGTACTGTTGACACATAGTTGAACCCATCAACTTCAATCCACCTCTATAATATGCAGAACAAGTTGGAGAAGCTATATTTTGAATGCTGTGAAGTGACGAGTAATAGCGTCCTTGTGGCGATGCGGCGACTATCCATCCCTCGCCATGAAAATACGTTTGGGTTTTTGATGTCTTTAATGAACTCGTATCATTATGAAAATTCATACAGAGGTCAAGGGCGCTGAGCTCTTACATCTGATAGGGGCGTTGCCCATAGGGCGAGCAAAATAACTCTATAGCGCTCCCTTGAAATTTTCAAAAACCCCTCCCCATAGGGGTTTTTTAAAAGCAGGAAGATGAAAATTGGTCCACATGTGTATGGTGTAAAGATGCACAAAAAAGTCTTTTGCACCATTGGCCTACTCCAAACAGGAAGTCGGCCATTTCGACGTTAACGTGTCATTTTGCCCTGATTTTCACAGGTTGTATTTTAACGAACTCCTCCTTGGGATTTCGTCCAATCAACCTCAGGTTTATTACAGATCCTCAAGAGGCTATGCCGATCAAAAGTTGTGCTCTGCATGTCTGTAGGTCAGTGGGCATGGCCGCTAACAGTAAGTGACTAGCTGTTACTTTCACTTGTACTGATGACACATAATTGAATCTATCAACTTCATTCCACTTTTATAACATGCAAAACAAGTTGGAGAAGCTACTTAATGAATGTTCTGAAGCTACGGGTAATGGCGTCCGAGTGGCAACGCGGCGACTATCAATCCCTCACCATGAAAATACGTTGGGGTTTTTCTTGTCTTTAATGAAATCGTATCATCATGAAAATTGATACACAGGTCAAAGGTGGCGAGCACATACATCTGATTGGGGCGTCGCCCATGGCAGAGGCAAAATGCCTCTATTAGCGCCCCCTTGAAATTTTCAAAAACCCCTCCCCATGGGGGTTGTTTTGGAATAGGACGATGAAAATTGGTAAACATGTGTATGTTGCCAAGACGCACAAAAAAGTCACTTGCACCATTCGTCTACTCCAAACAGGAAGGTGGCCATTTAGATTTTAACGTGCCATTTTGGCTTGATTTCCACACGTTGTATTTTAATGAACTCCTCTTCAAAATTTTGTCCAATCAAACTCAGATTTATGCCAGATCATCAAGAGACCATGCTGATCAAAACTTGTGCTCTGCATGTCTGTAGGTCAATGGGCGTGGCCACTATGGCGTGCCCATCTCTGATGCCTCTCCATGCATATCGAACAGGTCTCTCACCCTCATGCTTCATCCAAACGGCTTCAGCATTACTGTACATCATAAGAGCCCCGCCCTGAACGCCTCCATATGTTCGTAGGCAATCGCGCTCATGGCGCCCCTTTGTGGAAACAGGAAATGCCATATTTTACATTGACATTGGCCGATTTGCTCGAAACTTCCCATTTATCCTCAGGGTCTGCCCCTGAATGCACCTGCCCACGTTTGGTTACTCTCCGAACGCCCCTGGTGGAAGAACCATCAACTTGTCAAAACTCCTTTGTGCTTTGTCCGATTCACTCGAAAATTGATCACAGGTTGGTGCCTGTACTTGACCTGTCCAATTGTCGCGAGTGCACACCTGCGCCTGTCAGGATCTCACCACTACCCCCAACGTGCACAAGGGTGCGAGGGCCCGTTCAACGCTGCTTGCAGCTTTAATTATTAGGGCCCAAGCCGACTGCAAGTCGTCAGCGGAAGACCCTATTGAAATCGTGCTGTTTATTAGGGCCCGAGCCGACTGCAAGTCGTCAGCGGAGGACCCTATTGAAATCGCGCTGTTTATTATTATTAGGGCCTGAGTGACGACTGCAAGTCGTCCGCGGCGGACCCTATTGAAATCGCGCTGTTTATTATTATTATTATTATTATTAGGGCCCGAGCCGACTGCAAGTCGTCAGCGGAGGGCCCTATTGAAATCGCGCTGCTTATTATTATTATTATTATGATTATTTATTATTCTTCCAACAATTCAAAGGCCAATTTCGCCCTTTTCCCAATTGTGAAAACGTGCCTAACTTTCCAAATTCATCCAGCCGGATCCGAAATGTGATATTTTTGTGTCCTAACACGTGGTCAAAGCAAAATGCCGAAATAGCGCCCCCTAAACACTTTTCAAAATTCCCATAGGGAAATTCGGTTGCTTCGTCATAGGCAGAAGAAATTCAGTAAAATTATGTATCATACCCAGACATACAAAAAATCTCATCAGAGCCACGCCCTAAACCCAACAGGAAGTCAGCCATTTTGATTTTAATTTTTTAATTTTAAAACAAACTCCACCTAGGGTTTTCGACCGATTGACTTCAAATTTGGTACAGATCATTTAGAGACCAAGCTGATCAAAAGGTGTGCTCTGCATGTCTGTAGGTCAAAGGGCGTGGCTGCTAGGGCGTGACAAAGTTTGGCGACTCGCCAAAAAAATTTCAAAATGCTCTCACGCCAACATACTTGATCGTAGCACCTTCAAACTTGCTGCAGATGATGATGGCTCAGCCCTGAATTTCGCAATATAATAAATATCCACTTTACTAACAGCGCCCCCTGGTGGAAACAGGAAGTGACCATTTTGTACTTTATCATGTACTGATGACACATAGTTGAACCCATCAGCTTCATTTCACTTCTAAAACATGCAGAACAAGTTGGTGAAGTTACATTATGAATGCTGTGAAGCTACAAGTAATGGCGTTTGTGTGGCAACGCGGCGAAGATAGATCCCTTGCCATGAAAATACGTTTGTGTTTTTGATGTCTTTACTGAACTCATATCATCATAAAAATTGATACACAGGTGAAGGATGGCAAGCTGTTAAATCTGATATGGGCCTCGCTCATTAGGGGAGCAAAATGTCTCTATAGCGCGCCCTTGTGGAAACAGGAAATGCCATAAATTACATTGACATTGGCCGATTTGCTCGAAACTTTGCATTTGTGCTGACAGTCTGCCCCTGAATGCACCTGCCCACACTTGGTTACGCTCAGAGCGCCCCCTGGTGGATGAACTATCAACTTTTCATAACTCGTTCCTGCTTTGTCCGATTCGCTCGAAAATTTATAACATGTTGGTACCTGAACTTGACCTGTCCACTGGTTGTGAGTGCACACCTGCACCCGTCAGGATCTCACCACTACCCCGAACGTGCACAAGGGTGCGAGGGCCCGGTCAACGCTGCTTGCAGCTTTAATTATTATTATTATTACTCTTGCGACTTTTCATGCCTAAATTTCGCCCCTTTCCCAAATGTGAAAACGCTTCTAACTTTCCAAATTCGTCCGGCCGAATCGGAAATTCGATATTTTTGTGCACTCGCACATGTCCGACCCCAAATGCCAAAATAGCGCCCCCTAAACACGTTTCAAAATTCCCATAGGGAAATTCGGTTACTTTGTCAAAGGCAGTAGAAATTCGGTACGCATATGTATCATACCAAGACAGACAAAAAACTTCATTGGAGCCCCTCCCTATACCCAACAGGAAGTCGGCCATTTTGATTTGAATTTTTTAATTTGAAAACAAACTCCTCCTAGGGATTTTGCCTGTTCGACTTCAAATTTGGTACAGATCATCTAAAGACCATGCTGATCAAAAGTTGTGCTCTACATATCTGTAGGTCAAAGGGCGTGGCTGCATGGGCGTGACAAATTTTGGCGACTCGACAAAAATATTTCAAAATGCTCTCACGCCCACATACTTGATTGTAGCAGCTTCAAACTTGCTGGACATGATGACGTCTCGGCCCTGAATGTCGCCATATCATAAATTTTCACTTTACTTATAGCGCCCCCCGGTGGTAACAGGAAGTGTCCAGTTATTACTTTGAAAACAATCTCCTACTAGGGATTTTGCCCGGTCGACTCCAAATTTGGTCAAGATCATCAAGGGACCAAGCTGATCAAAAGTTGTGCTCTGCATGTCTGTAGGTCAAAGGCCGTGGCTGCTAGGGCGTGACAAAGTTTGGCGACTCGCCAGAAAAATTTCAAAATGCTCTCACGCCAACATACTTGATCAAAGCAGCTTCAAATTTGATGGAAATGATGATGGCTTCGCCCTGAACGTCACGATATAATTACTTCCCACTTTACTAATAGCGCCTCCCTGTGGAAACAGGAAGTGTCCAGTTTGGATACTTTGTCGTAGGCAGACAAAATTTGATACACATATGTATTGTACGCAGACATACACAAAACTTATTGGAGCCACACTCTCAACCCAACATCAAGTCAGCCATTTTGATTTGAATTTTTGAATTTTAAAACGAACTCCTCCTAAGGTTTTCGACCGATTGACTTCAAATTTGGTAAAGATCATCTTGAGACCAAGCTGATCAAAAGCTGTGCTCTGTATATCTGTCGGTCAAAGGGCGTGGCTGCTAGGGCGTGAGAAAGTTTGGCGACTCGACAAAAAAATTTCAAAATGCTCTCACGCCCACATACTTGATCTTAGCAGCTTCAAACTTGCTGGACATGATGATGTCTCGGCCCTGAACGTCCCCTCAAATAAATTTTCACTTTACTTTTAGCGCCCCCCGGTGGTAACAGGAAGTGTCCAGTTATTACTTTGAAAACAAACTCCTACTAGGGATTTTGGCCGATCGACTTCAAATTTGGTCAAGATCATCTAGGGACCAAGCTGATCAAAAGTTGTGCTCTGCATGTCTGTAACTTGGCTGCTAGGGCGTGACAAAGTTTGGCAACTCGCCAGAAAAATTTCAAAATGTTCTCACGCCAACATACTTGATCAGAGCAGCTTCAAACTTGCTGGAAATGATGAGGGCTCCGCCCTGAACGTCACAATATAATAACTTCCCACTTTACTAATAGCGCCTCCCTGTGGTAACAGGAAGTGTCCAGTTCGGATACTTTGTCGTAGGCAGACAAAATTTGATACACATATGTATCGTACCTAGACATACACAAAACTTATTGGAGCCACGCCCTCAACCCAACAGGAAGTCAACCATTTTGATTTGAATTTTTGAATTTTAAAAAGAACTCCTCCTAAGGTTTTTGACCGATTGACTTCAAATTTGGTACCGATCATCTAGAGACCAAGCTGATCAAAAGTTGTGCTCTGCTTGTCTGTTGGTCAAATGGCGTGGCTGCTAGAGTGTGACAAAAATTGGCGACTCTCCAAAAAAATTTCAAAATGCTCTCACGCCAATATACTTGATCGTAGCAGCTTCAAACTTGCTGGAAATGATGAGGGCTCTGCCCTGAACGTCATGATATCATAACTTCCCACTTCACTAATAGTGCCCCCTGGTGGCAACAGGAAGTGTCCAGTTCGGTTACTTTGTCGTAGGCAGACGAAATTCGATACACATATGTATCATACCCAGACATACAAAAAACTCATTGAAGCCATGCCCTCAACCCAACAGGAAGTCAGCCATTTTGATTTGAATTTTTGAATTTTAAGACGAACTCCTCCTAGGGTTTTCGAACGATTGACTTCAAATTTGGCACAGATCATCTAGTGACCAAGCTGATCAAAAGTTGTGCTCTGCTTGTTTGTAGAGCAAAGGGCGTGGCTGCTAGGGCGTGACAAATTTTGGCGACTCACCAAAAAAATTTCAAAATTCTGTCACGCCAACTTACTTGACCGTAGAAGCTTCAATCGTGCTGGACATGATGAGTGCTCCGCCCTGAGCGTCAGTATATAATAACTTCCCACTTTACTAATAATAGCGCCCCTGGTGATAACAGGAAGTGTCCATTTTTACTTTAACATGTACTGATGACACATAGTTGAACCCATCAACTTCATTCCACTTCTAAAACATGCAGAACAAGTTGGTGAAGCGACTTTATGAATGCTGTGAAGCTACAAGTAATGGCGTTCCTGTGGCAACGCGGGGAAGGTGGATCCCTTGCCATGAAAATACGTTTGTGTTTTTGATGTCTTTACTGAACTCGTATCATCAGAAACAATGATACACAGGTCAAGGATGGCAATCCCTTAAATCTGATAGGGGCCTCGCCTATGGGAGGAGCAAAATGTCTCCATAGCGCCCCCTTGTGTAAACAGAAAATGCCATTTTTTACATTGACATTGGCCGATTTGCTCGAAACTTCACATTTGTGCAATGGGTCTGCCCCTGAATGCAGCTGCACACATTTGGTTACGCTCAGAGTACCCCCTGGTGGATGAACTATCAACTTTTCATAACTGCTTCCTGCTTTGTCCGATTTGCCCGAATCTTCATCACAGGTTGGTGCCTGAACTTGGGCTGTCCTATAGTCGTGGTGAACACCTGTACCCATCAGATCTCACCAAACCCCTACATGCACAAGGGTGCGAGGGGGGCCCGTTCAATGCTGCTTGCAGCTTTAATTATTATTATTATTATTATTATATTTATTATTATTATTCTTCCGACATTTCAAAGGCCAATTTCGCCCCTTTCCCAATGGTAAAAACGCATCTAATTGTCCACATTCATCCGGCCAGATCCGAAATTCGATATTTTTGGGTGCTCGTTCATGGTCGATGCAAAATGCCAAAATAGCGCCCCCTTAACACGTTTCAAAATTCCCATAGGGAAATTCGGTTACTTTGTCGTAGGCAGACGAAATTCGGTAGACATATGTATCATACCCAGACATACAAAAAAAAATTTCATTGGAGCCACGCCCTAAACCCAACAGGAAGTCGGCCATTTTGATTTGAATTTTTGAAATTTAAAACGAACTCCTCCTAGGGTTTTCGACCAATTGACTTCAAATTTGGTACAGATCATGTAGAAAGCAAGCTGATCAAAAGTTGTGCACTGCATGTCTGCAGGTCACAGGGCGTGGCTGCTAGGGCGTGACAAAAATTGGCAACTCGCCCAAAAAATTTCAAAATGCTTTCACGCCAACATATTGATCGTAGCAGCTTCAAACTTGCTGAAGATGATGATGGCTCCGCCCTGAATGTCACAATATAATAACTTCCCACTTTATTAATAGCACTCCCCGGTGGTAACAGGAAGTGACCAGTTCGGTTACTTTGTCGTAGGCAGACGAAATTCGATACACATTTGTATCATACCCAGACAAACAAAAAATTTCTTTTGAACCTTGCCCGAAACCCAACAGGAAGTCGGCCATTTTGATTTGAATTTTTGAATTTTAAAACAAACTCCTCCTAGGGTTTTCGACCAATTGACTTCAAATTTGGTACAGATCATCTAGAGACCAAGCTGATCAAAAGTTGTGCTCTGCATGTCTGTCGGTCAAAGGGTGTGGCTGCTAGGGCGTGACAAAAATTGGCGACTCGCCAAAAAAATTTCTAAATGCTCTCACGCCAACATACTTGACCGTATAAGCTTCAAAGTTGCTGGAGATTAAGATGACTTCGCCCTGAACGTCAGGATATAATAACTTCCTACTTTACTAATAGCGCCACGTGGAAGGAACAGGAAGTGACCATTTTTTACTTTAACATGTATTGTTGACACATAGTTGAACCCATCAACTTCATTCCACTTTTAAAACATGCAGAACAAGTTGGTGAAGCTATATTATGAATGCTTTGAAGCTACAAGCAATGGCGTTCGTGTGGCAACGCGACGAAGATGGATCCCTTGCTATGAAAAGACGTTTGTGTTTTTAATGTCTTTACTGAACTCGTATCATCATAAAAATTCATACACAGGTCTAGGATCGCAAGCTCTTAAAACTGATAGGGGCCTGGCCCATAGGGGGAGCAAAATGTCTCTATAGAGCCCCATTTTGGAAACAGGAAATGCCATATTTTACATTGACATTGGCCTATTTGCTTGAAACTTTGCATTTGTGCGGACGGTCTGCCCCTGAATGGACCTGCGCACATTTGGTTATGCTCAGCCCGCCCCCTGGTGGATGAACTATCAACTTTTCATAACTCCTTCCTCCTTTGTCCAATTGGCTTGAAACTTTATCACAGGTTGGTGCCTATACTTGACCTGTCCACTGGTCGTGAGTGCACATCTGAACCCGTCAGGATCTCACCACTACCCCCAACGTGCACAAGGGTGCAAGGGCCCGTTCAACGCTGCTTGCAGCTTTAATTATTATTATTATTTTTATTATTATTATTCTTTCGACATTTCAAAGGCCAATTTTGCCCCTTTCGTCCGGCCGGATCCAAAATTCGATGTTTTTGAGTGGTCAGTCATGGTCGACGCAAAATGCCAAAATAGCGCCCCCTAAACACGTTTCAAAATTCCCATAGGGAAATTCGGTTACTTTCTCATAGGCAGACAAAATTCGGTAGATCTATGTATCATACCCAGACATAGAAAAAATTTCATTGGAGCCACTCCCTATACCCAACAGGAAGTCAGCCATTTAGATTTGAATTTTTGAATTTTAAAACAAACTCCTCCTAGGGATTTTGCCCGATCGACTTCAAATTTGGTCCAGAAAATCTAGAGACCAAGCTGATCAAACGTTGTGCTCTGCATATCTGTAGGTCAAAGGGCGTGGCTGCTAGGGCGTGACAAAATTTGGCAACTCGACAAAAAAATTTCAAAATGCTCTCACGCCCATATACTTGATCTTACCAGCTTCAAACTTGCTGAACATGATAATGTCTCCGCCCTGAACATCCCGATATCATAACTGTCCACTTTACTAATAGCACCCCCCAATGGTGACAGGAAGTGACTAGTTTTTACTTTGAAAACAAACTCCTCCTAGGGATTTTGCCCAATCGACTTCAAATTTGGTCATTGGGCATTGCTGCTAGGGGGTGACAAAGTTTGGCCTCTCGCCAAAAAAATTTCAAAATGCTGTCACGCCAACATACTTGACCGTAGAAGCTTCAATCTTGTTGGCGATGATGATGGCTCCGCCCTGAACGTCCAAATATATTAACTTCCCACTTTCATAATAGCGCCCCCAGATGATAACAGGAAGTGAGCATTTTTTACTTTAACATGTACTGATGACACATAGTTGAACCCATCAACTTCATTCCACTTCTAAAACATGCAGAACAAGTTGGTGAAGCTAATTTATGAATGCTGTGAACCTACAAGTAATGGCGTTCGTGTGGCAATGCAGCGAAGACGGATCCCTTGCCATGAAAATACGTTTGTGTTTTTGATGTCTTTACTGACCTCGTATCATCAGAAAAATTGATACACAGGTCAAGGATGGCAAGCTGTTAAATCTGATAGGGGCCTCGCCTATGGGGGGAGCAAAATGTCTCTATATCGCCCCCTTGTGGAAACAGGAAATGCCATATTTTACATTGACATTGGCAAATTTGCTTGAAACTTTGCATTTGTGCTGACGGTCTGCACCTGAATGCACCTGCCCACATTTGGTTACGCTCAGAGCGCCCCTTGGTGGATGAACTATCAACATTTCATAACTCCTTCCTGCTTTGTCCGGTTGGCTCAAAACTTTATCACAAGTTGGTGCCTGTACTTGACCTGTCCACTGGTTGTGAGTGCACACCTGCGGCTGTCTGGATCTCACCACTACCCCCAACGTGCACAAGGGTGCGAGGGCCAGTTCAACGCTGCTTGCAGCTTTAATTAGGGCCCGAGCCGACTGCAAGTCGTCTGAGGAGGGTCCTATTGAAATTGCGCTGTTTAATATTAATATTATTATTATTATTTTTATTATTATTATTATTTTTCTTCTGACATTTCAAAGGCCAATTCAAAAGCCCCTTTCCCAATTGTGAAAACGCTTCTTACTTTCCAGATTATCATCGGCGGAAAAAAAATTCAATATTTTTGGGCAATTTTTCATGGTCGATTTTAAAATGCCAAAATAGCGCCCCCTAAACACGTCATTTCAAAATTCCCATAGGGAAATTCTGGTTACTTTTCGTAGGAAGACAAAATTCGGTACAAATATGTATAATACCCAGACATACAAAAAATTTCATTTGAGCCACGCCCTAAACCCAACAGGAAGTTGGCCATTTTGATTTGAATTTTTGAATTTTAAAACGAACTCCTCCTAGGGATTTTGCCCGATCGACTTCAAATTTGGTACAGATCATCTAGAGACCAAGCTGATCAAAATTGTGCTCTGCATGTCTGTAGGTCAAAGTGCGTGGCTGCTAGGGAGTAACAAAAATTGGCGACTCGCCAAAAAAATTTCAAAATGTTCTCACGCTATCATATTTGATCGTAGCAGCTTCACACTTGCTGGACATGATGATGTCTCCGCCCTGAAGGTCCCAATATCATAAGTTTTCACTTTTCTAATAGCGCCCCCCGGTGGTAACAGGAAGTGACCAGATTTTACTTTGAAAACCAACTCCTCCTAGGGATTTTGCCTGATCGACTTCAAATTTGGTCGAGATCATCTAGAGAGCAAGCTGATCAAAAGTTGTGCTCTGCATGTCTGTAGGTCAAAGGGCGTGGCTGCTAGGGCAGGACAAATTTTGGCGACTCGCCAAAAAAATTTCAAAATGCTCTCAAGCCAACATACTTGATCGTAGCAGCTTCAACCTTGCTGGAAATCATGATGGCTCCGCCCTGAACGTCACGATATAATAACTTCCAACTTTACTAATAGCGCCCCGGTGTGGTAACAGGAAGTATCCAATTTTGTTACTTTGTCGTAGGCAGACGAAATTCGATAAGTATGTGTACCATACCCAGACATACAAAAAACTCATTAGAGCCACGCCCTAAACCCAATAGGAAGTCGGCCATTTTGATTTGAATTTTTGAATTTTAAAACGAACTCCTCCTAGGGTTTTCGACCGATTGACTTCAAATTTGCTACAGATCATCTAGAGACCAAGCTGATCAAAAGTTGTGCTCTTCACATCTGTAGGTTAAAGGGCGTGGCTGCTAGGGCATGATAAATTTTGGCGACTCGCCAAAAAAATTTCAAAATGCTCTCACGCCAACATATTTGATCGTAGAAGCTTCAAACTTGATGGAGATGATGATGGCTCCGCCCTGAATGTCAAGATATAATAACTTCCTACTTTACTAATAGCGCCCCCTGGTGGTTACAGGAAGTGACCAGTTCGGTTAATTTGTCGTGGGCAGACGAAATTTGATACACATGTGTATCATACACAGACATACAAAAAACTCATTGGAGCCACGCCCTAAACCCAACAGGAAGTCAGCCATTTTAATTTCTATTTTTGAATTTTAAAACGAACTCCTCCTAGGGTTTTCGACCGATTGACTTCAAATTTGGTACAGAGCATCTAGAGACCAAGCTGATCAAAAGTTGTGCTCTGCATGTCTGTAGGGCAAAGGGCATTGCTGCTAGGGGGTGACAAAGTTTGGCCTCTCGCCAAAAAAATTTCAAAATGCTCTCACGCCAACATACTTGATCGTAGAAGCTTCAAACTTGCTGGAGATGATGATGGCTCCGCCCTGAACGTCACAATATAATAACTTCCCATTTTACTAATAGCGCCCCCTGGTGGGAACAGGAAGTGACCAGTTCGGTAACTTTGTCGTAGGCAGACGAAATTCGATACACATGTGTATCATACACAGACATACAAAAGAGTCATTGGAGCCACGCCCAAAACCCGACAGGAAGTCGGCCATTTTGATTAGAATTTTTCAATTTCAAAATGAACTCCTCCTAGGGATTTTGCCCGATCGACTTCAAATTTGCTCGTGATCATATAGAGAGCAAGCTGATCAACATTTTTGCTCTGCATATCTGTAGGTCAAAGGGCGTGTCTGCTAGGGCGGGACAAATTTTGGCTACTCGCCAAAAAAATTTCAAAATGATCTCAAGCCAACATTCTTCATCGTAGCAGCTTCATACTTGCTGGAAATGATGAGGGCTCCGCCCTGAACGTCACAATAAAATAACTTCCCACGTTACTAATAGCGCCCCCCTGTGGTAACTGGAAGTATCCAATTTGCTTTCTTTGTCTTAGGCAGATGAAATTCAATACACATGTGTATCATACACAGACATACAAAAAACTCATTGGAGCCACGCCCTAAACCCAACAGGAAGTCGGCCATTTTGATTTGAATTTTTGAATTATTAAATGAACTCCTACTAAGGTTTTTGACCGATTGACTTCAAATTTGGTAGAGATCATCTAGATACCATGCTGATCAAAAGTTGTGCTCTGCATGTCTCTCGGGCAAAGGGCATGCCTGCTAGGGCATGACAAATATTGGCAACCCTCTAAAAAAATTTCAAAGTGTTCTCACGCCAACATACTTGATCGTAGCAGCTTCAAATTTGCTGGAAATGATGAAGTTTCCGCCCTGAACGTCATGATATCATAATTTGCCACTTTTCTAATAGCGCCCCTCTGGTGGTAACAGGAAGTGAGCAGTCTTGGGTTACTTTGTCGTCGCAGGCAGATTTAAATTCGATACACATATGTATCACACCCAGACATCCAAAAAAACTCATTGGTGCAACGCCCTAAACCCAACTGGATGTCAGCCATTTTGATTTGAATTTTTGAATTTTAAAACGAACTCCTCCTAGGGTTTTCGACCGATTGACTTCAAATTTGGTACATATCAGCTAGATACCTAGCTGAAGTAAAGTTGTGCTCTGCATGTCTGTCACTCAAAGGGCGTGACTGCTAGGGTGTGGCAAAATTTGGCGACTCGCCAAAAAAATTTCAAATTGCTCTCACGCCAACATACTTGATCGTAGCGGCTTCAAACTTGCTGCAAATGATGATGGCTCCGCCCTGAACGTCACAATATCATAACTTCCCACTTTAATAATAGCGCCCCCTGGTGGTAACAGGATGTGATCATTTTTTACTTTAACATGTACTGATGACACATAGTTGAACCCATCAACTTCATTCCACTTCTAAAACATTCAGAACAAGTTGGTGACGCTACATTATGAATGCTGTGAGGCTACAAATAATGGCTTTCTTGTGGCTATGCAGCGAAGATGGATTCCTTGCCATGAAAATACGCTTGTCTTTTTGATGTCTTTACTGAACTCGTATCATCATAAAAATTGATACACAGGTCAAGGATGGCAAGCTGTGAAATCTGATAGGGGCCTTGCCAATGGTGGCAGCAAAATGTCTCCATAGCGCCCCCTTATGGAAACAGGAAATGCCATATTTTACATTGACACTGGCCTATTTGCTCGAAACTTTGCATTTGTGCTGACGGTCTGCCCCTGAATGCACCTGCGCACATTTGGATACGCTCAGAGCGCCCCCTGGTGGAAGAACTATCAACTTTTCATAACACCTTCCTGCTTTGTCCAATTCGCTCGAAACTTATCACAGGTTGGTGCCTGTACTTGACCTGTCCACTCGTCATGAGTGCACACCTGCACCCGTCAGGATCTCACCACTACCCCCAATGTGCACAAGGGTGCAAAGGCCCGTTCAACGCTGCTTGCAGCTTTAATTAGGGCCCGAGCCGACTGCAAGTCGTCCGAGGACCCTATTGAAATCGTACTGTTTATTTTTTTCATTATTATTATTATTATTATTATTATTATTCTTGCGACAATTCAAAGGCCAATTTCTCCCCTTTCCCAATGGTGAAAACGCGTCTAACTTTCCACATTCGTCCGGCCGGATCCGAAATTCGATATTTTTGGGTGGTCATTCATGGTCGACGCAAATTGCCAAAATAGCGCCCCCTAAACACGTTTCAAAATTCCCAAAGGGAAATTTGGTTACTTTGTCGTAGGCAGACAAAATTCGGTAGACATATGTATCATACCCAGACATACAAAAACTTTCATTGGAGCCTCGCCCAAAACCCAACGAAAGTCGGCCATTTTCATTTGAATTTTTCAATTTCAAAATGATCTCCTCCTAGGGTTTTCGACCGATTGACTTCAAATTTGGTAGAGATCATCTAGAGACCATGCTGATCAAAAGTTGTGCTCTGCATGTCTGTCGGTCAAAGGGCGTGGCTGCTCGGGCGTGACAAATTTTGGCGACTCACCAAAAAAATTTCAAAATGCTCTCACGCCAAAATACTTGACCGTAGAAATTTCAATATTGCTGGACATGATGAGTGCTCCGCCCTGAACGTCAATATATAATAACTTCCCACTTCACTAATAGCGCCCCCTGGTGGTAACAGGAAGTGTCCATTTTTTACTTTAACATGTACTGATGACACATAGTTAAACCCATCAACTTCATGCCACTTCTAAAACATGCAGAACACGTTGGTGAAGCTACTTTATGAATGCTGTGAAGCTACAAGTAATGGCGTTCCTGTGGCAACGCAGCGAAGATGGATCCCTTGCCATGAACATATGTTTGTGTTTTTGATGTCTTTTCTGAACTCGTATCATCAGAAAAATTGATAGACAGATCAAGGATGGCAAGCTCTTAAATCTGATAGGGGCCTCGCCTAGGGGGGGAGCAAAATGTCTCCATAGCGCACCCTTGTGGAAACAGGAAATGCCATATTTTACATTGACATTGGCCGATTTGCTCTAAACTTCACATTTGTGCTAAGGGTCTGCCCCTGAATGCAGCTGCACACATTTGGTTATGCACCGAGCACCCCCTGGTGGATGAACTATCAATATGTCATAACTCCTTTGTGCTTTGTCCGATTTGCTTGAATCTTCATCACAGGTTGGTGCCTGTACTTGGTCTGTCCTATAGTCGTGAGTGCACACCTGCACCCATCAGTATCTCACCACCAACCCCAACATGCAAAAGGGTGCGAGGGCCCGTTCAACGCTGCTTGTAGCTTTAATTATTATTATTATTATTATTCTTGCCACAATTCAAAGGCCAATTTCGCCCCTTTCCCAATGGTGAAAACGCTTCTAACTTTCCATATTCGTCCGGCCGGATCCGAAATTCGATATTTTTGCGCGCTGTCACACGTCCCACCCCAAATGCCGAAATAGCGCCCCCTAAACACATTTCAAAATTCCCATAAGGAAATTCAGTTACTTTGTCTTAGGCAGACAAAATTCGGTAGATGTATGTATCATACCCAGACGTACAAAAAACTTCATTTGAGCCACGCCCTAAACCCAACAGAAAGTCAGCAATTTTGATTTGAAGTTTTAAATTTGAAAACGAACTCCTCCTAGGGATTTTGCCCGATCAACTTAAAATTTGGTGGAGATCATCTAGAGACCAAGCTGATCAAAACTTGTGCTCTGCATGTCTGTCGGTAAATGGGCGTTGCTGCTAGGGCGTGACAAAACTTGGCGACTAGACAAAAAAATTACAAAATGCTCTCACGCCCACATACTTGATCTTAGCAGCTTCAAACTTGCTGGACATGATGAGGTCTCGGCCCTGAACGTCTGCATATCATAAATTTTCACTTTATTAATAGCGCCCCCGGGTGGTAACAGGAAGTGACCAGTTTTTACTTTGAAAACAAACTCCTCCTAGAGATTTTGCCTGATCGACTTCAAATTTGGTACAGATCATCAAGAGAGCAAGCTGATCAAAACTTTTGCTCTGCATTTCTGTAGGTCAAAGGGCGTGGCTGCTAGGGCGTGACAAAGTTTGGCGACTCGCCAAAAAAATTTCAAAATGCTCTCACGCCAACATACTGGACTGTAGAAGCTTCAAACTTGCTGGAAATGATAATGGCTCTGTGCTGAACGTCATGATATGATAACTTCCCACTTTCTAATAGCGCCCCCCGGTGGTAACAAGAAGTTACCAGTTCAGTTACTTTGTTGTAGACAGACGAAATTCAATACACATGTGTATCATACCCAAACATACAAAAAACTCATGGGAGCCACGCCCTAAACCCAACAGGAAGTCGGCCATTTTAATTTGAATTTTTTAGTTTTAAAACGAACTCCTCCAAGGGTTTTCGACCGATTGACTTCAAATTTGGTACAGATCATCTTGAGACCAAGCTGATTAACGGTTGTGCTCTGCATGTCTGTCGGTCAAAGGGTGTGGCTGCTAGGGCGTGACAAAAATTGGCGACTCGCCAAAAAAATTTCAAAATGCTCTCACGCCAACATACTTGATCGAAGCAGCTTCAAGCTTGCTGGAAATGATAATGGCTCAGGCCTGAACGTTATGATATCTAACTTCCCACTTTTCTAATAGCGCCCCCCAGTGGTAACAGGAAGTGAGCAGTTCAGTTACTTTGTCGTCGGCAGACAAAATTTGATATAAGCATATATCATACCCAGACATACAAAGAACCCATTGGAGCCACGCCCTAAACCCAACAGGAAGTCGGCTATTTTGATTTGAATTTTTTAATTTTAAAACGAACTCCTCCTAGGGTTTTCGACCGATTGACTTCAAATTTGGTACAGATCATGTAGAGACCCAGCTGATCAAAAGTTGAGCTGTGCATGTCTGTCGGTCTAAGGGAGTGGCTGCTAGGGCGTGACAAAAATTAGCGACTTGCCAAAAATATTTCAAAATGCTCTTATGCCAACATACTTGATCGTAGCAGCTTCAAACTTGCTGGAAATGATCATGGCTCCGCCCTGAACGTCACAATATCATAACTTCCCACATTAATAATAGTGCCCCCTGGTGGTAATAGGAAGCGAGCAGTTCGGTCACATTGTCGTAGGCAGACGAAATTCGATACACGTATGTATCATACCCAGACATACAACAAACTTATTGGAGCCACGCCCTAAACCCAACAGGAAGTCGGCCATTTTGATTTGAATTTTTGAATTTTAAAACGAACTCCTCCTAGGGTTTTCAACCGATTGACTTCAAATTTGGTACAGATCATCTAGAGACCAAGCTGATGAAAAGTTGTGCTCTGCATGTCTGTCACTCAAAGGGCATTGCTGCTAGGGGGTGACAAAGTTTGGCCTCTCGCCAAAAAAATTTCAAAATGCTGTCACGCCAACATACTTGACCGTAGAAGCTTCAATCTTGTTGGCGATGATGATGGCTCCGCCCTGAACGTCCAAATATATTAACTTCCCACTTTACAAAAAGCGCCCCCTGGTGGTAATAGGAAGTGACCTTTTTTTACTTTATCATGTACTCTTGATACATAGTTGATCCCATCAACTTCATTCCACTTCTAAAACATGCAGAACAAGTTGGTGATGCTACATTATGAATGCTGTGAAGCTACCAGAAATGGCTTTCATGTGGCAACGCAGCGAAGATGGATCCCTTGCCATGAAAATACACTTGTGTTTTTCATGTCTTTACTGAACTCGTATCATCATAAAAATTGATACACAGGTCAAAGATAGCAAGCTTTTAAATCTGATAGGGGTCTTGCCTATGGGGGGAACAAAATGTCTCTATAGCACCCCCTTGTGGAAACAGGAAATGCCATATTTAGGGCCCGAGCGGACTGCAAGTCGTCTGCGGAGAGCCCTATTGAAATCGCGCTGTTTATTATTATTATTATGATTATTATTTTTATTATTATTATTCTTCCGAAATTTCAAAGGCCAATTTCGCCCCTTTCCCAATGGTAAAAACGCGTCTAATTTTCCAGATTCGTCCGGCGATATTTTTGTGTGCTCGTTCATGGTCGATGCAAAATGCCAAAATAGCGCCCCCTAAACACGTTTCAAAATTCCCATAGGGAAATTCGGTTACTTTGTTGTAGGCAGACGAAATTCGGTAGACATTTGTATCATACCCAGACATACAAAAAACACATTGGAGCCACGCCCTAAACCCAACAGGAAGTCGGCCATTTTGATTTGAATTTTTGATTTTTAAAATGAACTCCTCCAAAGGTTTTCGACCGACTGACTTCCAATTTGTTAGAGATCATCTAGATACCAAGCTGATCAAAAGTTGTGCTCTGCATGACTCTAGGGCAAAGGGCGTGGCTGTTAGGGCGTGACAAAATTTGGCGACTCGCCAAAAAAATTTCAAAATGCTGTCACGCCAACATACTTTACCGAAGAAGCTTCAATCTTGCTGGACATGATGATGGCTCCGCCCTCAACGTCCAAATATATTAACTTCCCACTATACTAATAGCGCCCCCTGGTGGTAACAGGAAGTGACCTTTTTTTACTTTAACATGTACTGATGATACATATTTTATCCCATCAACTTCATTCCACTTCTAAAACATGCAGAGCAAGTTGGTGAAGCTACAGTATGAATGAGGTGAAGCTACAAGAAATGGCATTCATGTGGCAACGCAGCGAAGATGGATCCCTTGCCATGAAAATACACTTGTGTTTTTCATGTCTTTACTGAACTCGTATCATCATAAAAATTGATACACAGGTCAAGGTTAGCAAGCTTATAAATCTAATAGGGGTCTTGCCAATGGGGGGAGCAAAATGTCTCTATAGTTCCCCCTTGTGGAAACAGGAAATGCAATATTTTACATTGACATTGGCCGATTTGCTCGAAACTTTGCATTTGTGCTGACAGTCTGCCCCTGAATGCACCTGCCCACATTTGGTTATGCTCAGAGCGCCCCCTGGTGGATGAACTATCAACTTTTCATTACTCCTTCCTGCCTTGTCCGATTCGCTCAAAACTTTATCACAGGTTGGTGCCTGTACTTGACCTGTCCACTGCTCGTGAGTGCACACCTGCACCCGTCAGGATCTCACCACTACCCCGAACGTGCACAAGGGTGCGAGGGCCCGTTCACACTGCTTGCAGCTTTAATTAGGGTCCAAGCTGACTGCAAGTCGTCTGCGGAGGGCCCTATTGAAATCGCGCTGTTTATTATTATTTTTTTTATTTTTTTTTTAAATTATTATTATTATTATTCTTCCGACATTTCAAAGGCCAATTTCGCTCCTTTCCCAAATGTAGAAACGCTTGTATCTTTCCACATTCGTCCGGCCGGATCCGAAATTCGATATTTTTGTGAACTTGCACATGTCCGACCTTAAATGCCGAAATAGCGCCCCCTAAACACGTTTCAAAATTCCCTTAGGGAAATTCGGTTACTTTGTCTTAGGCAGAAGAGATTCGGTCCACATATGTATCATGCCCAGACATACAAAAAACTCATTGGAGCCACGCCCTAAACCCAACAGGAAGTCGGCCATTTTGATTTGAATTTTTGAATTTTAAAACGAACTCCTCCTAGGGTTTTTGTCTGATCGACTTCAAATTTGGTACAGATCATCTAGACACCAAGCTGATCAACACTTGTGCTCTGCAAGTCTGTCGGTCAAAGGGCGTGGCTGCTAGGGCGTGACAAAGTTTGGCAACTCGACAAAAAAATTTCAAAATGCTCTCACGCCCATAAACTTGATCTTAGCAGCTTCAAACTTGCTGGATACGATGAATTTTCTGCCCTGAACGTCCAAATATCATAACTTTTCACTTTATTAATAGCGCCCCCTGGTGGTAACAGGAAGTGACCAGTTATTACTTTGAAAACGAACTCCTCCTAGAGATTTTGCCCAATCGACTTCAAATTTGGTACAGATCATCTAGAGAGCAAGCTGATCAAATCTTGTGCCCTGCATGTCTGTAGGTCAAAGGGCGTGGCTGCTAGGGCGTGACAAAGTTTGGCGACTCGCCAAAAAAATTTCAAAATGCTCTCACACCAACATACTTGATCGTAGCACCTTCAAACTTGCTGTAAATGATGATGGATCCGCCCTGAACGTCTGGATATAATAAATTCCCCTTTACTAATAGCGCCCCCCGGTGGTAACAGGAAGTGACCAGTTCGGTTACTTTGTCATAGACAGACGAAATTAGACACACATATGTATCATACCCAGCCATACAAAAAACTCATTAAAGCCACGCCCTAAACCCAACAGGAAGTAGGCCATTTTGATTTGAATTTTTGAATTTTTAAACAATCTCCTCCTAGGGTTTTTGACCGATTTACTTCAAATTTGGTACAGTTCATCTAGAGACCAAGATGATCAAAAGTTGTGCTCTGCATGTCTGTAGGTCAAAGGGCGTGGCTGCTAGGGCGTGACAAAGTTTGGCGATTCGCCCAAAAAATGTCAAAATGGTCTCACGCCAACATACTTGATCATAGCAGCTTCAAACATGCTGGAAATGATGATGGCTCCGCCGTGAACGTCTGTATATAATAAATTCCCACGGTACTAATAGCGCCCCCCGGTGGTAACAGGAAGTGACCAGTTCGGTTACGTTGTCATAGACAGACGAAATTCGACACACATATGTATCATACCCAGCCATACAAAAATCTAATTAAAGCCACGCCCTAAACCCAACAGGAAGTAGGCCATTTTGATTTGAATTTTTGAATTTTAAAACAAACTCCTCCTATGGTTTTTGACCGATTGACTTCAAATTTGGTACAGTTCATCTAGAGACCAAGATGATCAAAAGTTGCGCTCTGTATGTCTGTAGGTCAAAGGGCGTGGCTGCTAGGGCGTGACAAAGTTTGGCGATTCGCCAAAAAACTTTCAAAATGGTCTCACGCCAACATACTTGATCGTAACAGCTTCAAACTTGCTGGAAATGATGATGGCTCCGCCCTGAACGTCTGGATATAATAAATTCCCACTTTACAAATAGCGCCCCCCGGTGGTAACAGGAAGTGACCAGTTCGGTTACTTTGTCCTAGGCAGACAGAATTCGAAACACATGTGTATCATACCCAGACATACAAAAAACTCATTGGAGCCACGTCCTAAACCCAACAGGAAGTCGGCCATCTTGATTTCAATTTTTGAATTTTAAAACGAACTCCTCCTAGGGTTTTTGACCGATTGACTTCAAATTTGGTACAGATCATCTAGAGACCAAGCTGATCAAACTTTGTGCTCTGCATGTCTGTAGGTCAAAGGGCGTGGCAGCTAGGGCATGACAAAGTTTGGCGACTCGCCAAAAAAATTTCAAAATGCCCTCACGCCAACATACTTGATCGTAGAAGCTTCAAACTTGCTGGAGATGATGATGGCTCCGCCCTGAACATCACGATATTATAACTTCCCACTTCACTAATAGCGCCCCCTGGTGGGAACAGGAAGTGACCATTTCGGTTACTTTGTCGTAGGCAGACGAAATTTGATACACATGTGTATCATACACAGACATACAAAACAGTCATTGGAGCCATGCCCAAAACCCAACAGGAAGTCGGCCATTTTGATTTGAATTTTTCAATTTCAAAATGAACTACTCCTAGGGTTTTCGACCGATTGACTTCAAATTTGGTAGAGATCATCTAAAGACCAAGCTGATCAAAAGTTGTGTTCTGCATGTCTGTAGGTCAAAGGGCGTGGCTGGTAGGGCGTGACAAATTTTGGCGACCCGCCAAAAAAATTTCAAATTGCTCTAAAGCCAAAATACTTGATCATAGCAGCTTCAAACTTGCTGGAAATGATGATGGCTCCACCCTGAACATCACGATATAATAACTTCCCACTTTACTAATAGTGCCCCCCTGTGGTAACAGGAAGTATCCAATTTGCTTACTTTGTCGTAGGCAGATGAAATTCGATACGTATGTTTACCATACCAAGACATACAAAAAACTCATTGTCGCCACGTCCTAAGCCTAACAGGAAGTCGGCCATTTTCATTTGAATATTTGAATTTTAAAACAAACTCCTCATCGGGATTTCGCCTGATCGACTTGAAATTTGGTAGAGAACATCTAGAGACCAAGCTGATCAAAAGTTGTGCTCTGCATGTCTGTCGGTCAAAGGGCGTGGCTCCTAGCACGTGACAATATCTGGCGACTCGACAAAAAAATTTCAAAATGCTCTCATGCCCATTTACTAGATTTTAAGCAGCTTAAAACTTGCTGGACATGATGATGTCTCTGCCCTGCACGTCCCCATATCATAACTTTTCACTGTATTAATAGCGCCCCTTAGTGGTAACAGGAAGTGACCAATTTTAACTTTGAAAACAAACTCCTCCTAGAGATTTTGCACTATCGACTTCAAATTTGGTACAGATCATTTAGACTGCAAGCTGACCAAAAGTTGCGCTCTGCAAGTCTGTAGGTCAAAGGGCGTGGCTGATAGGGCGTGACAAATTTTGGCTACTCGCCAAAAAAATTTCAAAATATCCCCCACCCACATACTTGATCGTAGAAGCTTCAAACTTGCTGGGGATGATGAGGGCTCTGCCCTGAACGTCATGATATAATAACTTTTAACTTTACCAATTGCGCCCCCCGGTGGTAACAAGAGGTGTCCAGTTCGGTTACTTTGTCGTAGGCAGATGAAATTTGATTCACATATGTATCTTACCCAGACAAACAAAAAACTCATTAGAGCCACGCCCTAAACCCAACAGGAAGTCGGCTATTTTGATTTGAATTTTTGAATTTTAAAACGAACTCCTCCTAAGGTTTTCGACTGATTGACTTCAAATTTGGTACAGATCATCTAGAGACCATGCTGATCAAAAGTTGTGCTCTGCATGTCTGTAGTGTAAAGGGCGTGGCTGCTAGGGCGTGACAAAGTTTGGCGACTCGCCAAAAAAATTTCAAAATGCTCTCACGCCAACATACTTGACTGTAGAAACTTCAAACTTGCTGGAAATGATAATGGCTCTGTCCTGAACGTCATGATATCATAACTTCCCACTTTACTAATAGCGCCCCCTGGTGGTAACAGGAAGTGACCTTTTTTTACTTTAACATATACTGATGACACATAGTTGAACCGATCAACTTCATTCCACTTCTAAAACATGCAGAACAAGTTGGTGAAGCTACATTATGAATGCTGTGAGGCTCGAAGTAATGGCCTTCGTGTGGCGACGAGGCAAAGATGGATTCCTAGCCATGAAAATACGTTTGTGTTATTGATTTCTTTACTGAACTCGTACCATCATCAAAATTGATACACAGGTCAAGGATGGCAATCTTTTAAATCTGATAGGGCCCTTGCCCATGGGGGGAGCAAAATATCTCTGTAGCGCCCCCTTGTGGAAACAGGAAATGCCATATTTTACATTGACATTGGCCGATTTGCTCAAAACTTCGCATTTGTGCTAACGGTCTGCCCCTGAATGCACCTGCCCACATTTGGTTACACTCAGAGCGCTCCCTGGTGGATGAAATATCAACTTATCATAACTCCTTCCTGCTTTGTCCGATTCGCTCAAAACTTTTTCACAGGTTGGTGCCTGTACTTGACCTGTCTACTGGTCGTGAGTGCACACCTGCTCCCATCAGGATCTCACCACCACACCTAACGTGCACAAGGGTGCGAGGGCCCGTTCAACGCTGCTTGCAGCTTTAATTATTATTATTATTAGTCTTCCGACATTTCAAAGGCCAATTTCGCCCCTTTTCCAATGGTAAAAACGCGTCTAATTTTCCAAATTCGTCCGGCTGGATCCGAAATTCAATATTTTTGGGTGTTCGTTCATGGTCGACACAAAATGCCAAAATAGCGCCCCCTAAACACGTTTCAAAATTCCCATAGGGAAATTCGATTACTTTCTCGTAGGCAGACGAAATTCGGTAGATATATGTATCATACACAGACATACAAAAAATTTCATTGGAGCCATGCGCTAAACCCAACAGGAAGTCGGCCATTTTGATTTGTATTTTTGAATTTTAAAACAAACTCCTCCTAGGGATTTTGCCCGATCGACTTCAATTTTGGTCCAGATCATCTAGAAACCAAGCTGATCAAAATTTGAGTTCTGCATGTCTGTAGGTCAAAGGGCGTGGCTGCTAGGGCGTGACAAATTTTGGTGACTCGACAAAAAAATTTCTAAATGCTCTCACGCCCATATACTTGATCTTAGCAGCTTCAAGCTTGCTGGACATGATGATGTCTCCGCCCTGAACGTACCCATATCATAACTTTTCACTTTACTAATAGCGCCCCCCGGTGGTAACAGGAAGTGACCAGTTTTTACTTTGAAAACGAACTCCTCCTTGGGATTTTGCCCAATCGACTTTAAAATTGGTCCAGATCATCTAGAGAGCAAGCTGATCAAAAGTTGTGTTCTGCATGTCTGTTGGTCTAAGGGCGTGGCTGCAAGGGCGTGACAAAGTCTGGCGACTCGCCAAAAAAATTTCAAAATGCTCTCACGCAAACATACTTGTTCGTAGCAGCTTCAAACTTGCTGGAAATGATCATGGCTCCGCCCTGAAGGTCACAATATAATAACTTCCCACATTACTAATAGCACTCCCCTGTGGTAACAGGAAGTGACCAGTTCGATTACTTTGTTGTAGGCAGACGAAATTCGATACACACATGTATCATACCCAGACATACAAAAAACTTATTGGAGCCATGCCCCCCAACAAACCCAACAGGAAGATCGGTCATTTTGGTTTGACTCGACAAAAAAAATTTTTTGAATTTTCAAAAACAAACTCCTCCGAGAAGTGACTAGTTTTTACTTTTATGCCCAGATCATCTAGAGAGCAAGCTGATCAAAAAGTTGATCGACTTCAATTTTGGTCCAGATCATCTAGAAACCAAGCTGATCAAAAGTTGTGCTCTGCATGTCTGTAGGTCAAAGGGCGTGGCTGCTAGGGCGTGACAAATATTAGCAACTCACCAAAAAATTTCAAAATGTTCTCACTCCAACTTACTTGACCGTAGCAGCTTCAAAAAATTTGGAAATGATGATGGCTCCGCCCTGAAAACGTCACAAGATCATAACTTCATAACTTTTACTAATAGAGCCCCCCAGTGGTAACAGGAAGTGAGCAGTTCAGATACTTTGTCGAAGGCAGACGAAATTCGATACACATATGCATCATACCCAGACATACAAAAAATTTCATTGGAGCCACACCCTAAACCCAACAGGAAGTTGGCCATTTTGATTTGAATTTTTTAATTTTAAAACGAACTCCTCCTAGGGTTTTCGACCGATTGACTTCAAATTTGGTATAGGTCATCTAGAGACCAAGCTGATAAAAATTTGTGCTCTACATTTCTGTCGGTCAAAGGGCGTGGCTGCTAGGGTGTGACAAATATTGGCGACTCGCCAAAAAAAATTCAAAATGCTGTCACGCCAACATACTTGATCGTAGCAGCTTCAAACTTGCTGGAAATGATGAGGGCTCTGCCCTGAACGTCAAGATATCATAACTCACCACTTTAATAATAGCGCAGCCCCGTGGTACCAGGAATTGAGCAGTTCGGTTACTTTGTCGTTGGCAGACGAAATTCTATACAAATATGTATCATACCCAGACATACAAAAAACTCATTGGGGCCACGCCCTTAACCCAACAGGAAGTTGGCCATTTTGATTTGAATTTTTGAATTTTAAAACGAACTCCTCCTAGGGTTTTTGACTGATTGACTTCAAATTTGGTACAGATCATCTCGAGACCAAGCTGATGAAAAATTGTGCTATGCGTGTCTGTAGGGTAACGGGCGTGGCTGCTAGGACGTGACAAATATTGGCGACTCACCAAAAAAATTTCAAAATGCTGTCACGCCAACATACTTGACCGTAGAAGCTTCAATCTTGCTGTACATGACGATGGCTCCGCCCTGAATGTCACGATATAATAACTTCCCAATTTACTAATATCGGCCCCTGGTGGTAACAGGAAGTGACCTTTTTTTACTTTAACATGTACTGATGACACATAGTTGAACCCATCAACTTCATTCCACTTTTTAAAAATCCAGAAGTTGGTGAAGCTATATTATGAATGCTGTGAAGCTACAAGTAATGGCGTTCATGTGTAGTCACCACTACCCCTCAACGTGCGCAAGGGTGCGAGGGCCCGTTCAACGCTGCTTGCAGCTTTAATTATTATTTATAATTATTCTTCCGACATTTCAACGGCCAATTTCGCCCCTTTCCCAATGGTAAAAACGCGTCTAATTCTCCACATTCGTACGGCCAGATCCGAAATTCGATATTTTTGGGTGCTTGTTCATGTCCGACCGCAAATGTCGAAATAGCGCCCTAAACACGTTTCAAAATTCTCATAGGGAAATTCAGTTACTTTGTCTTAGGCAGAAGAAATTCGGTAGACATATGTATCATGCCCAGACATCCAAAAAATTTCATTGGAGCCACACCCAAAACCCAACAGGAAGTCGGCCATTTTGATTTGAATTTTTGAATTTTAAAACGAATTCCTCCTAGGGTTTTCGACCGATTGACTTCAAATTTGGACAAGATCATCTAGAGACCAAGCTGATCAAAAGTTGTGCTCTGCATGTCTGTCGGTCAAAGGGCGTGGCTGCTAGGGTGTGACAAATTTTGGCGACTCGACAAAAAAATTTCAAAATGCTCTCACGCCCATATACTTGATCTTAGCAGCTTCAAACTTGCTGGATACGATGACTTTTCTGCCCTGAACGTCCCTATGTCAAAACTTTTCACTTTATTAATAGCACCCCGTGGTGGTAACAGGAAGTGACCAGTTTTTACTTTGAAAACGAACTCCTCCTAAAGATTTTGCCCGATCGACTTCAAATTTGGTACAGATCATCTAGAGAGCAAGCTGATCAAATGTTGTGCCCTGCATGTCTGTAGGTAAAAGGGCGTGGCTGCTCGGGCGTGACAAAGTTTGGCGACTCGCCAAAAAAATTTCAAAATGCTCTCACGCCAACATACTTGATCGTAGCACCTTCAAACTTGATGGAAATGATGATGGCTCCGCCCTGAACGTCTGGATATAATAAATTCCCACTTTACTAATAGCGCCCCCCGGTGGTAACAGGAAGTGACCAGTTCGGTTACTTTGTCATAGACAGACGAAATTCGACATACATATGTATCATACCCAGCCATACAAAAAACTCATTAAAGCAAACGCCCTAATCCCAACAGGAAGTAGGCCATTTTGATTTGAATTTTTGCATTTTAAAACGAACTCCTCCTTGGGTTTTTGACCGATTGACTTCAAATTTGGTACAGTTCATCTAGAGACCAAGATGATCAAAAATTGTGCTCTGCATGTCTGTATGTCAAAGGGCGTGGCTGCTAGGGCGTGACAAAGTTTGGCGATTCGCCAAAGAAATTTCAACATGGTCTCACGCCAACATACTTGATCGTATCAGCTTCAAACTTGCTGGAAATGATGATGGCTCCACCCTGAACATCACAATATAATTACTTCCCACTTTACTAATAGCGCCCCCGATGGTAACAGGAAGTGACCAGTTCGGTTACTTTGTCGTAGGCAGACGAAATTTGATACACATGTGTATCATACTAAGACATACAAAAAATCTCATTGGAGCCACACCCTAAATCCAACAGGAAGTCGGCCATTTTGATTTGAATATTTCAATTTTAAAACGAACTCCTCCTTGGATTTTTGACCAATTGATTTCAAATTTGGTAGAGATCATCTAGAGACCAAGCTGATCAAAAGATGTGCTTTGCATGTCTATCGGTCAAAGGGCGTGGCTGCTAGGGCGTGACAAAGTTTGTCGACTCGACAAAAAAAATTTCAAAATGCTCTCACACCCATATACTTGATCTTAGCAGCTTCAACCTTGCTGGACATGATGATGTCTATGCCCTGAACGTCCCTATATCAGAACTTTTCACTTTATTAATAGCGCCTCACGGTGGTAACAGGAAGTGACCAGTTTTTACTTTGAAAACGAACTCCTCCTAAATATTTTGCCCGATTGACTTCAAATTTTGTACAGATCATCTAGAGACAAAGCTGATCAAAAGTTGTTCTCTGCATGTCTGTAGGTCAAAGTGCATGGCTGCTAGGGCGTGACAAATTTTGCCGACTCGCCAATAAAAATTCAAAATGCTCTCACGCCAACATACTTGATCGTAGCAGCTTCACACTTTCTGAAGATGATGATGGCTCCGCTCTGAACCTCAAGATATAATTACTTCTCACTTTACTAATAGCGCCCTCCGGTGGTAAAAGGAAATGACCAGTTCGGTTACTTTGTCATAAGCAGATGAAATTCGATACACATATGTATCATACCCAGACATACAAAAAGTCTTATTGGGGCCACGCCCTAAACCCAACAGGAAGTCGGCAATTTTGATTTGAATTTTTTAATTTTAGAATGAACTTCTCATAGGGATTTCGCCCGATCGACTTCAAATTTGGTACAAATCATCTAGAGACCATGCTGATCAAAAGTTATGCTCTGCATGTCTGTAGGTCGATGGGCGTGGCCGCTATGCTGTCCCCATTTCTGATGCCTCGCCATGCATATTCGAACAGCTCTTTCTCCCTCATACTTAACCCAAACGACTTCAAAATTCTTGTATTTGATAAGAGCCCCGCCCTCAACGCCTCCATATGCTCTTAGGCAAATCCGCTCATGGCGCCCCCTTGAGGAAACAGGAAATGCCATATTTTACATTGACATTGGCCGATTTGCTCGAAACCTCACATTTGTGCTGAGGGTCTTCCCCTGAATGCACCTGCCCACGTTTGCTTACGCTCTGAACGCACCCTGATGGATGAACTTTCCACGTGTCACTATTCCTTCTTGCTTT
Organism: Gymnothorax javanicus; assembly: GCA_029692085.1. Taxonomy (NCBI): domain Eukaryota; kingdom Metazoa; phylum Chordata; class Actinopteri; order Anguilliformes; family Muraenidae; genus Gymnothorax; species Gymnothorax javanicus. The sequence continues at coordinate 116,319,983 of CM056200.1, forward strand.
GTCCGATTCGCTCGAAACTTCATCACGGATTGGGACCTGTACTTGACCTGTTCTCTGGCCGTGAGTGCACACCTGCACCCGTCAGGATCCCACCACTACCCCCAAGGTGCACAAGGGCGCGAGGGCCCGTTCAACGCTGCTTGCAGCTTTAATTAGGGCCCGAGCCGACTGCAAGTCGTCTGCGGAGGGCCCTATTGAAATCGCGCTGTTTATTATTATTATTATTTTATTTATTTATTTTTTTTTAAAATTATTATTCTTATTCTTCCGACATTTCAAAGGCCAATTTCGCCCCTTTCCCAATTGTGAAAACGCGTCTAACTTTCCACATTCGTCCGGCCGGATCCGAAATTCGATATTTTTGGGTGGTTGTTTATGGTAGACGCAAAATGCCAAAATAGCGCCCCCCTAAACACGTTTCAAAATTCCCATAGGGAAATTTGGTTACTTTCTCGTTGGCAGATGAAATTCGGTACAACTATCTATCATACCGGGTCATACAAAAAATTTCATTGGAGCCACGCCCTAAACCCAACAGGAAGTCGACCATTTTGATTTGATTTTTTGAATTTTAAAACGAACTCCTCCTGGGGATTTTGTCCGATCGACTTCAAATTTAGTGGAGATCATCTAGAGACCAAGCTGATCAAAATTTGTGCTCTGCATGTCTGTAGGTCAAAGGGCGTGGCTCTAGGACGTGACAAAATTTGGCGGACAAAAAATTTTCAAAATTCTCTCTTGCCCATATACTTGATCTTACAAAACTTTGGACATGATGATGTCTCCGACGTCCCTAAAAACTTTTTTTCAAAATGACCAGATTTTCTTTCTTGAACTCCCCTAGGGATATCGACTTCAAATTTGGTCAAGATCATTAGCAAGCTGATCAAAAAGCTCTGCATGTCTGTAGGTCAAAGGGCGTGGCTGCTAGGGTGGGACAAACGCCAAAAAAAATTTCAAAAATGCTCTCACGCCAACATACTTGATCGTAGCAGCTTCAAACTTGCTGAAAATGATGATGGCTCGCCCTGAACATCAACATATTATAACTTTTCACTTTACTAATAAGCGCCCCCTGTGGTAACAGGTCCCAATTTGGTTACTTTGTCATAGGCAGAGGAAATTCAATAGTTTTGTGTACCATACCCAGACATACAAAAAATTTCATTGGAGCCACGCCCTAAACCCAACAGGAAGTCAGCCATTTTGATTTGAATTTTTGAAATTTAAAACGAACTCCTCCTCAGGTTTTCGACCGATTGACTTCAAATTTGGTACAGATCATGTAGAAAGCAAGCTGATCAAAAGTTGTGCACTGCATGTCTGCAGGTCAAGGGCGTGGCTGCTAGGGGTGGGACAAAAATTGGCTACTTGCCAAAAAAATTTCAAAATGCTCTCACGCCAACATACTTGATCGTAGCAGCTTCAAACTTGCTGAAGATGATGATGGCTCCGCCCTGAATGTCACAATATAATAACTTCCCACTTTATTAATAGCACTCCCCGGTGGTAACAGGAAGTGACCAGTTCGGTTACTTTGTCGTAGGAAGACGAAATTCGATACACATTTGTATCATACCCAGACAAACAAAAAATCTCTTTTGAGCCTCGCCCTAAACCCAACAGGAAGTCAGCCATTTTGATTTGAATTTTTGAATTTTAAAACAAACTCCTCCTAGGGTTTTCGACCAATTGACTTCAAATTTGGTACAGATCATCTAGAGACCAAGCTGATCAAAAGTTGTGCTCTGCATGTCTGTCGGTCAAAGGGCGTGGCTGCTAGGGCGTGACAAAAATTGGCGACTCGCCAAAAAAATTTCTAAATGCTCTCACGCCAACATACTTGACCGTATAAGCTTCAAAGTTGCTGGAGATTAAGATGACTTCGCCCTGAACGTCAGGATATTATATTTTCCTACTTTACTAATAGCGCCACGTGGAAGGAACAGGAAGTGACCATTTTTTACTTTAACATGTATTGTTGACACATAGTTGAACCCATCAACTTCATTCCACTTTTTAAACATGCAGAACAAGTTGGTGAAGCTATATTATGAATGCTGTGAAGCTACAAGCAATGGCGTTCGTGTGGCAACGCGACGAAGATGGATCCCTTGCCATGAAAAGACGTTTGTGTTTTTGATGTCTTTACCGAACTCATATCATCATAAAAATTGATACACAGGTCTAGGATCGCAAGCTCTGAAAACTGATAGGGGCCTGGCCCATAGGGGGAGCAAAATGTCTCTATAGAGCCCCATTTTGGAAACAGGAAATGCCATATTTTACATTGACATTGGCCGATTTGCTTGAAACTTTGCATTTGTGCGGACGGTCTGCCCCTGAATGCACCTGCGCACATTTGGTTATGCTCAGCCCGCCCCCTGGTGGATGAACTATCAACTTTTCATAACTCCTTCCTCCTTTGTCCAATTGGCTTGAAACTTTATCACAGGTTGGTGCCTATACTTGACCTGTCCACTGGTCGTGAGTGCACATCTGCACCCGTCAGGATCTCACCACTACCCCCAACGTGCACAAGGGTGCGAGGGCCCGTTCAACGCTGCTTGCAGCTTTAATTAAGGCCCGAGCCGACTGCAAGTCATCTGCGGAGGGCCCTATTGAAATCGTGCTGTTTATTATTATTATTATTATTATTATTATTATTATTATTAGGGCCCGAGCGATGACTGCAAGTCGTCCGCGGAGGACCCTATTGAAATCGTGCTGTTTATTATTATTATTATTATTATTATTATTAGGGCCCGAGCCGACTGCAAGTCGTCTGCGGAGGGCCCTATTGAAATCGCGCTGTTTATTATTATTATTATTATTATCTCCGCCAAGGAGATAATGCGATCGAGTCGGTTTATTTATTTATTTATTTGTCCGTCCTTCTGTCTGTCTGTGGACAGGATTTCTCGGAAACTACTGGACGGATCTTCATGAAATTTTCACCAGAGGCAGATCTTGGGCCAGGGACGACTCCATTAAAATTTTGTGATGATCCGGATCCGGATCTGGATTCTGGATCCGGATCTGTATTTACAATCTAGTGGCATATCTTGGAAACTACTTGACGGATCTTCATGAAATTTTCACCAGAGATAGATCTTGGTCAAGGGACGACTCCTTTAAAATTGTGTCATGATCCAGATCCGGATTTGGATTCTGGATCCGGATCTGTATTTACAATCTCAGTGACATTTCTCCGAAACTAATGAACAGATTTTGATCAAATCAAGGTGGAAAGTGATTGCTAATCACACCCGAGGGTAATTGTCCAGTCAGGCCACTGATTGCGCTATCACACCCGGCGGCCATTGTCCAATCACACGCAAGTGGCGGTGATTATCCAATCACACCACTGATTGCGCAATCATACACCGGCAGTGATTGTCCAATCATGGCCTGTGCAGTCACATCGATGCGATTGCGCAATCACACGATCATCACGTGACATCATGGTCGCGTGATGATGCGTGATCGCTCTGTACTTTGATGACGGCTTTGGAGAATGGATGCTTCAAACATACAAAAATCCCATTTAAACTTGTCACATGGGTGGTCCTGAAATCTTCCAAAGAGAAAGATCTTGCATTTGTTTCAACATCATCCCTTGGCGGAGATCAGAAATCTCGGATTGCTCTTGTTATTATTTATTATTCTTCCGACATTTCAAAGGCCAATTTCGCCCCTTTCCCAATTGTGAAAACGCTTGTTACTTTCCACATTTGTCCGGCCGGATCCGAAATTCGATATTTTTGCGGGCTCTCACATGTTCTGCCCCAAATGCCAAAATAGCGCCCCCTAAACATGTTTGAAAATTCCCATAGGGAAATTTGGTTACTTTCTCGTAGGCAGCTGAAATTCGGTACACACATGTATCATACACAGACATACAAAAAATTTCATTGGAGCCACACCCAAAACCCAAAAGGAAGTCGGCCATTTTGATTTGAAGTTTTGAATTTTAAAACGAACTCCTCCTAGGGATTTTGCCCGATCGACTTCAGATTTGGTCCAGATCATCTAGAGACCAAGCTGATGAAAAGTTGTGCTCTGCATGCCTGCAGGTCAAAGGGCGTGGCAGCTAGGGCGTGACAAAATTTGGAAACTCGACAAAAAAATTTCTAAATGCTCTCACGCCCATATACTTGATCTCAGCAGATTCAAACTTGCTGGATATGATGATATCTCCGCCCTGAATGTCCCCATATCATAACTTTCCACTTTACTAGTTGCGCCCCCCGGTGGCAACAGGAAGTGACCAGTCTTTACTTTGATAATGAACTTCTCCTTGGGATTTTGCCTGATCAACTTCAAATTTGGTCCAGATCATCTAGAGAGCAAGCAGATCAAAAGTTGTGCTCTGCATGTCTGCTCGTCAAAGGGCGTGGCTGCTAGGGCAGGACAAAGTTTGGCGACTCGCTAAAAAAATTTCAAAATGCTCTCACGCCAACATACTTGATTTTAGCAGCTTCAAACTTGCTGGAAATGATGAGGGCTCTGCCCTGAACGTCAGGATATCATAATTACCCACTTTACTAATAGCGCCCCCCGGTGGGAACAGAAAGTGAGCAGGGCGGTTACTTTGTCGTAGGCAGACGAAATTCGATAGAATTATGTATCATAACCAGACATACAAAGAACTCATTGGAGCCATGCCTTAAACCGAACAGGAAGTCGGTCATTTTGATTTGAATGTTTGAATTTTAAAATGAACTCCTCCTAGGGTTTTGGACCGATTGACTTCAAATTTGGTACACATCATCTACAGACCAAGCTGATCAAAAGTTGTGCTCTGCATGTCTGTCGGTTAAAGCGCGTGGCTGCTAGGGCGTGACAAAGTTTGGCGACTCGCCAAAAAAATTTCAAAATACTCTCACGCCAACATACTTGATTGTAGAAGGTTCAAACTTGCTGGAGATTATGATGGCTCCGCCCTGAACGTGAATAACTTCCCACTTTACTGATAGCGCCCCCCTGTGGTAACAGGAAGTGACCAGTTCGATTACTTTGTCGTAGGCATACGAAATTCGATAAACATAAGTATCATACCCAGACATACAAAGAACTCATTGGAGCCACGCCCTAAACCCAACAGGAAGTCGGCCATTTTGATTTGAATTTTTGAATTTTAAAACAAACTCGTCCTAGGGTTTTGGACCAATTGACTTCAAATTTGGTACACATCATCTACAGACCAAGCTGATGAAAAATTGTGCTCTGCATGTCTGTCGGTCAAAGGGCGTGGCTGCTAGGGCGTGACAAAATTTAGCGACTCCCCAAAAAAATTTCAAAATACTCTCACGCCAACATATTTGATTGTAGAAGGTTCAAACTTGCTGGAGATAATGATGGCTCCGCCCTAAACGTCATGATTTAATAACTTCCCACTTTACTGATAGCGCCCCCTGTGGTAACAGGAAGTGACCAGTTCGATTACTTTGTCGTAGGCATACGAAATTCGATAAACATAAGTATCATACCCAGACATACAAAAAACTCATTGGAGCCACGCCCTAAACCCAACAGGAAGTCGGCCATTTTGATTTGAATTTTTCAATTTTTAAACAAACTCCTCCTCGGGTTTTGGACCGATTGACTTCAAATTTGGTACAGATCATCTAAAGACCAAGATGATCAAAAGTTGTGCTCTGCATGTCTGTCGGTCAAAGGGCGTGGCTGCTAGGGCGTGACAAAATTTAGCGACTCCCCAAAAAAATTTCAAAATGCTCTCACGCCAACATATTTGATTGTAGAAGGTTCAAACTTGCTGGAGATAATGATGGCTCCGCCCTTAACGTCAGGATATCATAATTACCCACTTTACTAATAGCGCCCCCCGGTGGGAACAGAAAGTGAGCAGGGCGGTTACTTTGTCGTAGGCAGACGAAATTCGATAGTATTATGTATCATAACCAGACATACAAAGAACTCATTGGAGCCACACCCTAAACCCAACAGGAAGTCGGCCATTTTGATTTGAATTTTTCAATTTTTAAACAAACTCCTCCTCGGGTTTTCGACCGATTGACTTCAAATTTGGTACAGATCATCTAGAGACCAAGATGATCAAAAGTTGTGCTCTGCATGTCTGTAGGTCAAAGGGCGTGGCTGCTAGGGCGTGACATGGTTTGGCTACTCGCCAAAAAAATTTCAAAATGCTCTCACGCCAACCTACTTGATCGTAGAAGCTTCAAACTTGCTGGACATGATGAAGTCTCCGCCCTGAACGTCACGATATAAAAACTTCCCACTTTACTAATAGCGTCTCCTGGTGGTAACAGGAAGTGACCAGTTCGGTTACTTTGTCGTAGGCAGACGAAATTCAATACACATGTGTTTCATACCCAGACATACAAAAAATCTCATTGAAGCCACGCCCTAAACCCAACAGGAAGTCGGCCATTTTGATTTGAATTTTTCAATTTCAAAATGAACTCCTCCTAGGGTTTTCGACCGATTGACTTCAAATTTGGTACAGATCATCTAGAGACCAAGCTGATGAAAACTTGTGCTCTGCGTGTCTCTAGGTCAAAGGGCGTGGCTGCTAGGGCGTGACAAAGTTTGGCGTCTCACCAAAAAAAATTTCAAAATGCTGTCACGCCAACATACTTAACCGTAGAAGCTTCAATCTTGCTGGACATGATGAGTGCTCCGCCCTGAACGTCAGGATATAATAACTTCCCACTTCACTAATAGCGCCCCCTGGTGGTAACGGGAAGTGTCCATTTTTTACTTTAACATGTACTGATGACACATAGTTGAACCCATCAACTTCATTCCACTTCTAAAACATGCAGAACAAGTTGGTGAAGCTACTTTATGAATGCTGTGAAGCCACAAGTAATGGCGTTCCTGTGGCAACGCGGCGAAGATGAATCCCTTGCCATGAAAATACGTTTGTGTTTTTGATGTTTTTACTGAACTCGTATCATCATAAAAATTGATACACAGGTCAAGGATGGCAAGCTCTTAAATCTGATAGGGGCCTCGCCTATGGGGGGAGCAAAATGTCTCCATAGCGCCCCCTTGTGGAAACAGGAAATGCCATATTTTACATTGACATTGGCCGATTTGCTGGAAACTTCACATTTGTGCTAAGGGTTTGCCCCTGAATGCAGCTGTACACATTTGGTTACGCACCAAGCCCCCCCTGGTGTATGAACTATCACTCTGTCATAACTCCTTTGTGCTTTGTCCGATTTGCTCGAATCTTCATCACAGGTTGGTGCCTGTACTTGGCCTGTCCTATAATCGTGAGTGCACACCTGCACCCATCAGAATCTCACCACCACCCTCAACATGCACAAGGGTGCGAGGGCCTGTTCAACGCTGCTTTAATTATTATTTATTATTATTCTCCCGACATTTCAAAGGCCAATTTCGCCCCTTTCCCAATGGTGAAAAGGCGTCTAACTTTCCACATTCGTCCAACCGGATCCGAAATTCAATATTTTTGTGCGATCACACGTGATCGACGCAAAATGCCAAAATAGCGCCCCCTAAACACGTTTCAAAATTCCCATAGGGGAATTTTGTAACTTTCTCCTAGGCCAACAAAATTCAGTATACATATGTATCATACTCAGACATACAAAAAATTACATTGGAGCCACGCCCTAAACCCAACAGGAAGTCGGCCATTTTGATTTGAATTTTTGCTATTTAAAAGGAACTCCTCCTGGGCTTTTCGCCGGATCAACTTCAAATTTGGTAACGATCATTGACAGACCACGCTGATCAAAAGTTGTGCTCTGCATATCTGTAGGTCAAAAGGCTTGGCTGCTAGGGCGTGACAAAGTTTGGCGACTCGCCAAAAAAATTTCAAAATGCTCTCACGGCCACATACTTGATCTTAGCAGCTTCAAACTTGCTGGATATGATGAAGGCTCAGCCCTGAACGTCCAGATGTATTAACTTCCCTCTTTATTAATAGCGCCCCCCTGTGGTAACAGGAAGAGACCAGTTTTTACTTTCACTTGTACTGATGACACATAGTTGAACTCACCAACTTCATTCCACCTCTAAAACATGCAGAACAAGTTGGTGAAGCTACATTATGAATGCTGTGAAGCTAAGAGTCATGGCGTCCGTGTGGCGACGCGGCGACTGTGGATCCCTCGCCATGAAAATACGTTTGGGTTTCACAATGCTCTCATGTCCACATACTAGAATGTAGCAGCTTCAAACTTGCTGGACATGATGATTGCTCTGCCCTGAACGTCCAGATATATTAACTTCCCACTTTACTAATAGCGCCCCCCTGTGGTAACAGGAAGTGACCAGTTTTTTCTTTCAGTTGTACTGATGACACATAGTTGAATCCATCAGCTTCATTCCACTTCATAAACATACAGAACAAGTTGGTGACATTATGAATGCTGTGAAGCTATGATTAATGGCGTCCGTGTGGCGACGCGGCGACTATGGATCCCTCACCATGAAAATACTTTTTGGTTTTTGATGTCTTTAATAAATTCATATCATCATAAAAATTAATACAAAGGTCGAGTCTGGCGAGCTCTTACATGTGATAGGGGTGTCGCCCATGGGGGGAGCAAAATGCCTCTATAGCGCCCCCTTGAATTATTCAAAAACCCCTCCCCATAGGGGTTTCTTTGGAGTAGGAAGATATAAATTGGTACACATGTGTATGTTACCAAGGCCTACAAAAAAGTCTCTATACTATTGGTCTTCTCCGAACAGGAAGTCGACCATTTTGATTTTAACGTGTCATTTTGGCCTGATTTCCACACGTTGTATTTTAACGAACTCCTCCTAGAGATTTCGTTCAATCAACTTCAGGTTTATAACAGATCATCAAGAGAAGATGCTGATCAAAAGTTGTGCTCTGCATGTCTGTAGGTCAGTGGGCGTGGCCGCTAACAGGAAGTGACTAGCCTTTACTTTCACTTGTGCTGATGACACATACTTGAACCCATCAACTTCATTCTGCTTCTATAACATGCAGCATAAGTTGGTGAGGCTAGATTATGAATGTTGTGAAGCTTCGAGTAATGGCTTCCTTGTGGCGATGCGGCGACTATCGATCCCTCGCCATGAAAATACGTTGGGGTTTTACTTGTCTTTATTGAACTCGTATCATCATGAAAATTAATACACAGGTCAAGGGTGGCGAGCACTTACATCAGATTGGGGTGTTGCCCTTGGAGGGAGCAAAATGCCTCAATAGCGCCCCCTTGAAATTTTCAAAAACAGCTCCCCATAGGGGTTTTTTTGAAGTTGGAAGATGAAAATTGGTATACATGTGTATGTTGCCAAGACGCACAAAAAAGTGTCTGGCACCATTGGTCTACTTCAAACAGGAAGTCGGCCATTTTGATTTTAATGTGTCATTTTGGCCTGATTTCAACACGTTGTATTTTAACAAACTCCTCCTAGAGATTTTGTCCAATCAAGCTCAGATTTATTACAGATCATCAAGAGACCATGCTGATCAAAAATTATGCTCTGCATGTCTGTAGCTCAATGGGCGTGGCTGCTATGGGGTCCCCATTTGTGATGCTTCGCCATGCTATTCGAACAGCTCTCTCTCCCTCAAATTTCATCCAAACGGCTTCAAAATTCCTGTAAATGATAAGATCCCCGCCCTGAACACCTCCATATGCTCGGGGGCAATCTCGCTCATGGCGCCCCCTGCTTGAAACAGGAAATGCCATATTTTGCGTTGACATTGGCCAATTTGACTCGAAAATTCACATTTATGCTGAGGGTCTGCCCCTGAATGCACCTGACCATGTTTGCTTGCCCTCTGAGTGCCCCCTGGTGGATGGACTATCAACTTGTCATAACTCCTTTGTGCTTTGTCCGATTCGTTCGACACTTTGTCACAGGTTGGGGCCTGCCATTGACATGTCAAATGGTTGTGAGTGCACACCTGCACCCGTCAGGATCTCACCACTATGCCCAATGTGCACAAGGGTGCGAGGGCCCATTCAACGCTGGTTGCAGCTTTAATTATTATTATTATTATTATTATTATTATTATTCCGACTTTTCATGCCCCATTTACGCCCCTTTCCCAAATTTGAAAACCCTTCTAACTTTCCACATTTGTCCGCCCTGATCCGAAATTCAATATTTTTGTGTGCTCATGAACATGGTCTGTGCTAAATGGCGAAATAGCGCCCCCTACAAATTTTCAAATTACCCTCCACATTGGGGTTACTTTGTCGTAGGTGGATGAAATTTGGTACACACATGTATCATACCCAGCCGCACAAAAAAGTCTCTTGATGTAATTGTCAGCCCCAACAGGAAGTTGGCCATTTTGATTTGAATTTTTGTTTACCGGCGATTTTCCCACCTCGTATTTTAACAAACTCCTCTTAGGGATTTCGCCCAAATGACTTCACATTTGGTACAGATGATCAAGACCCCATGCTGATCTAAACTTGGGCTCTGTATGTCTGTAGGTCAACGGGTGTGGCTGCTAGGGCGTAACAAACTTTGGCGACTTTTTTTGATTTCGCCATCCATTTTCCAACGGCTCTCAGGCCAACATACTTGTTCGGATCAGATTCAAACTTTAGGGACATGAAGATGGCTCCACCCTGAACGTCAAGATATATTAACTTCCCACTTCACTAATAGCGCCCCCCTGTGGTAACAGGAAGTGACCAGTTTTTACTTTCACTTGTACTGATGACACATAGTTGAACCCATCAACTTCATTCTACTTCTAAAACACGCAGAACAAGTTGTTGAAGCTACATTATGAATGCTGTGAAGCTACGAGTAATGGCGTCCGTGTGGCGACGCGGCGATGATGAATCCCTCGCCATGAAAATACGTTTGGGTTTTTGATGTCTTCAATGTACTCCAATCATCATGAAAATTCATACACAGGTCAAGGGTGGTGAGCTCTTACATCTGTTAGGGGCGTTGCTCATGGTGGGGAAAAATGCCTCTATAGCGCCCCCTTGAAATTTTCAGAAACCTCTCCCCATAGGGGTTTTTTTGGAGTAAGAAGATGAAAATTGGTCCACATGTGTATGGTGCAAAGTTGCACAAAAAAGTCTCTTGCACCATTGGTCTACTCCAAACAGGAAATCGGCCATTTTGATTTTAATCTGTCATTTTGGCCTGATTTCCACACGTTGTATTTTAACGAACTCCTCCTAGAGATTTCGTCCAATCAACCTCAGGTTTATTACAGATCATCTAGAGAACATGCTGATCAAAACTATCGATCATTCGCCATGAAAATACGTTGGGGTTTTTCTTGTCTTTAATGAAATCCTATCATCATGAAAATTGATACACAGGTCAAGGGTGGCAAGCACTTACATCTGATAGAGGCGTCACCCATGCGTGGAGCAAAATGTCTCTATAGCGCCCCCTTAAAATTTTCAAACCCCTCCCCATAGGGATTTTTTTTGGAGTAGGAAGATGAAAATTACTCCTTCGTGCTTTGTCCGATTCACTTGACACTTCATCACAGGTTGAGGCCTGCACTTGAACTTTCAAATGGTTGTGAGTGCACACCTGCACCTGTCAGGATCTCACCACTACCCCCAACGTGTGCAAGGGTGCGAGGGCCCGTTCAATGCTGCTTTTAGCTTTAATTAGGGCCCGAGCAACGACTGCAAGTCGTCCGCGTAGGACCCTATTGAAATCGTGCTGTTTATTATTATTATTATTATTATTATTATTATTCCTCTGACATTTCAAGGGCCAATATCGCCCCTTTCTCAAACTTGAAAACGCTTGTAACTTTCCACATTAAATGCGGCCTCATCCGAAATTCGATATTTTTTGTGCGCTCGTTCATGGTCGACGCAAAATGCCAAAATAGCGCCCCCTAAACACGTTTCAAAATTCACATAGGGAAATTCGGTTACTTTCTTGTCAGCAGACAAAATTCAGTAAAAATGTGTATCATACCAAGACATGCAAAAAATTTCATTGCAGCCACGCCCTTTACCCAACAGGAAGTCGGCCATTTTGATTTGAATTTTTGAATTTTAAAACGAACTCCTCCTAGGGTTTTCGACCGATTGACTTAAAATTTGGTAGAGATCATCTAGAGACCAAGCTGATCAAAAGTTGTGCTCTGCATGTCTGTCGGTCAAAGGGCGTGGCTGCTAGGGCGTGACAAAGTTTGGCGACTTGACAAAAAAATTTCAAAATGCTCTCACGCCCATATAGTTGATCTTAGCAGCTTCAAACTTGCTGGATACGATGACTTTTCTGCCCTGAAAGTCCCTATGTCAAAACTTTTCACTTTTTTTTTTTAAGATTATTTTTTGGGGAATTTTTCCTTTATTTGACAGTGACACAGTGTAGGAAGACAGGAGAGCTAAGGAGAAGAATGGGGGAAGACATGCAGCAAATGACCTGAGCAGGAATCGAACCCAGGTCGCCGCGGGAAGGACACAGCCCCTACAGTACACACGCCTAGACCGATGAGCCACCAAGGAGCAACTTTTCACTTTTTTAATAGCGCCCCCCGGTGGTAACAGGAAGTGACCAGTTTTTACTTTGAAAACGAACTCCTCCTAGAGATTTTGCCCGATCAAATTCAAATTTGGTATAGATCATCTTGAGAGCAAGCTGATCAAATTTTGTGCCCTGCATGTCTGTAGGTCAAAGGGCGTGGCTGCTAGGGCGTGACAAAGTTTGGCGACTCGCCAAAAAAATTTCTAAATGCTCTCACGCCAACATACTTGATCGTAGCAGCTTCAAACTTGCTGGAAAGGATGATGGCTCTACCCTGAAGGTCAAAATATAATAACTTCCCACTTTACTAATAGCGCCCCCCGGTGGTAACAGGAAGTGACCATCTCGGTTACTTTGTCGTAGGCAGACGAAATTTGACACACATATGTATCTTACACAGCCATACAAAAAACTCATTACAGCCACGCCCTAAACCAAACAGGAAGTCGGCCATTTTGATTTGAATTTTTGAATTTTAAAACGAACTCCTCCTAGGGTTTTTGACCGATTGACTTCATATTCGGTACAATTCATCTAGAGACCAAGATGATCTAAAGTTGTGCTCTGCATGTCTGTAGGTCAAAGGGCGTGGCTGCTAGGGCGTGACAAAGTTTGGCGACTCGCCAAAAAAATTTCAAAATGTTCTCACGCAACATACTTGATCGTAGCAGCTTCAAACTTGCTGGAAATGATGATGGCTCCGCCCTTAATGTCTGGATATAAGAAATTCCCACTTTACTAATAGCGCCCCCCCATGGTAACAAAAGTGACCAGTTCGGTTACTTTGTCGTAGGCAGACGAAATTCGATACACATATGTATCATACCCAGACATACAAAAAACTCATTGGAGCCACACCCTAAACCCAACAGGAAGTCAGCCATTTTGATTAGAATATTTCAATTTTAAAACGAACTCCTCCTAGGGTTTTTGACCGATTGACTTCAAATTGGGTAGAGATCATCTAGAGACCAAGCTGATCAAAAGTTGTGCTTTGCATGTCTGTCGGTCAAAGGGCGTGGCTGCTAGGGCGTGACAAAGTTTGTCGACTCGACAAAAAAATTTCATAATGCTCTCACGCCCATATACTTGATCTTAGCAGCTTCAAACTTGCTGTACATGATGATTTCTCTGCCCTGAACGTCCCTATATCAGAACTTTTCACTTTATTAATAGCGCCTCGCGGTGGTAACAGGAAGTGACCAGTTTTTACTTTGAAAACGAACTCCTCCTAGATATTTTGCCCGATTGACTTCAAATTTTGTACAGATCATCTAGAGACCAAGCTGATCAAAAGTTGTTCTCTGCATGTCTGTAGGTCAAAGTGCATGGCTGCTAGGGCGTGACAAATTTTGCCGACTCGCCAAAAAAAATTCAAAATGCTCTCACGCCAACATACTTGATCGTAGCAGCTTCAAACTTGCTGAAGATGATGATGGCTCTGCCCTGAACGTCAAGATATAATTACTTTCCACTTTACTAATAGCGCCCCGGTGGTAAAAAGGAATTGACCAGTTAGGGGTTACTTTGTCGTAGGCAGATGAAATTCGATACACATATGTATCATACCCAGACATACAAAAAATCTTATTGGAGCTACTCCCTAAACCCAACAGGAAGTCGGCCATTTTGATTTTAATATTTTAATTTTAGAATGAACTCCTCATAGGAATTTCGCCCGATCGACTTCAAATTTGGTGCAGATCATCTAGAGACCATACTGATCAAAAGTTATGCTCTGCATGTCTGTAGGTCGATGGGCGTGGCCGCTATGCTGTCCCCATTTCTGATGCCTCGCCATGCATATTCGAACAGCTCTTTCTCCCTCATACTTAATCCAAACGACTTCAAAATTCTTGTATATGATAAGAACCCCGCCCTGAACGCCTCCATATGCTCTTAGGCAAATCAGCTCATGGCGCCGCCTTGAGGAAACAGGAAATGCCATATTTTACATTGACATTGGCCGATTTGCTCTAAACCTCACATTTGTGCTGAGGGTCTTCCCCTGAATGCACCTGCCCACGTTTGCTTACGCTCTGAGCGCCCCCTGATGGATGAACTATCTACGTGTCACTATTCCTTCGCGCTTTGTCCGATTCGCTCTAAACTTCATCACAGATTGGGGCCTGTACTTGACCTGTTCTCTGTCCGTGAGTGCACACCTGCACCCGTCAGGATCCCACCACTACCCCCAACGTGCACAAGGGCGCGAGGGCCCGTTCAACGCTGCTTGCAGCTTTAATTATTATTTATTATTATTTTTCCGACTTTTCATGTCTCAATTTTGCTCCTTTCCCAAATTTGAAAACGCTTCTTACTGTCCACTTTCATCCGGACGGATCCGAAATTTGATATTTTTGTGCGCACGCACACGGTCGACGCTAAATGCCGAAATAGCGCACCCTACAAATTTTCAAATTACCCTCCGCTTTGGGGTTACTTTGTCGTAGGCGGACGAGCTTTGGTAAACACATGTATCATAGCCAGACCCACAAAAAAGTCTCAGACGTCATGGTCCAGCCCCAACAGGAAGTCGGCCATTTTGATTTGAATTTTTGATTACGGGCGATTTCCTCACCTCGTATTTTAACAAACTCCTCCTCGGGATTTCGCCCAAACGACTTCACACTTGGTACAGATCATCAGGACCCCCTGCTGATCTTAGGTTTTGCTCTGCATGTCTGTAGGTCAAAGGGCGTGGCTGCTAGGGTGTTACAAACTTTGGCGACTTTTGTTGATTTCGCCATCCATTTTCCAACAGCTCTCAGGCCAACATACTTGTCTGGAGCAGCTTCAAACTTTAGGGACATGATGATGGCTTCGCCCTGAACGTCATGATATATTAACTTCCCACTTCACTAAAAGCGCCCCCCGGTGGTAACAGGAAGTGACCAGTTTTTACTTTCACTTGTACTGATGACACATAGTTGAACCCATCAACTTCTATCCACTTCCATAATATGCAGAACAACTTGATGAAACTAGATTTTGAATGCTGTGAAGCGATGAGTAATGGCGTCCGTGTGGCGACGTGACGACTATCCATCCCTTGCCATGCAAATACGTTTGGGTTTTTGATGTCTTTAATGAAATTGTATAATCATGAAAATTCATACACAGGTCAAGGGTGGTGAGCTCTTACATCTGATAGGGGCGTTGCCCATGGGGGGAGCAAAATGCCTCTATAGTGCCCCCTTGAAATTTTCAAAAACTCCTCCACATAGGGGTTTTCTTTGGAGTAGGAAGATGAAAATTGGTCCACATGTGTATGGTGCGAAGATGCACAAAAAAGCCTCTTGCACCATTGGTCTACTCCAAACAGGAAGTCGGCCATTTTGATTTTAACGTGTCATTTTGGCCTGATTCCACACGTTGTATTTTAACGAACTTCTCCTTGAGATTTCGTCCAATCAACCTCAGGTTTATTACAGCTCATCAAGAGACAAAGCTGATCAAACATGGTGCTCTGCATGTCTGTAGATCAGTGGGCGTGGCCGCTAACAGGAAGTGACTAGGTTTTACTTTCACTTGTACTGATGATACATACTTGAACCCATCAACTTCATTCTACTTCTTTAACATGCAGAATAAGTTGGTGATGCTACACTATGAATGCTGTGAAGCTACGAGTAATGGCGTCCGTTTGGCGACGCGGCGACTATTGATCCATCGCCATGAAAATACGTTGGGGTTTTTCTTGTCGTTAATGAAATTGTATCATCATGAAAATTGATACACAGGTCAAGGGTGGCGAGCATTTACATCTGATTGCGGCATTGCCCATGGGGGGAGCCAAATGTCTCTATAGCGCCCCCTTGAAATTTTCAAAAACAGCTCCTCATAGGGGTTTTTTTGGAGGAGGAAGATGAAAATTGGTACATGTGTTTGTTGCCAAGACGCACAAATAAGTGTCTGGCACCATTGGTTTACTTCAAACAGGAAGTCGGCCATTTCCATGTTAACTTGCCATTTTGGCCTGATTTCAACACGTTGTATTTTAACGAACTCCTAGAGATTTTGTCCAATCAAGCTCAGATTTATTACAGATCATCAAGAGACCATGCTGATCAAAACTTGTGCTCTGCATGTCTGTAGCTCAATGGGCGTGGCTGCTAACAGGAAGTAACCTGTTTTTACTTTCACTTGTACTGATGACACATAGTTAAACCCATCAACTTCATTCCACTTCTGAAACATGCAGAACAAGTTGGTGAAGCTACATCATGAATGCTGTGAAGCTACGAGCAATGGCGTCCGTCTGGCAACGCGGCGACTATGGATTCTTCGCCATGAAAATACGTTTGGGTTTTTGATGTCTTTACTGACCTCGTATCATCATGAAAATTAACACACAGGTCAAGGGTAGCAAGTTCTTACATCTGATAGGGGCGTCGCCCATGGGTGGAACAAATGCCTCTATAGCGCCCCCTTGAAATTTTCAAAAACCCCTTCCCATAGGGGTTTTTTTGGAATAGGAAGATGAAAATTGGGGCACATGTGTATGTTGCTGAGAAGCACAAAAAATTCTCTGGCACTGTTGGTTTACTCCAAACAGGAAATTGGCCATTTTGATTTTAACGTGTCATTTTGGCCTGATTTCCAAACATTTTATTTTAACAAACTCCTCCTAGAGATTTCGTCCAATCAACCTCAGATTTATGACAGATCATCAAGAGTCCATGCTGATCAAAAGGTGCGCTTTGCATGTTTGTAGGTCAATGGGCGTGGCTGCCATGGCATCCCCATTTCTGATGCTTCGCCATGAATATTTGAGCAGCTCTTTCTCCCTCATATTTCATCCAAACAGCATCAAAATTCCTGTAAATGATTAGATACCTGCCCTGAACGCATCCATATGCTCGTAGGCAATCTCGCTCATGGCGCCCCCTTGTGGAAACAGGAAATGCCATATTTTACATTGACATTGGCCGATTTGCGCGAAACTTGACATTTGTGCTGAGGGTCTGCCCCTGAATGCGCCTGCCCATGTTTGGTTACCCTCCGAGCGCCCCCTGGTGGATGGACTATCAACTTGTCATAACTCCTTTGTGCTTTGTCCGATTCGCTCGACACTTTATCACAGGTTGGGGCCTGCACTTGACCTGTCAAATGGTTGTGAGTGCACACCTGCACCCGTCAGGATCTCACCACTACCCCCAACGTGCACAAGGGTGCGAGGGCCCGTTCAACGCTGCTTGCAGCTATAATTAGGGCCCGAGCCCACTGCAAGTCATCAGCGGAGTACCCTATTGAAATGGCACTGTTTATTATTATTAGGGCTTGAGCCAATTGCAAGTCATCAGCGGAGGACCCGATTGAAATCGCGCTCTTTATTATTGTTATTATTGTTTATTATTATTCTTCCGACATTTTCTGCCCCAATTTCGCCCCTTTCCCAATGGTGAAAACGCGTCTAACTTTCCACATTCGTCCGGCCGGATCCGAAATTCGATATTTTTGTGCGCTCGCACGTGGTCGAAGCGAAATGCTGAAATTGCGCCCCTAAACACTTTTCAAAATTCCCATAGGGAAATTTGGTTACTTTCTCATAGGCAGATGAAATTCAGTACACATTTGTATCATAATCAGACATATAAAAAAAATTCATCGGAGCCACTCCCTAAACCCAACAGGAAGTCGGCCATTTTGATTTGAATTTTTGCATTTTAAAACGTACTCCTCCTGGGGATTTCGCCCAATCAACTTCAAATTTGGTACAAATCATCTAAAGACCAAGCTGATCAAAAGTTGTGCTCTGGATGTCTGAACGTCAAAAGGCGTGTCTGCTAGAGCGTGACAAAGTTTGGTAACTCGACAAAAAAATTTCAAAATGCTCTCACGCCCACATACCCCTCTCCTTTTTTAATGTTTTTAATGAACTCATATTCTCATGAAAATTGATGCACAGGTCGACCATTTTGATTTTTAACGTCTCATTTTGGCCTGATTTCCACACATTGTATTTTAACGAACTCCTCCTACACATTTTGTAGAATCAACCTCAGATTCATTACAGATCATCAAGAGACCATGCTGATCAAAAGTTGTGCTCTGCATGTCTGTAGGTCAATGGGCATGGCCGCAATGACGTCACCATTTCTGATGCCTCGCCACGCATATTCAAGCAGCTCTCTCTCCCTAATATTTCATCCAAACGGCTTCAACATTCCTCTGCATTATTAGAGCCCTGCCCTGAATGCCTTCATATGCCAGTAAGCAATCTTGCTCAGAGCACCCCCTGGTGGTTGAACTATCATCTTGTCATAACTCCTTCGTGCTTTGTCCGATTCGCTCGAAACTTTATCACAGGTTGGTGCCTGTACTTGACCTGTCCAATGGTCGCGAGTGCACACCTGCACCCGTCAGGATCTCACCACTACCCACAACGTGCGCAAGGGTGCGAGGGCCCGTTCAACGCTGCTTGCAGCTTTAATTATTATTATTATTATTATTATTATTTATTTTTATTCTTCCGACTTTTCATGCCTCAATTTCGCCACTTTTCCCAAATTTGAATACGCTCTTAACTTTCCACATTCGTCCGGCCGGATCCGAAATTTGATATTTCTGAGCGCACGCACATAGTCAACGCTAAATGCCGAAATAGCGCACCCTACAAATTTTCAAATTACCCTCCGTATTGGGGTTACTTTATCGTAGGCAGACAAAATTTGGTACACACGTACCATACCCAGACACACAAAAAAGTTGCTTGACGTCATGATCCAGCCCCAACAGGGAGTCGACCATTTCGATTTGAAGTTTTGATTACCAGCGATTTCCTCACCTCGTATTTTAACGAACTCCTCCTAAAGATTTTGCCCAAACGACATCACATTTGGTTAAGATCATCAGGACCCCATGCTGATCTAAAGTTGTGTTCTGCATGTCTGTTGGTCAAAGGTCGTGGCTGCTAGGGCGTGACAAAGTTTGGCGACTTGACAAAAAAATTTCAAAATGCTCTCACGCCCACCTACTTAATCTTAGCAGCTTCAAACTTGCTGGACATGATGATTTCTCCGCCGTGAACATTCCCATATCATAACTTTTCACTTTACTAATAGCGCCCCCCGGTGGTAACAGGATGTGACCAGTTTTTACTTTGAAAACGAACTCCTCCCAGGGATTTTGCCCAATCGACTTCAAATTTGGTACAGATGATCTAGAGACCAAGCTGATCATAAGTTGTGCTCTGCATGTCTGTAGGTCAAAGGGCGTGCCTGCTAGGGCGTGACAAAATTTGGTGACTCAACAAAAAAATTTCAAAATGCTCTCACGCCCACATACCTGATCGTAGCAGCTTCAAACTTGCTGGACATGATGATGGCTCCACCCTGAACGTCCACATGTCATAACTTTTCACTTTACTAATAGCACCGCCCGGTGGTAACAGGAAGTGACCAGTTTTTGCTTTAACATGTACTGATGACACATAGTTGAACCCATCAACTTCATTCCACTTCTAAAACATGCAGAACAAGTTGGTGAAGCCACATTATGAATGCTGTAAAGCTACAAGTAATAGCGTCTGTGTGGCGACGCGGCGACTGTGGATCCCTTGCCATGAAAATACGTTTGGGTTTTTGATGTTTTTAATGAACTCGTATCATCATGAAAATTTATACACAGGTCAAGGGTGGCGAGCTCTTACATCTGATAGGGGCAGCGCCTATGGCGGGAGCAAAATGCCTCTATAGCGCCCCCTTGAAATTTTCAAAAACCCCTCCCCATAGGGGTTCTCTTGGAATTGGAAGATGAAAATTTTTTACACATCTGTATGTTGCCAAGACGCACAAAAAAGTCTCTGGCACCATTGGTTTACTCCATGCGGGAAATCGGCCATTTTGATTTTAACGTGTCATTTTGGCCTGATTTCCACACACTGTATTTTAACTAACTCCTCCTAAAGATTTCATCCAATCAACCTCAGATTTACTACATGTCATCAAAAGACCATGCTGATCAAAACTTGTGCTCTGCATGTCTGTAGGTCAGTGGGCGTGGCCGCTAACAGGAAGTGACCAGTTTTTACTTTCACTTGTACTGACAACACATAGTTGAACCCATCAACTTCATTCCACTTCTGAAACATGCAGAACAAGTTGGTGAAGCTAGATTATGAATGCTGTGAAGCTATAAGTAATGGCATTCATGTGGCGACATGGCGACTATCGATCCCTTGCCATGAAAATACGTTTGGGTTTTTGATGTTTTTAATGAACTCATTTCCTCATGAAAATTGATACCCAGGTCAAGGATGGCAACCTCTTGCATTTGATAGGCGTTTCCCATTGGAAAGGTGGCAAATTTCTCTCTAGCGCCCCCTTGAAGTGTTCAAAAACCCCTCTCCATAGGGGTTTTTTTGGAGTAGGAAGATGAGAATTGGTACGCATGTGTATGTTGCCAAGACGCACAAAAAATCACCTGCACCATTGGTCTACTCCAAACAGGAAGTCGGCCATTTTGATTTTAACGTGTCATTTTGGCTTGATTTCCACACCTTGTATTTTAACGAACTCTTCCTAGAGATTTTGTCCAATCAACCTCAGATTAATTTTAGATCATCAAGAGACCATGCTGATCAAAAGTTGCGCTCTGTATGTCTGTAGGTCTATGGGCGTGGCCGCTATGGCGTGCCCATCTCTGATGCCTCGCCATGCATACCGAACAACTCTCTCTCCCTCATACTTCATCCAAACGGCTTCAGCATTCCTATACATGATAAGAGCCCCGCCCTAAATGCCTCCATATGTTCGTAGGCAATCGCGCTCATGGCACCCCCTTGTGGAAACAGGAAATTCCATATTTTACATTGACATTGGCCGATTTGCTCGAAACTTCACATTTGTCCCAGGGTCCGCCCCTGAATGCACCTGCCCACGTTTGGTTATGCTCCAAGCGCCCCCTGGTGGATGAACTATCAACTTATCATAACTCCTTTGTGCTTTGTCCGATTCACTGGAAAATTTATCACAGGTTGCGGCCTGTACTTGACCTGTCCAATGGTCATGAGTAGACACCTACACCTATTAGGGTCTCTCCAGTACCCCCAACGTGCACAAGGGTGCGAGGGCCCGTTCAACGCTGCTTGCAGCTTTAATTATTATTATTATTATTATTATTATTATTATTATTATTCCTCCGACTTTTCATGCCCCAATTTCGCCCCTTTCCCAATGTTGAAAACGCTTCTAACTTTCCACATTCATCCGGCCACATCCGAAATTCGATATTTTTCTGCACTCGCACATTGTCGACGCGAAATGCCGAAATAGCGCCCCCTAAACACGTTTCAAAATTCCCACAGGGAATTCGGTTACTTTGTCTTAGGCAGACGAAATTCGGTAGACATATCTATCATACCCAGACATACAAAAAAATTAATTGGAGCCATGCCCTAAACCCAACAGGAAGTCAGCCATATTGATTTGAATTTTTGAATTTTAAAACAAAGTCCTCCTCAGGATTTTGCCCGATCGACTTCAAATTTGGTATAGATCATCTAGAGACCAAGCTGATCAAAAGTTGTGCTCTGCATGTCTGTCGGTCAAAGGGCGTGGCTGCTAAGGCGTGACAAAGTTTGGCGACTTGCCAAAAAATTTCAAAATGCTCTCACGCCCACATACTTGATCTTAGCAGCTTCAACCTTGCTGGACATGAGTATGGCTCCTCCTTGAACGTCCTGCTATTTTAACTTCCCACTTTACTTATAGCGCCCCCTGGTGGTAACAGGAAGTGACCAGTTTTTACTTTCACTTGTACTGATGATACATATACTCAGTCAAAAAAGAAACTTCACACTCATAAATTTCTAAATATTTTCTTGAAACTTAATACAAGAGATATTATTATTATTATTAGGGGTAAATGCATTGTCAAAGACATCATGACACACAGCAACTCCGACGTGCACAAGCATGCAGCACGTGCGAGCATACATCAAGGTAAAAGCATATTTCCTCATGTTCCTAGTCATGTGACCTTATGAGACACGTGCAATTGAGCCCACGTTAGCACGGTAAAGTGACATCTCGGAAAAACAAGTTCTTACAGTCAATTATCCGTTGATTTGCAATGCCACGACTGTCAAACATTCAACGTGAAGCGTGCCATTGGCATGCTGAATACGGAACGCGTCGGTCACTGGCGTTGCCAGGGTTATGGGATGCAGTCGACGGACTATCCATGATCTTCGGACACGTCTCCAACAAACTGGCACCACAGCAGACCGACCTCATTCGGGTAGACCACGTGTGACGACACAAGCAGAAGACCGACAAATCGTCTTACGTCATTTGCGTAATCGATTTCTCACTGCACCGTCCACTAAGAATGAATTGTTTAGAGGTCGTGTGACTGCCCAAACCATACGTAATCGCCTGCGCACTGCTCGTCTCCATGCACGTCGGCCATATCGTGGACCAATTTTAACCCAGTTACACCGACGTCAACAGCTTCTCTGGGCACAACGACATCTGAGATGGACTCAGCGTGATTGGAATAGGGTCGTTTTTTGTGACGAATCCAGATTCACTTTGCACTTCGCTGATGGGAGAGTTAGAGTTTGGAGGAGATGGCGGTGAACGCAACGCCCAGTGTTGTGTGCAGGAAGTGGACCGTTTTGGGGGCGGTAGTGTTATGGTTTGGGGTGCCTTTAATGGTCCTGCCCGTTCCCGACTGATGGTCATTCAAGGAAACCTAACTGCTGCAGGATACAGAGCTTTTGCCATTCATGGCAGCTCATGGCTCAGGTCTGACATTCCAACACGATAATGCCAGACCTCATACAGCCAATTTAACGCGGAATTTTCTTAGGAATGCTGGCATCAATGTCAAGGAGTGGCCCTCAAGGTCTCCCGACCTTAATCCCATAAAACATGTATGGGATGTGTTGGGCAGAAGGCTCCATCAAGTAAGGAACCCTCCACAGAATTTGCAGGAACTTGGTGCCATGTTGGTTCAATTATGGCGACGCATCCCCCAAGCTGTGTTCAGACGCATCATTCAATCCATGAGGAGACGTTGCGTTGCAGTTGTGAACGCTCATGGAGGGCATAGGCGCTATTGACATGCTTTCATCAAGTTGTAACTTACCATTTTTACTCTCTTACATTTCCGTAGCATTTCCGGTGGAACTGGTTACATTATGAACATGATTTTTATGGTACGCCGTCCTTAATGGGTACAGAATGGAATTAAATCATTATTTAAAACCACTTTTCTTGTATGTTCAACTTATCGACCTCAAAACGAGTGTGAAGTTTCTTTTTTGACTGATAGTTGAACCGATCAACTTCATTCCACTACTATAACATGTAGAACAAGTTGGTGAAGCTACATTATGGCCCAATTCCAATCCGCCCCCTGAAGACTCAAGCCCTGAACCCTTACTGATTTAATTGACGTCAGCTGTAAACGACGGAGTATGAGAGTCTGAGAGGGCTCCAGATCCTATAAATTGGAATGGAACAGCTCTTACCCCCTTTCACGTTGCCAAACTACACGCAGTTGTAGCAATCAATGTTAATACTTACACGTAAACTTTTTCTTTCTTGCTCCTTCCATTGCCTCGATTGGACCGCTCTTTGGTTTATTTACTTTTTTTTTTTTAAATTTACATTTCCGGTATTCCAACGTCAACCCCCGACTTTGATTCACAACGCTATGAACTGGGGGTAATTTCCTTACCCAAAGTCAGCATCGGTGCTGTCTTACGGTAAGGGGACAGTAAGGGCTCATTCACGGACTCACTGACTTGATGATCTGACAATGGAACAGCCCTCACACACTCACGGACTTCCCGTGAACGCGCCTCTAAGTCAGTGAGTCCGTAAGGGGTCGGTTTGGAATTGGGCCTGCGAATGCTGTGAAGCTACGAGTAATGGCGTCCGTTTGGCGACGTGGCGACTATGGATCCCTCACCATGAAAATACGTTTGGGTTTTTGATGTCTTTATTGAATTCTTATCATCATGAAAATTCATACACAGCTCAAGGGTGGCGAGCTCTTACATCTGATAGGGGCGTCGCCCATGGGAGGAGCAGAATGCCTCTTTAGCACCCCCTTGAAATTTTCAAAAACCCCTCCTCATAGGGGTATTTTTGGAGTAGGAAGATGAAAATTGGTAGACATGTGTGTGTTTCCAAGATGCGCAAAAAAGTCTCTGGCACCATACTCCAAACAAGAAGTCGGCCATTTTGATTTTAACGTGTCATTTTGGCCTGATTTCCACACGTTCTATTTTAACGCACTCCTCCTAGAGAATTCGTCCAATCAACCTCAGATTTATTACAGACCATCAGGAGACCATGCTGATCAAACTTTGTGCTCTGCATGTCTGTAGGTCTGTGGGCGTGGCCGCTTACAGGAAGTGACCAGTTTTTACTTTCACTTGTACTGATGACACATAGTTGAACCCATCAACTTCATACCACTTCTATAACATGCAGAACAATTTGGTGAAGCAACATTATGAATGCTGTGAAGCTACGAGTAATGTTGTCTGTGTGGCGACGTGGCGACTATGGATCCCTTGCCATGAAAATACGTTTGGGTTTTTGATGTCTTTAATGAACTTGTATCATCTTGAAAATTAATACACAGGTCAAGGGTGGCGAGCTCTTACATCTGATAGGGGCGTCGCCCATGGGAGGAGCAGAATGCCTCTTTAGCACCCCCTTGAAATTTTCAAAAACCCCTCCTCATAGGGGTATTTTTGGAGTAGGAAGATGAAAATTGGTAGACATGTGTGTGTTTCCAAGATGCGCAAAAAAGTCTCTGGCACCATACTCCAAACAAGAAGTCGGCCATTTTGATTTTAACATGTCATTTTGGCCTGATTTCCACACATTCTATTTTAACGCACTCCTCCTAGAGAATTTGTCCAATCAACCTCAGATTTATTACAGACCATCAGGAGACCATGCTGATCAAACTTTGTGCTCTGCATGTCTGTAGGTCTGTGGGCGTGGCCGCTTACAGGAAGTGACCAGTTTTTACTTTCACTTGTACTGATGATACATAGTTGAACCCATCAACTTCATACCACTTCTATAACATGCAGAACAATTTGGTGAAGCAACATTATGAATGCTGTGAAGCTACGAGTAATGTTGTCTGTGTGGCGACGTGGCGACTATGGATCCCTTGCCATGAAAATATGTTTGGGTTTTTGATGTCTTTAATGAACTTGTATCATCTTGAAAATTAATACACAGGTCAAGGGTGGCGAGCTCTTACATTTGATTGGGGCGGCGCCCATGGGGGGAGCCAAATGTCTCTATAGCGCTACCTTGAAATTTTCAAAAACCCCTCCCCGTAGGGGTTTTTTTGGAATAGGAAGATAGAGAATTGGTACACATCTGTATGTTGCCAAGGCAAACAAAAAAGTCTCTGGCACCATTGTTCTACTCCTAACAGGAAGTCGGCCATTTTGATTTTAAAATGTCATTTTGGCCTGATTTCCACACGTTGTATTTTAACAAACTCCTCCTAGACATTTTGTCCAATCAACCTCAGATTTATTACAGGTTATCAAGAGACCATGCTGAACAAATGTTGTGCTCTGCATGTCTGTAGCTCAATGGGCGTGGCCAGTATAGCGTCCCCAATTCTGATGCCTCGCCACGCACATTTGAGCAGCTCTCTCTCCCTCATACTTCATCCAAACGGCTTCAAAATTCCTCTACATGATAAGAGCCCCGCCCTGAACGCCTCCATATGCTCGTAGGCATACTCGCTCATGGCGCCCCCTTGTGGATACAGAAAATGCCATATTTTACATTGACATTGGCCGATTTGCTCGAAACTTGACATTTGTGCTGAGGGTCTGCCCCTGAATGCACCTGCCCACGTTTGGTTATGCTCCGAGCACCCCCTGGTAGATGAACTATCAACTTGTCATAACTCCTTCGTGCTTTGTCCGATTCGCTCGAAACTTCACATGTGATGAGGGTCCGTCCCTGAACACACCTGCCCACATCTGGTTAGGCTCATAGCACCACCTAGTGGATGAATGAAACATTACTTTTCTTCGGTCCTTCCCCTTTTTTCTCTCTTCTCGCTTCACACTGTGGCACTTGTCCACCGCAGGCCCCCCGCGGTTGCGCGTTAGTGCGAGGGCCCGATCACAGCTGCTTGCAGCTTTAATTCTTCTTCTTCTTCATTATTACAACAAAAGTAAATCGCTTATTTGGTTGCTTTATCATACTCAAAAACTCACCAATTTTGCTAAGAGTGTCAGTCCCCGTGTACATTTACGTCTGATATGGCTTTTTTTCATGGGGCAGGGCAAAATGGCTCAGCCACGCCCCTTAAACAGCAGCCCCAAAGGTCCGTTTGACCGATATGCACGAAAATCGGTACTCATATGTATCACACCCAGACGCACAAAAAAGCCTCTTGGACCCATTGTCCAAACCCAACAGGAAGTCAGCCATTTTGAATTTTGCGGCCATTTTTGGCGTTTTTCACGTGTTGTATTTTAACGAACTCCTACAGATTTCCTCAGATTGACTTCAAAATTGATTTGTGTGAGCTTGACTACCTTGTGATCAAAAGTTATCAAAATATTGCGCCATCGTTGAAGGTCACGCCCGCTGCGGAAGGTCGAATTTTCATGTCTCGCCCTAAAACACGAATTTACTATAACTTTGGGATAAATGGTCCGATCTGCACCAAACTTTGCGTGTTTGATAATAGTCCTGCCCTGAACACATGTATATGAAAAGATTCGATAATTATCATACCACCCCCTGGTGGCGACAGGAAATGTCATGTTTTACAGTTTGAAGTGCTGCTCTGAGCACATTCCCCATATCTGACTCAAATTTGGTCAGCGAGGCTTTAACACCTTCGTAATGCTACATTGTGAAGATCCTAACGAATCGTCAAACAGTGTTGCGCCCAGAGCGCGGAGAAGTCGATATTTCACCAAAACGCAGGAAAGTGGCCTTAACTTCAGTGTGCTTGGTCATATCTGTCTGAAACTTCACATGTGTGTTAAGGGTCCAGGCCTTAACATGTCATATGAGTTTCGTTGATGGGCGTGGCCAAGCCATTTGAAACATCAGCCCCTGCGGCACGTTTCACCGATATGCACGAAAATTGGTACACATATGTATCACACGCAGACGCACAAAAAAGCCTGCGGAGCCATAGCCTTAACCTGACAGGAAATCGGCCATTTTCAATTAAGTGGCCAATTTTCGGCGTTTTGCACGCTTTGTATTTTTTTTTTAATTTTTTATAAATTTGGCATCTCCAATCCCACCCGAATCTGGAATGCCCAATTGGTGAACTATGTACAAGGCTTGCTCGTATGCGACTGCTTGCTGCCAATTCAGGAGAGTGAAGACAGTTCGCGTCTCTCCTCCGAAGCACGCGCCTGTCAGCCACCGCTTCTTATACACTCATTGGTTGAATCTTCGCAAGTTCAGAACGAGGGCGGAGGACACCCGGACATGACCAGGCTTAGAATCTTCCTGACAAGCGCCCGTCTGGCCAACAGGAGGCGCTTGAGCAACGAACAAGGCAACTATTATATTCCCTTCCCAGCAGTCCCTTCCCAATTTGCAACCCTATAGCACAACAGCCAATTGTGCGCTACTCTGAAAAAGCTGCGGACCACTGCCGGCTGGTACGAAGCGGGGATCGAACCCGCAACATGATAGTCACTTCTGCTTCGCAACGCGATGCTTTACCGAGTGAGCTATCCGGCAGCTCCATGCTTTGTATTTTAACGAACTCCTCCTACAGGATTTATCAGATCGACTTCAAAATTGGTATGTGTCATCCAGACTAGTTTCTGACCAAACGTTCTCAAAAGATCCAGTCATCGTTGAATGGCATGGCGGTGGCGTGGTGTTGAATTTCCAGTATTCGCCATGAAACAGGAATTTGCATTAACTTCAATGTATATTGTCCAATATGCCCCAAACGTTACGTTTGACAAGAGTCCCGCCCTGAACACATCTACATGACAATATCCTGTTATTATCATAGCGCCACCTGCTGGCAACTGGAAATGTCATGTTTTACACTTTGACGCGCTACTTGTAGCAGGTTGAGCAGATCCAATTCAAATGTGGTCAGAATAGCCTCAAGACCTTGACAATGCTGTATTATGAAGATTCTGACTTATCCTCAAACGGTGTTTCCTGGCGGTACTGCGAACATCAATGTCTCGCCATTACACAGGAGGTTGCTTTAACTACAGTATTCATGGTCGAATCTGCCTGAAACTTCACGTTTGATAACAGTCAAACATGTTACATGTGATATGGTTTTCAGCTTTGGGCGTGGCCAAGCCGGTGGTAACAGGAAGTGACCTTTTTTTTACTCTACCATGTACTGATCCAACATAGTTGACCCCACCAACTTTATTCCACTTCCAAGACCTGCAGAATAAGTTGGTGAAGCTACATTATGAACGCTGGGAAGCTACGAGCAATGGTGTCTGTCTGCAAGCGTGGCGACTATCGATCCATCGCCACCAAATTACATTTGGCTTTTTCATGGCTTTAACGAAGTCATAACCTCATGAAAATTTATACACACATCAAGAATGGTGAGGATTTACATCTGATAGGGGTGTTGTCCATGGGGGGGGGCAAAATGGCTCCATAGCACCCCCTAGAAAATTTCAACAAAGCAGCCCTCGCAGCTTCATTAACCAGGTTGCCACAATCCAACTGTTTTCAATGCACAGCTGCACTCGTCGGGATCTCGCCACCACCCCCAACGGGCACAAGGGTGCGAGGGCCCGTTCATCGCTGCTTGCAGCTTTAATTATATGTTGTCCCCCTTTTACAAGGACAAAAGTAATTGTTTGTAATCCCCTCATTATTTCATTCCCATGTAAGCAGATTAAAGGCCTGGAGTTAATTTTGAGTCTGGCATTTGCATGAGGAATCTGCTGCTGTAAACTTTCAAAATGAAGTCCAAAGAGGTGCGATTGCCAGTGCAGCGTGCCATTATCCAGCTGAAAAACAAAAGCTTCAGAAAGACAGCAAAAACATTATTTCTGGCCTAATCAACTACAACGTTGTATTTTAATATGTTCTTCAGAAGAAATAACACTGGTGAGCACAGGAACACAAAAAGGTATGGAAGTTTAGTGGCTGCACCTCAAGACCTGTAATAAGTTGCCTTCCACCACATCACACTACACGTCCTATGTTTTCAGTTTTCCATATTTAGTATATTTACACATTAAATAATAACACATAGGTTTGGTTTTCACAATATTTTATTTTTATACAGCATTAGTCAAAAGATGCACTGTTACCTAAAGATGGAGTGCACACATTTTAGTTAACATTGTATTAATTCTCTTTAGTTGTATTTCTTTTGACTAACCTTCCTTTTTATTTTGAGTTACTTGCTGCCATCCAGTGATGCCCATAGACTGTATAAAAAGATGGACGAAGCAACCGTGACGTCACCCATTTGTTTCAGCATACCGTAAAGGAAGCCTCGATTTTGGCAATTTGAATTGCGCCATGTTGTCATTCTGAAACCAGATGTGATTTCTATTGGACAAGAGCAAGAATCAAGATCCGGGGAGGGACGTGAGAGGTAGATCTGACCATATCGGACGAGGACCAGAGGATAGCCACGCCTCTAAAGCATATTCTGGCTTTATCCTTTATTCTAGTCTACTTGGGACCATAATTTACAAAAATGAACATCAAGATATATCGAAAGAGACTTGAAACTTGCTATAGCTACCATAAAATAATGTGAAAAATTATTATTTAAATGAAAAATCAAGTGGGAAAGTAGGGTCATTTTCTCATAGACTTCTATAGCATTGAACTTCTTTCTGCAACCACCGATGTCGCCATCTGCTGGCCATTAAATAGAATGCCATTTTACGGTACTTCCGCATGGGCTTCTTTTTTCAGACCAGAGTGCTGCGTCCATCTTTTTATACAGTCTATGGCGATGCCAAAGAGCGAGGCCTTCTTCTTCTTCTTCTTTTGATTTATTGGCGGATTGCAATCTTTAACTTAGAGGGTGCATACCGCCACCTACTGTACCGGAGTATGCAACCATGTCAAGGTCTATGTATTGACTTGAATTGAGGAAATTAAGCTAGTCTTTCCAACCAACTTAACGGGTTCATTTAACCGATATTTAAAGAGACAGAGGAGAATAGGGAAGAAGAGAGAAAAAAAGGTATCATCAATTCTAACATATCTAGATTCTATTGTACAACCGTGTATCTCTTAAAAATTGTACAATAGCCTTCTGAGCACTGTCCTGTAGTTCCTAATACACCCTCCAGACTCCATTCACTCCCTGCCGCTAATATAAAGAGCGAGGCCGCAATTCCACTCCACTTATGTAACCTGGGACAGCTGGTGGCCATCAGCAGGCAAATTGGAAGCAACCATTCTCCTCTGCATTAAAGGGGATGTGTCTGATTTAATTGTTTGAATAACCATTCATTTTGATAAATAATGTTTCCTGTAAGGGAGTAGAGGGTCAGACCAACTATATGGTCAAGTAGGGCAGTAAGGATGGTACCAGGAAGTTAAAGTTAAGTTGTTTGTTTGTTGTTTTTGTTTACTTCCCCCCTCATGTGTCTTTTGGTTTGGCTAGCCACTATAAGTTGCCCCAGTCTTCAATGGTGAAATGTTTTTTTTTGTTCTGTCAGCGCTGTGTTAAATTGTCTGTCTTGTTAGCCTCATTAATTTTTTGGGTGCTTCATTAATTTATTGTAAATATTTCTCAATTTATTCTGGTTTTGTTACCCTGTTTTTGAATTTTTGTGGGCAAATAAAACCCTTAATTTTCCACTCTACCGGTGATTTCCTGGTTTTTGGCTCAGTCCTTAACAGGAAGACCATCAAAAACAATGCAGTGGATGGTAGAAGCATTCTGTCCCTAGTGAAGAAAACCTGCATCATAACAAAACCTGGACTATTCTGGAACAACATCCCATGGACAGTTGAGATAAAGATAAACTTGTACCAGCAAGATGGAGAAAGAAGAGAGAGGAGCTCGGAAGGAACTGCACATGACCAGATGTTTGGCCGCCAGTGAAATTAGGTCCCTTGTTTATTGATGGCCTGATTTCTTGAAAATGCAGCAGGATGGTATCTGACTTATGTGGTATTATTTATTTGCCCAGATTCAGTCAAATGCTTCAAAAATCATTGGACAGCACATCACAGGATACAGCGAAAGACAAGGAAAAAAGTAATTGTTTGTAATCCCCTCATTATTTAATTCCCATGTTAGCAGATTAAAGGCCTGGAGTTGATTTAGAGTCTGGCATTTGCATGAGGAATCTGCTGCTGTAAACTTTCAAAATGAAGTCCAAAGAGGTGCGATTGCCAGTGCAGCGTGCCATTATCCAGCTGAAAAACAAAAGCTTCAGAAAGACAGCAAAAACATTATTTCTGGCCTAATCAACTATTTAATATGTTCTTCAGAAGAAAGAACACTGGTGAGCACAGGAACACAAAAAGGTATGGAAGACCATCAAAAACAATGCAGTGGATAGTAGAAGCATTCTGTCCCTAGTGAAGAAAACCTGCATCATAACAAAACCTGGACTATTCTGGAACAACATCCTATGGGCAGTTGAGATAAAGATAAACTTGTACCAGCAAGATGGAGAAAGAAGAGAGAGGAGCTCGGAAGGAACTGCACATGACCAGATGTTTGGCCGCCAGTGAAATTAGTTCCCTTGTTTATTGATGGTCTGATTTCTTGAAAAAGCAGCAGGACGGTATCTGACTTATGTAGTATTATTTATCTGCCAAGATTCGGTCAAATGCTTCAAAAATCATTGGACAGCACATCACAGCATACAGCGAAAGTAACTGACACTTTTAAAAGGAAAATAAGCGGAGTGTTCTACAAATATAGGTTACGGCGCGAGTGTTTGTAGCGGATTGGAATTTCTGAACGAGTTGGGCCGCGGAGGGATTTTTACCACACGAGACCGAAGGTTGAGTGCGGTAAACATCCCTCCGCGGCCGAACGAGTTCCGAAATTCCCCAGACGCTACAAACACGAGCACAGTAAACAATGTATTATTTGCGCCATTTTTTGTATTCATTTGTGAGACAAAATAAGTTCTAATTCAACATTTCATATAGATTTATTTGGTTTGTTAAATAAATAATGTGTGACAGCTAACATTAGATGGTTTAACGAGACTAAATGCATTGAAAGCTACACACGGACAACAGTAAGTGACAACAATCGCTACCTTATTGTTTGTATTCATTGTATGTATTTTTTTTTCAGGTTAAATATATTTTTAATGATCTCACCTTGAATTTCCAGCCATTTCTGGAATTTGTGAATGCTCCTATCTGTTAAAATGGCTGTATTTCTGTTTTCTTTGCTCTTAATGAAAGACTGAAGTGCCTCGGCGCTGTTGACAGAAGCCGCCATCTAGGTTGTTTATTAATCTTTTTCCAGGAATATAGTTTTTTACACAATTATAATATTTTTTACACGTATTCTCTGCTTCGAAACCGCCCGAGGTGCCACAGAAACGTCCGACTTGAAAGTAGTTCCGACCATTTGGCGAACATTATGGCACGGGTGTACTGGTACTGTCAGCGAGACACGCGCATATAATACTGGGTAAATCAATCACCTTAAGGGAATCCAGTTGAGCATGTATTCACTATTTGAATGCAAAACTGACGGCAAAACACCTCAAAAAAAGCAGGAACTGAAGACCGCTGCAGTCAACACCTGGCAGAGCATTACCAGGGAGGCAAACCAGTGTCAGCTGTTATCTGTGGGTAGACTGCTGGCTGTCTTTGACTGCAAAAGTGTTAAAAATGAAAATATATGGCTGTAATAGTTTGTCCTAGTACTTTTGAGTCCATAAAATGTATAATAATGGCAGTAATTCCCACACAAATGCATTGAATATTTTCGGTCAAATCTGGTGAATCAAAGGGGGAAAGTTCACTCCTTGTGTGCATCTTGATTGTTTCATGTCAAATTCACTGTTGTGGCATATACAGTAGAGTCAAAATTATGAACATTACTGTGTCACTGTCCCAATATACGTGAACTTATCATGAATTAGTGAAAGCATGAATTTTGAATTAAATGACTACATAAATGAGTGAACAAATGAATGAATAAATAAACAATAACAATGCCATATAAACCTGAAATCAAAATTCTCTTTTTTTTTCCAATTCTGAAAATTCTGAACAATCACAAGTAAAAATCTTTGAGTATACTGTTCATTCACTAAGACTATAGCAGTCATAAAACTTGAGTTTATTTTCCCATTGAAAATTATTTTGATCCAGTGCTTTGGAAACAACTGTACTTTTCTTGTGACGTCATTGCGCCCCAACTGCTGTGATTAAATAGGTCTATCTTCAGTTCTCCTCCATTCAGTGTCCTGTTAGAGGTGCTCAAAAACATCACAGTTTGAAATGTGCGTCAACGTTTAATATCAACCAAGTAGACTTCTTCAATCGTTGAAAATTCCTCCAAAAAATCTCTTGGGCTGTGATGTGTTTCGTATTGTGTGAGGTCTGCATCCATTCTTCTCTCCTTAGCACAGTGTTTTTAAAAGTGTTTTTAAATGTAATTTCTCACTTACCAAATTTACCGATGTACTGACGCTGTTATCTATTTTGTGAACGCTTTCTAAACCAAAAGCATTTGCACTGTTTGAACCATCAACATCTAAAAAGACACATCCTCAGGAAATATATTGAAATTTCAGCTACAGTATGTATGATTTAGTGAAGAAATGAAGCAGGACATGCTTAAAGTCCTTTCCTTCAGGCAGTGACAGTGGCTAAGGCAAAATACTCACAAACTAAGTTTTTTACAAGCACTCACATTTCTCTGAAACACTATATATTGTACACACATGGCTTGGGAGTTAGACTGAGACGATGATCCGGTACCCAGGCAGCAAATCCACCCAGAACTGTGGTCTGTGAGCCACTTACAGACACGGTAGAGCAGGTAATCCTGCCACTCAACAATGAGGAATCTCACACCTCTGGTCATTTTTCCCACAAACAGGTTTGCGGTGGTCTCTTTCGCTTTTAATGGCATCAAAAAAGCCTGTACGTCTTCAAAATTATTCTCAGCTGCCAGCTGCGAGCCAGTTTCACAAACACGAGCCAAGTTTCACCCATTTTTCATCCAACTTCTGTCCATTCAAAAATCACATCCAATCTAGGACTGGGCTAAACCAGTGTCTATGAAACTGGCCTTATGGGTTTAGTTTGGTTTTGGTATTCACCGGTAACGGACAGTGCGCAGATAATAGGCGTAATGAAACACTCTTTCCATTGTAGAAGTGGGTGCTGGTCAGTGTCAAAAATGGTGGATTTATGCGAAGCAAAACGCATGAAGCTTAACTGACATACAGGCTCCCCTGGCAGGCCCCAGACCACCCCCACCCCCGCCACCCCTCCACCCCCCCAGCCCAGCACCACTCCTGGCCCGGCCTCATCAAATATTGAGAGCGCTGAGGGGCTGGGCTGGAGGTCGTCCTGTTTGTTTAGCACCTGGCAGCGCACTTTTTAGCCCCCTCCTAGCATCCTCATTTAAGATCTGGTGGAGCCGCGTACCTGAAAATGCAATTAGTGTTGCAGGCTTCTTTTATCTTTGCTCTCGCACCTTCTCAAGGCATTTTTTTTACATTTACCCCTCCCCATTCCCTCTCCACATCATTCGCAGCTTTCTCCCTTCTTTATTTCAACCCTCTTCTGCCTCATTCCTTCCATCCTGCCCTCTCTCTCTTTCTCTCTAGCAATTCAGTTCTCAATTCCATTTCTTTCATGGGCAGAGCAAAATGCTGCATTTTGTACATGCCGAGGCACACAGTATTCAAAAACATGCAGTAAACATTGATTGATATTTAACACTAACGAACAGGGACGGCACAGACTTTTGAATGGTGACTGAAGATACTTATGGGAAATAATAATTAATGGCATACAAAAAACAGTTGATGATAATGGTAATAATGACTCTCATAACACCTGTCTAATCATTAATCTGTCTCTCTTTCTCTCTCTCCTCACCCAGGATTGGAGTGAATGAAAGCACACACATTTTCAGCCCCTGTCCGACTCACACCAGTACGGCTGAGAGACCGCAACACACTGGCGCATAGTTCGAGGACGCCCGTATTATAGACCCTTTTTTACCTCCTAAAAACTACTGAGGCGTCCAATTTCACTTTAAATTAACTTCAGAGGAGGGAGATTGACAGAAACACGGGATGAGTTCACCTGTTTGACCGCCGTTTCTGTCATATTGCAGGCAGAAGTTCCCTCAAGCATCATTCTGCCTGCCTCTCGTCTCATTGTTTCCGTTTTAATGATACAGTAATGATCCACACGCACGGCCTCACATTCCTGCTCCCTCTCCGCTCAGACACAGACATCTCTCACTGCATAATTACTGCCATCACCTATTTCTGAAATATTAAGTAAGTGAAATAAAAGCACAAGTTTAAAAAACAATTTAAACAACTTTTCAGTTTGTATTCCAGATTCTTACTTTTGTTTAAATGGCTTCCATAATAGTTTACACACTTTCTGGGAAATTCCCATGACAGAGAAGCACTTGAAAGAGAACATTTCAGCTATCAAGGAAATGTCCATAGTTTTAAACTCAAATGGAGTTTAATAACATGAAAAATAAATCTTCATTCAACAGCGAGGGCAGTAATAGCCTGTGTGATGCCATTTATCTCTGGTTTGTGCACATAATCACAGAACTGAAGGCGATAACCCCGAGACTGCAGCTCACTCACTGACATTTGACATCTTTATAATTAACTTGGAAACCCTAATCTCCACCTTCAAATAACGCCTGGATATATTCCATTTAATATGCTTATAAGCCACATGTATTATTCAAATATGCAAATGAGAGGTAGTTAGAAAACAGACTTTTTGACACAGGTTTCCGATGGCAGGGGCTTGAGTGCACCTGATGGATAATAAACGGATAGTCCAAGGTTCAGGAGCAAACGGCCTTCTGGAAATTCATCCAAGAGGCTAACTTCCCTAACTGCAAAACATAATATAAATTTAATATCTCTTCTTTAGTGAGCATTCTTGCAACATATTCTTTTCCTGATTTTATTATTGAAGTCATTCTTAAATAAACAGGACTGTTACATGAAAATTTTTTTTTATTTTGTTTCTTTACCTGGTGAGCAAAGGCCTTCTTTGTTCTTATGCACATTGTTGAATGCATACAACTGTGCAATTTCTTTGCAAACTAAATGCGTAAATTGAGCTGTTTCAGTGGTTAATGTCGTACAGCTACCTGGGTTTATTTGATGCACTATGTTGGTGAGTGATATTTAACTAGCTTGTAGGTAGTTATGGTGAGTAGACTGTAGACAATTGATCTTTTTTTTTTAATCAATTGATTTAATATTACACAAAGATAACCCACATTAACACAAAACACAGTTTTTAAATGATGATTTCATTCATTGAATGAAAAAAGCTATCCAAGCCTACTTGACCCTAAGTGAAAACGTAACTGCCTACAGAGGGCCTGATCTACTAAAGCTTTGCTTGTATAGAAACGCGAGCAAATGCCATATCATCCGCAAATTAACTTGCAATCTCATCTACTAAGGGTGTGCACTGAGGATCGCGTCTTTGAAGTGAGCAAATTTGCACATTCTATGCAGTTAGTACTTTTGGCCCTAATGAATATGTAATAAGGGGCTTGCCTATCCTAGCGTGCAAAATATGGGAGGAGAAAATGCAAATACAAAATTTTAGCACATGCATAGTGACTTATCAAGCCTGAAAGCAATTTCAGTGATGGTGATTGCGTTTGCCGTTTAATACCTTTGAAGGGTAGGTACTAATTGAAGACCACAAAGGGAAAATGATCAGAGTCCAAATTTAGCATTTTTGTGTATTTTATATATTATATATAATAATAATATTTATAATAATATATTATAATATTATATATTATTATAGTATTTTATGTAATTTTTTTGCATATTTTTTCAGTGCTTTGTTCCTAAGATCGTTTTGAATTTTTAATTCATAATTTCTCGACAACATGAAAATGTGACTCTGATCATTTTTCCATTGTGGTCTTCAATTGGCTCCACGTAATTGCGCACAGACATGGCTGCCATTATTGCCGCAAGGAGAAGACACAGGCAGAGAGTACGCCGAGAACGGGTGTTCTTCTTCCGTGTGACAATGTTTGGGATGTCAGAGGAGAGAATAATCCTGACATATGGCCTATCCAGCAATGTCATTTTGGAGCTGTTGGATGAAATAAGGGCTGATCTGGAGCCAGTCACAAGAAGAAGTCATGCCATACCTGCAATGATAAAACTTCTTGCTATTCTCCATTTTCTCACAACTGCTTCATTCCAGTGTTCAGTAGCTCTCTATGCTGGGATCTCCCAAAACAAATTCTCGTGTGTACTGTCTCAAATACTGGATGCCATGTTGCGCAGGATGGAAACCAAACATGAGCTTCATGCAGTTGCTCGCTTCCCGAGAGTGAATCGGAGCGAGTGACTGTACTCATGTGCAAATTGTTCCCCCCTCAAACACTGAGCATGCACTGTTATAAACTTGCACCTTTTTTGCCAGTTATTTTAACTGTAATTTTGCAATCAGTTTATAACACAGGTTCCATGTATGTTAACTGTAAACCACAGTTAAATGCGCGCAGGACTCTACTAACGGTTAAAATAACAAGGAGACACTGCATTAATTTAACTGTAAAATTCAGTCCATTTCTAACAGTGTATTTGCTCCCTCCACAAGCACCTCCAACTCCATCGAGTCGCATTCCATTTTGCATTTGCGTTCGTCCTTTTCCTCCAAACTGTCCATGGTGGTAATGGCTGCATTTAAATAATGCTGTTTGCACAAGTAGTCATTTAGGCACTTACTCATAGTAGATCATCCGCCAAATGTAAGCAAACCAAATGCGCAAAATGTTACCACGAGCACGCAATTTAGCGCTCTTTATCTGGGATCTCAGTAGATCAGGCCCTTAGTTGCTAAATCAATCAATTAAACAAATTCAATCATTAATTGGGTTCAATTTCACCAGACGCATCGCGGCATGATTACTGACAGTCCTGCTGAATCTGAACATCATTCAAATAAAACCTGTCTGGCAATGTGAAGTCGACAAAAAGCAGCACATGATGCTGTGATAGAAAGAAATTTGAGAAATGAGAAACATAGTCATTAAAATCTATCAGTCTGGAAAGGGTTACACAGCAAATTGTTCTTGGACTACCAGCGAACCATTGTTAGAGCCATTCTCTAGAAATGGAAAAAACTTGGAACAGTGATGAACTGCCCCAGGAGTGGCCATCCCACCAAAATTCCTTTAAGAGCACATCAACAGATCATCCAGGAGGTCACAAAAGAACCCAGACTAACATTTAAGGAATTGCAGGTCTTACTTGCCTCAGTTAAAGTCAGTGTTCACGACTCCACAATGAGAACGAGACTGTGCAAAAATAGCATCCATGGGAGAGCTGCAAGATGGAAACTACTGCTGACCAAAGAGAACTCAAAGGCTCTTCTTACATTTGCAACAAACAGCTTGATGACTACTGAGACTTTTGGGATAATAATCAGTGGAATGATGAGTCAAAAGTGGAACTTTCTAGGAAACGTGCGTCCCGTTACATCTGGCATAAAACTAACACCGCATTCCACAATTAGAAGATAAGACCAACAGTCGAACGCAATGGTGGTAGTGAGCTGATCTAGGGCTACTTTGCTGCTTCAGGACTTGGACGACTTGCCATAAGTAATGAAACCATGAATTCTGGTCTCCACCGCAAAATCCTAAAGGAACCGGTCCAGCCATCTAGTTCGAGAATTAAAGTTCAAGTGCAGTTGGGTTTATGCAGCAGGATAATGACCCTAAGCACACATGCAAGTCCACCTCTGAATGGCTCAAAAGAAACAAAATGGAGGTTTTGGAGTGGTCTAGTCAAAGTCCTTTTTTGATTCCAATTGAGATGATGTGGCATGACCTCATACTGGCAGTTCATGCTTCTATGACACTTACCTAATGCGGTCATTTGAAACAAGGGCGTAGGTTTAATGTGAGAATTGGTAGGGACAGGTATGTGATGTGAGCGCGCATAGCGCGCGAGCTGGAAAAATTTTTGTAAATCTGAGTGCAGATACTGCCTTTACTGTATACAGAGATTATCCGAATGAGTGTTTCTCCGTTTTTTTAATTATGCTACGCAAGGTGCCTCCAAAATTTTCATATAAAGATGCCACATACATAAACTTGCCACAATCTTAACTGACAGCTGCAAACCATCTCAGCGCACTCATGAAACCCGCTCAGATCTAGTAACCTGGACATTGATACCAAGTGAGTGGATATATAACTGCATTAGCAAGCCAGCTCTCAATCCTTTCTATTAAGCATCTTAATATACGGTAATGCAGTTGCAGCCACGACAAACACTTCAAAATGGACCACCGACTATGAATTGGACAAGCCGCAAACCGAGCGTTAATCGGACTGGATCATGTTAGATTTACGATTACGTGTTTCTTTCCCCCACTGAGGCAAAGTTGGTTCGGACATTTTGACTTTCAAAGGTTATATTTGCTGAACATAATGAGACTAATTTTAATGCTTTCCCTATAATTCCACAGAACAAGTCATAATTGTGACCTCATCTGAAGCCCTGATATTTTTTTTCCATTAAAAACTAACTTCAGGTAGCTAGCAAGTTTTCACTTTAAGTAACTATCTGTTTCTGACTAGTTAGATCACTTATTCAACCAACATTACACTTGGCATTCAGTTTGGCGAAATATTAGCAGCATGACTTAGAATGGAGCGATTTTTTTTTTCTCACGCTCTCAGACAATGAAATTTCCACAAAAGTGATACGAACCTACAGCACAGTGGAGGAACAGAGAATTGAGTTGCACAAAACATCCGTTTAAAACAATTATTAGTCCTGACCTGTTCTCAGTCATTTTCATAATTAACAAAAGGTTCACTCCGAGAGCACTACACACTTAACAGGTGTTGTTTGTTCTCCCCGATTAGGTAAGACGACAATCATCCATCTGGACGCGTATTTGACTCTCACGCAAATAGCTTGAGCCACACGCTTTTTATAGCCTATTTAACTGCCGAGTGCCACTTTTTTTTTATCAACCTTCACAATACCGAGAGTGAAAGGCGATATTTCATTGGAACGCAGACCAGTTCAATCAACCCAAAGCATTGGCCTATTAATAAGTAAATTATTTTTCTGTACTGAATTTAGCCCATGATTTCATCGTTGTTAGATCGCATATGGAGAGAAACCATGTCTTCAGTTGCCGATTACGGTAATTGGAAAACGTGTCAATAAAGGAAAATGATTGAGAACTAGCCAGGACTAACTGTTGTCATAAAGGGACGTGTCTGTGCCCCCCCAATTCTCAGTTCTAGCTCCGCCACTGTCTGGCTTCCCAAAATATTCCTTACCTTCCATATACAAACCTACGCCCTTGATTTGAAATGCTTCCGGAAAGAAAACTGTGATTTGAAGTCCACTAATTACCAGCGAGGTTGGACAGCTCCATCGCCTTTGCATAATTAGCTTACCTAAAATCAATTCCTGCGTACTTTGCCTAACTTGCAATCAAGCCATTTATTCAGCCAACTGACTAATCAAAACCAAAATGTGGCCAATAATGATTAAGAAGAGATAATGAGAAGCAGACAGACCTAACCAGGCTGCCGTGTTAGATTGAAAGAATGTCAATAATCTGAATTAACAGCAGACCTCTGAATTCCACCTCTCATTGGAGAATTTTTAGGTATTATTAAAAATATATCTTAAAAATAAAATCATTCTAAGATAGCCCTGGTTTTAAGCCCTTGAAAATATATGTGAAGAGGAAAACATTTTGTGAAGCATGTGAATGTGAGAGAAATTATTTTTTGCATTGCACGCTATAGTCATATTCACCGAATAGGCAAACACGTTCAGGCAAATCAATGCCGCAAATTTAAAATAAAGTAATTCATAGCTCTTGATTTTGCTTACTTTTGAGCGTCTAAATACCCGACAGTGAAGGTGGAAAACATTTTGTTTAAGCGTATCGAACGTGACATGTGAATTGTTATCGCATTCGCACGCAGCGCAGCCAAATGTAAAACTAGAAATAATCTAACAAACACATTCAGGCAAATCTGTCATGTTTCATGGTCATTTAAATTTCAAAACGTGACAAACAAAAATGATATCTAAATAAATCAGATGACCAATTTACTGTAAATCGTTAATTGAGCGAACCAACTGTTTGATTACAAATTGAGCAAAGTAAACGGGAAGGGGCTGAAAGCAATTGTTGGGTAGAGGATGATGATTTTGCAGACCTTAACTTTGCTTTGTTCAGCACGTAATTTGCCTGAATTTGTTTGATAGATTATTTCTAGTTTTATTTTGGCCGCGCTGTGTGCGAATGCGATAACAATTTACATGTCATGTTCGATACGCTTAAATAAAATCTTTTCAGCTACTTCAGCTACTCTTCACTGTCAGCTACTTAGACCCTCAAAAGTAACCAAAATCAAGAGCTATGAATTACCTTATTTCAAATTAATCTTCTTCAATCATCAAATAAAAAAATATTGCAAATTTGCATTTGCCTGAACGTGTTTGCCAAGTCTTCGCTGCATTTGTCTATTGTGTGCAATGCGACAATCATTTCTCTCACTTCATGTCTGATATGCTTCACAAAATGTTTTCCACTGCGCGTATATTTTGAAACGCTTAAAAACCAGGGCCATCTTAAAATGATTTGCTTTTCAATGATATGTAAAAATTCTACGAGAGGTGGAATTCAGAGGTCTGCTGTTAATTCAGATTATTACATTCTTTCAGTCTAACACCGTAGCCTGCTTACTTTCATTATCTCTTCTTAATCATTATTGGCCACATTTTGGTTTTGATTGTTCAGTTGGCTGAATAAATGGCTTGATTGCAAGTTAGGCAAAGTACACGGAAATTGATTTAAGGTAAGCTAATTAAGCCAAGGCGATGGAGGCTGTCCAACCTCGCTGGAAATTAGCGG
Organism: Gymnothorax javanicus; assembly: GCA_029692085.1. Classification (NCBI taxonomy): domain Eukaryota; kingdom Metazoa; phylum Chordata; class Actinopteri; order Anguilliformes; family Muraenidae; genus Gymnothorax; species Gymnothorax javanicus. The sequence continues at coordinate 116,362,546 of CM056200.1, forward strand.
ACTTCAAACTACAGTTTTCCTCCCGAAAGCATTTAAAATGACCGCATTAGTTATGTGTCATAGAAAAGGTAATAAGCACGCTCGTTTCTCTGCCTCATAGTGGCAGTTACTTTTATTGCGCTTAAAATAATTGCGATTCGGTTAATCGTGCAGCCCTAATTTTGATGGAAGCTTCAGACCATTGTCCTTTTACAAGACCCAACCACAGCCCCGTTTAAGCTTTCTGGCAGAGGCAGGTTTTCATTTAAAAACTATTGGTACTTAATTCAATCCAATGATATCATAAACCCAATAGGTTCTCCAAGGCCTTTGGAATTTAAAAAATCCCTCTAAAAGTTCTATGACTGTTAGGCAAACTTTAGCCACATGAGTTTGTTTGTGGATCAAAATAGAGGCTTTTTTTAATGAAAACCGTCCCAAACGTCTTGGGCGTCTAATGGCATCTGATAATAGTTTTGGGGATTTTCTGACCCCAAGATGTAAGTAAAGTCTGCAATTCTCCAACAGTGATGCATGGAGTTTCCTTTACGACTCGAGCCATCCTCCCCTCAGTACATCTATTCAAAATAAGCACATGCCCTCTTCCAGGGTGACTTTTAACAATGCCATTTGCCTTAAACTTTGTAATTACTGCCTTGAAAGTCAAAATGAGTATTTTCAAATTTTTTGCTCTTTTCTTTTGGCCATTGCTACATTTGTGATTCTCATCAACTTTCGGTCACATACATCGCAGTATTATTTTGTCTTAACCATGGTAATGGATGACAAAGAGAAAGTAACTTGTGGGCCGACTTATATTTATACCTCAAGGACAAAAGAGGCCTTGGATGACCATTTATGTTTTGATAATCATTATGAGGAACTGAAAAAGGTAAAATATGCATGGGAATATACCCCTTTTTCTTACAGTATGAGGTTTTCCATGTGTGCCAATGATTTCTGTGCAAATGTTTTTGGGAAAATATTTAAGATAAGTCTATTTTTTCATTCAATAATTTCCTTTCAATTCAAGATTCAATTTTTGTCAAGATCTTGAATTAAATCTTCACAGCCCTTGTGAGAATCCCTCGTGTGTCTCTCTGCAATTCAGCAGATTTCGTTTCCATCAGTTTGTGTTTGTGACTGGGTTGCGTCTTGTGCGTCTCTCCCTGCCCGGCTGTATCTTGTTACACGGTTGTCTTCTAATGACTGTGAGACGAGTATTTAAGCCCTCTGGTTTATGTGCGAGCTGCTGGATTGTAAAGTCGCATTCTATTGATATCCCAGTCATATGTTTCTCAGTAAAGCATCCTTCTCTTTGTCTAATGCAACTAAATCATATTGGTACTTTACTGATAGCCTTTTCTCTAAAAAGTCTTTAATGTCACTTTGTTAATTTGAACAAGTTTCCAGTCCTAATCAAGGTACATAAAAGCCCTGGTAATTTCAGTTTCATCTGGGATCACCTGATCAGCAAAAGTGGTAGATTCCTTCATGTTGTTTAAAATTAAAGTTAAATCTATTTCAGGGATCACCGCATGAAAAGAATTTGCCCCCTTCCTGATTTCTTCTGTTTTTCCTTATTTGTCATATTTAAATGTTTCAAATTATCCAAATAATTTTAAAATAAGACAAAGAGAACATGAGTAAACACAAAATGTAGCTTTAAATTATCGTTTTATTCATTAAAAATAAACAGTTATACAAAACCTAGATCATACATGTGAAAAATAATTGCCCCCCAAAAACTAGTCACTGGTTGTGCCACCCTCGGTTGCAACAACTGCAATCAAACAATTGCACTCACTAGTAATGAGTCATTAAATCGTGAAGGAGGAAATTTGGCCCACTCTTCTTCGCAGAGAAGTTTTTAATTCACCCACATTGGAGGGTTGTCAGCACAAACTGCCTATTTAGGTTCCTGCCACGGCATCTCAATTGGATTCAGGTCAGGATTTTGAAAGGCCTCTTCAAAACCTTATTTTTTTTTCTTTGGAGCCATTAAGAGGTGGACTTGCATCTGTGCTTCAAATCATCACCCAGCTGCATAACCCAACTGTGCTCGAGCTTTAGGTCACAAACTGATAACCAGATATTCTCCCTCAGGATTTTCTGTTAGAGAGCAGAAATCTAAACTCCATCAATTGTACGAAGTCTTCCAGGTCCTGAAGCAGCAAAGCAGCCCCAGATCATCACATCAGCACCATCATGTTTGACTGTTGGTATGGTGGTTTTGTTGTGGAATGCTGCGTTAGCTATACCTCAGATGTAACTGGACCCATATCTTCAAAAAAATTCCACTTTTGATTCAGCAGTCAACAGAATATTATTGCATAAAATATCAGGGGACATCAAGATGTTTTTAGGCAAATGTGAGATGAGCCTTTGTGTTCTTTGTGGTCAGCAGTGGTTCGTCTCGCAACTCTCCCATGGATGCCATTTTTATCTAGTTTCTTTTTTATGGTGGAATCCTGAACACTGCCCTTTACTGAGACAAGTGAGGCCTGCAGTTCTTTAGATGTTTGTTTGGGCTCTTTTGTGACCTCCTGGATAAGTCGTGGATTCGCAGTAAGATGAATTTGGTGGGCTGGTCACTCCTGAGAAGGTTCACAACCGTTTAAAGTTTTCTCCTTTTGTAAATAATGGCCCTGAGTGTGGTTCGCTGGAATACCTTAGAATTGGTTTTGTAACCCTTTCCAGATTGATGGATGTCAGCAATTTTGTTTATCATCTGTTCTTGCATTCCTTCAGATCGTGGAAACATTTGATTCTTTTTTCCTACTTTACACTTTCAGACAGGTTCTGTATAAAACCCCATTCATAAGCCCCAAAGGCGGCCCTGAAATGCTCTAAATCCCAGTATGAAAGGGTCATGAGACCTGCCAAAAATATTCTCGGAGGTGGTTCAGGCTCTGTTCGGAAGCGTTTCAGTATGAAGCGTCTCAAGTGTTTAGACTGCTCTAGATTCAGTTGGCCATAAACTGGAAAGTCCAAGATAAGCTGCAAGCACTGCAAATATCAATACGTAGGTGATCTCCAATGTCAGGCGATGTTCAGTTAATTGAGAAAAGACAATTGCCTTGAAGTATATTTTCATGTAACATTCGAAGAAAGGTTGAATTTTGTGCTGAATGTTACATACAATTTACCGCTACGTAGGCCAAACCGTATATACCGTATATCGTAACCACACATGCATGCATGCATAACCTTTCGAAATTTTGCGCGTGCAATGCATACGAGGGGGATGATAGGTTACCTTGGCAGCTGCATCGGTCTCGCACACACCCTGGTGGTCACGAAGGGCAGTATGAAATGATTTTAGGCACGATCCTAATAGGCTGCTTCAGAAGCGGCCTAAATTCTCGGCGCAGCATGAAACGGGTATAAGAGATGTTTAGATTCAACAGGTCTGACAGTAAGCATGCCCGGGTGTGTTTAATGAAACTGAACACAATTATCAATTACATTTTTTAATTGGTTAATTCAGTAACTAAAGGGGCAATATCTTTTTCACGTATGGTCAGGTGGGGTTGATAGCTTTTTTCCCTATAATAAATGAAGTCATCATTAAAAAACTGCACTTTTCATTTATGCGGGTTATGTTTGTCGAATATTAAAATTAGTTTGATGATCTGAAACATTTAAGTGTGACCAATCTGCTAAAATAGAAGAAATCAGGATGGGCAAATACCTTTTCACAGCACTGCATTTTGTAACTAATTCCAAAATTTTTGCCCTTAACAGGACGGTAATGCCCTCATTTTTAGGTTGTAACATACCAGGAGATTTGAAGACATAAAGAGTAAAAATGCAAGAAACATCAGAGAACGCTGGTGAAGAAATAATTTGCCAGCAGCAACTTTCTGTTTTGCAGTCCACCTGCTGAGCTGCACTCAAAAACAGTAGCAGAGAGTAATCCTTTCACTGACCAGAGGGGTCACTGTTGTGCGATGACATGTGGACAAGCTAGCAAGTTAAGCCACTACGTGCGGGCTTAAACAATGGCTAATTACTCGCTACCCTGCTGGTCTGCTCGACCAGACCAAAGGGTGTGTCATACACTGCAACACAATGCTTTCAACAAGACACAAAAGACTTGGCAACCGCAAACCCTCAATTTCTGCTGAGGGTGAAGCTTATTTTGCCCAACATTTCCACCCGTGATACTCTGAGGAAAATTAATGCACTATACAACCAACCATCGCTGTGTTTGCTGTTGTTTCTGCTGTTGCTCTCATGGCTGCACTGAAGATATTGAACAGAGTCAACGATTCCTTTCTGTTCTTTTTAGGATGTGAACATTTGTACATAATCACTCACATGCGCGGACTGCTATCAGTTTTCTCTGTCCGTGGGGGGTTATTGAGTGTGCTATTGTTGATGTACTGAATAAACCTCCCCCCAACCCCAACCCATCACTGCCTCAAGCCAGCCTCGAGCATCTCCACGTCCGCCTCTCCCTCTCTCCCCCATGCTCTCTCCTTCCCTCTCTCTCTCTCTTTAGCATTACTAATTCCCTCTCTCTACCTCTCTCTCCTATCCCCTATGCCCACTTCTTCTCTCTCTCTCCCTCCTCTCTTCCCCAGATTTTTCCATCTATCGCTCTTTCAACCCCTCATTCTCCTATTCCCCTCTCACTAGTGTGTGTGTGTGTGTGTATATATATATATATATACACACATACATACATACTGTATCTGTAAGTATACATATGTGTGTGTGTATGTGTTTGTGTATTTCTAGACATCTCATTGCTATATTTCAAATGATTAGCCCACAGTAACTAATGTACTGAAGTTGGAGTTGAAAAGGCAGCTATATTTAATAGCCACAATTCTGAGGGGATTATCTCAGCAAATAATTTCTGAATTTTGTATGTCCATAATTTCTATAGCTGCGGTTGGCAATGTGTCTTCAGCGCAACTCAGTGATGACCTGCAGTTAGGTACATTAATGCAGATTGGTAAACTTATAAGGCAGCGATGTATGCGATGCAACGTGCTCTGCTGTGATAGACAGGGTCCATTCAGAGAAATGCCTATTATTCATTCCTCCCTTAGTCATATACACACACAAGCACATGCGCACAAACACCCCTCTCAAATACACATGTGTACGCGCGCACGCACACACACACACACACACACACATACACACACACACAGACACATCTCAGCATTACAATTAAGGTATTTGTAATGGCACTACAGATTACTGACTCTAGCCCTGTCAAGCCACCATTTTATATACTATCAGCTACTGTGACATAAAGTATCGCCTATTGGGGTGCTCCTGAGGGAGACATTATCAACCACACAGAATAATGGTAGTCTGATTCACTGGATATCCTGGCTTCACTGACCCATAGTGTGCACCACAGTGTCACTTTCATCCTCACTGTCTTGTTGGTCCGGTACCATTACGCTATTTGGTTATCTCTAAACTATAATCAGTCAGCTCCGCATTGAAGCAAATGCTCAGTAGCGAACGACCTGAAGTTATGTGTGTATGTTTAGGACAAATGTTCATACACATATATGTGTGGGATCACATGTTTACATGCATGGCCGCATATGGACATGCTTGTGTGTGTGTGTGCGAGCGTGGCGAGTATGTGCGGCGTGCGTGTGTGTGTGCGAGTGCATAAGAAGTCATATGAGGTTCCAGGCGGAGTGCAATCAGACCCCATTCTTTCCCTGCACCTTGGAACATTTGAAAATTACGGAGGAGCGAAACGGTGCTTTATTTCATCTTATTAAAGCGCATGGATTGTCGCCGTTATTTACCAAATATAGCCTGACAAAGGAGAAGGGGGAATTTTCGTTGATTGAAGATCAAAGGGCAAAATCTCCACCTCAGTTCCCTCCCTTTCTATTAGGCCCCTTAAGAACTGAGGAAAACATCAATTTCTCCCACATCAATAGCGGCTTCATAATCAATTGAAGAAGACACTTGCATAGGGATGCAAATCTTATCTTTGTCTTATTAAAGCTTTTAGAAGATACATGTCGGGATTTAATATTATTAAATAAAAGAGGTCGGTTTTTTTTAATCTAAAGATGCGGAGGCGTTGGTAATGGGCTAAATCAAAGCTGAGGGACTCTATTAATTACCCGTAGAGTTTCCCACTGCTGATTAATATTGATAAAATGTACACTATCTGATCTGTGTACATAAAATTTTTGCATTTTAGTGGTGGGTAATTAACAAAAAAAGAGTGCACGTCGCGTTCATCGGGCCAAGCCTCGCAGGGCGTCGCTGGAATCGAGGTTGTCACATCACTCAAATATAATTTTGAAAAAGGCGACGTCCTTTCCGTGTTAATCGCTGGGTAAAGGCTGCCGTATTAGCCAGTAACAGCGATGTTCCTCTTCTACACACACACACACACACACACACACACTCAATCACTTATTTCTGCATTTTATTCCACATTTTGTGAGGAAGTGAACCTTGTCCTTTTACTGTCTTTAGTCAGAGCATCGTCAAAATATACTGTTAGGTCTGGAGATGCGATTGTTCATGAAAGACAACAGAATTCAAGGCTGCTGTTTATTCAGTCGGTTTCATGAAGTGTGGCACTCAAAAACTCTGTATGAGACCATCTCCTCTGAAAGGCAGAAAAGGTTTCAATGTCAATGAGGAGATATTGTTAAGATACTGCCCCAGGTATCACACAAAAACACCCCAGCCAGGGACAAAAACAAGCAACACCGAAACGGACTGTACACGAGTGTATCAACATGAAAAACACCAATTTCGTCCTCTTCATTAAATCTATGGATTTGTCTGTGTTCAAAACCTTCATGAGTGTTTCTGACTTTTTCATCAGAGCAAATTGATTTTACCTAATCGCCATTTTTGGCACCATTTGAAGAGTGGGTTATATTCAAAGGATTTTTTCCCCCCCAAAACTTCTCAGGACTAGAACTCAATTGTAGAGATTGTTATATGAACGGTGGAATATTAAACTGATACGATGAATCACAGTTCCTGATCTCACACTTCACGGGACAAGTAAGGCTCCCAAAAAAAAAAAAAAAACCAGAAAACATACACAATTCTGTCACATCATTGGGCTCAAACAATCATATTCAAAGCTCTTCTGTCCAGACATCCTGATGAAATTCGTCTTTGGGGATAAATATCTGCAAAGGGCCTGAGCAAATGGCCAAAGCAGCCTTTCCAGAGTAAATACAAGTCCACTCTATACCCCTAAACTGTCTCGCACCCCGAAAACATGATCAACTAACCCTCGCAGCAAAGCCAGCAATGCCCAAATTAACATACAAGCATAAGACACAATAGTCTATCCTGATTTGACCAAACATTTTAGCAGCAAGGATCACAAAATAAAAAGTCATTTTATTAGTGTAAAAATAGGAAAAATGTGCCTGTACACACACACACAAACGCACACGCGCACACACACACACACACACACACACACACACACAAACACAGGCATACGCGCACACACACACACACACACGCACGCACACGCACACACACACACACACGCACAAACACACGTAAAATAACCCGAAGTGATTAAAAAGGCTTTCAGACCAGCGAAGCTCTGGCAAACGCTTGCTTGTTGTAAGAATGCAGGAATGCTCCGTGCATTTGTTTGTTTGCTCATGGGTTAAACGCTTCTCTAGCCATAGGCCCTTGAGTGAAGAGCTCTTCGCATCCTGTGTTTCCAGGGGACAAAGGGGGCCTACCGTGACCAAAGGCTGGCATGGGGGAGACTGCAGAGATTCAGACACACAAGCTTTCTGTCAGCAACACTAATTGGGGTCAAAGTGGCTACATTATGTTAAAAACTCTCTCCTGCTCCATCCTCTTCCGACGACACTTTTCCTTGAACAAAAGTGAGTGATGAAGGTAAATAAAATTCATGTGTAATATTTTCTATTGTTTTAAGTATTAAAAAAAATCCTGAATACACTAGCAGTGGCTTCACTTATTTATACTCAGGCCCTCAGTTCTAGAATAGTTCACCCCTGTATCCCAGGCCCCATATCACAAAGTAGGATTACTGTGTGAGCTATTTATCACGTAACGGTAGTAGCCTACTTTTCCCATAGCCCGGCTCATGACAAATTCTTGATATTACCCTGAGTGCATACCACTTTTGCAAAACTTTCATTGGCTGAGAATGTGGGAAGAAAATCGCTTCGCGTTACGTCACTCTGTTAACATTTAGCCAGACTGAATACAAAGTGTAAAAAAATTGCTTTGCATTATGTCATGCTTTTAATATTTAGCAGACTGAATACAAAGTGTAACGTTGGTTAAATTAATATGGCCTAGCGCTGTAGCGAGTTAGTGTGCGACGCTCATAACCAAGTCAACATTACTCAGCTAGCTTGCTAGTGTGCACGCAGTACCTTTCCATAACCATTATGCAACATTACTTTGTTCGCTAGCAAGCTAACATTAGCTTGCTAACCTTAGCTAGCTACTCAGTTGACTGTGAATTTATAAATGGTAACTAGTTCAAATGTGAATGTCTGTGACTCAGTGACTGACAGAGTAAGTTAGCAGAGCGCTGGAGTTAGCACAATGCTAAAATATAATGGGAATCGCCATTAAGGCGCCAACGGAAATTACACTTGTTTTTTATGAAATTATGCAATTGAGTTATGTGATAAACAGAATCTTATACTCCTGGTCGTGTCATGTGTAACTCATGGAATTCGTTGAATAAATTTTGCATTTTTTGTTCCCTAAAGCTCGCAATAAACGCAAAGTATACTCAGCTTGTTTCATAACTTTGAAATCACAAGCCCACACGTGTAAGATCCTCTGTATATAAAACACAAAAGCTGTACCAAGCTCTTTTTTTGATTTTCATGCAGTGTATTTATCCAGCTGATTCAGAAATCATGCCTCATCGAACAGTGGTCTGTAACTGCTCAGTTTTGTGCCTTGTGGGCAATCGCACAACACACACTGAACTGATCCAGTGTGTGGGCCCAAACTTGCTCGTGTTCCCTCTGTCCAAGGGTGAATTTTTCTGAGCACAATTATCTGTGAACTGCAGTTTTCCAGCTAACTCAGCCTAACTGTGCAACCCAGAATTTTTCATCTCCGTCCATGTTCCAGATTTGGGTGGGACTCAGTTCCAGGTTTACTCAGTTATTCGGTTAACTCAATAACCCTGCTTCATGAAACAGGGCCCAGGACCTAGTTCTGTGCAAGACCAACGGTGCCGTTAAGTTTAACTGCCCCCTCCCTCATTTCCCATACCTTTGCATATTTTCACAGCAAACGGTTTAAAATCTTCAAACTTAATGTAATTTAAGACAAGGAGAACACAACAAAACACAAAATATAGTTTTGAAGTGAACATTTTTGGGGCACATTCTTTTTCACAGCACTGTAAACCATTCACTTGGAAAAAAAACCCTCGGTGAGATGTTTCGGATGCTGCATCTTCTCACTTCTTTCTTAGTCATTATCCAAATGAAAATATTTACTTAAAAAAATCAACATTTGTTTGATGTTTCAAAAAAAAAAAAACAGGAGAAGTATATTGAATTTGTACATCAATTAAATTGATGCTTTCAACACAGATATGCAGGAATAAATATTTTAAAATGAACTTTTCTGTGGGTAAACAAAACTAAGAAAAAAGGTTGGATTGCACAAATTATTGTAAAATAATAACATAAACACTGTTTGTCCATTTCAGTATCAAATTAGCTCATTAGCACATTTCCATGTGCATAGTTTTATTAGGAAGTACTTTCAGAGTGAAAAATTCTGAACCCTCGATCTGACTACTGTTCTAATATTGACCAGAAGATCTCGTCTAATTAGGTCTAACGTAAAAATCTGATATTCTGTTCTGTACCCCTTAAAGGAAGCAACTTTAGTTATGTATTTTTGAGAACTGAAGTGGTTTGATGGTGAAAAAAATGTTCATTATATTCCACTCATTTTAATTCATAATTGGGAATTTCATTTATACAGTAGAACACTTTTGCTGGGATAAATAATTAGTAATAAACAAGGCGAAGGAAGCAAAGATTACTACAACCAGGTGGCTGCAATTTTGATCACTCAGTCAAACACAATGTCATGTGGTGCTTACCTGACTCCAATTCCCAGCCTGCACTGGGGATGAGGGTTGTCTTCTATGGTATTCTCTTGGCTAAAATAAACAAATTGTTAAAATCTGAATCACTCAAACAAATATAAGAAGTTAACTGTAGCAGGGGCAAGGAGGAACACGATACATTTTATGCCAGGCTGAAGCTCATATTTGAGTTAATTTAGTGAACTCCTGCTAAATCATTAAAAACAGGCCTTTCCTCGTCAATACAAAGTTAAATGGAGTGAAGTTGTAGACCTGCATTAATAGTAGAAGCCTGTTTGTGGGACCTAACCTACATGAATATTGTCCATAAATATCCAAATATGCTATACAGTGCCATGAAAAAGTATTTTCCCCCTTCCCTCATTCTTCTATTTTTCCTTATTTGTCCTATTCATTAATTTTTCAGATCAGCCAACAAATTTTCAAAGAAGAAAAAGACTGTGAGAAAAACAAAATGCAGCTTTTCAATGATCATTTCATTTATTGAAGGTAAATAGTTATTCAGCCCTATATCACCCCTGTGAAAAAATAGATGCCCCCCCCATCCCAAACTTGTAACTGGTTGTGCCGCCCTTGGGGGCAACAACTGCAAGCAAACCTTTGTGATCACTGGAAATGAGTCTTTTATCTTGCGGTGAAGGAATTTTGGCTGCTATTCTTGCATTATTGTTTAAATGAGCCACATTAAAGGGTTTTCAAGCATAAACTGCCTGTTAATGTCCCAGCAGTTAATGTCATGTCCCAGCATTTCAATTGGATTCAAGTCAGGATTTTGATTGGGCCACTCTTTTTTTTTTTTTAGCCATTCAGAGGTGTACTTGCTTGAGTGCTGTGAATCATTGGCCTGCTTCATAACCCAATTGCATTTGAGCTTTAGGTCACAAAATAATGGCTGGACATTGTCCTTCAGGTCGCCCAGGTCCTGAAGCAGCAGGGCAGCCGCAGACCATCACACTACCACCACCATGCTGGACTGCTGGAATGATGTTCTTATTGTGGAATGCTGTGTTAACTTTACGCCAGAAGTAACAAGACCAAAGTCTAACAAAAAATTTACTCATCATTCCACAGAGTATTATCCCAAAAGTCTTGGAGTCCTTAAGATGTTTTTTGGCAAATGTGAGACGAGCCTTTGTGTTCTTCTTGAATCAGCAGTGCTTTTGGCCTTGCAGCTCTCCCATGGAATCCATTCCATTTCCCAGTCTCCTTCTTAATTTGTTTCAAATTTTCCTCACTTGCAGATAATGGCTCTCACCATGGTTCACTGGTGTCCTTAGAAATGGCTTTGTAATCCTTTCCAGTCTGATAGATGTCAAGAACTGTTTCTAATCTATTCTCAATTTTTTTTTAGAGCGCGGCATCATGTGTTGCTTTTTGCTTACTTCACATTGTCAGAAAGGTTCTATTTCAGTGATATTCAGAATACAAAGGGCTGTTAGCAATCATGCCCAGATGTGTCTAGTGAAATTGAGCCCAATTTTCAATTAAACCTGTAAAAATTGTTTGAGTTAGTCACTAAGGGAGCAATTACTTTTTCACACTGGGTCAAGTTGAGCTGGATAGATTTTTTTCCTTCAATAAATAGAATAATAATTTAAAAACAATATTTTGAGTCCAGGGCAGCATGGTAGCGCAGTAGATAGCACTTCCGCCTCACAGCAAGAAGGTCATAGGTTTGAATCCGGCCTGGAGTATGAGCGTGCGTGTGAATGGTGTGTTTGCCCCGCAATAGATTGGAGAGCTGTCCAGGGTGGGTCCCTGCCTTTTGCCCATCGTCAGCTGGCAGAGGCTCCATCTCACCTGCAACCCTAATGAGGAAGAAGAGACGTATAATGGATCTGAAACATTTGAGTGTGACAGATTTCCAAAAATAGAGAAAATCAGGTAGGGGGCAATTACTTTTTCAAAGCAGTGCACATACACATACCCACACACACACAAAGATGAGCCAAAAAGCTCCATCAAAGTGAATCTCACCTGGCTGATGCAAATGATATGAAAGAGAACGAGACTCATCAGACTAGCAAACATTCTTCCAGCGTCACAAGGTCCAGTTTCAGAGCACGCACGCCCACTGTACGCCCTTTTGATGGGAGACAGAGGTTGGAATGGGTACTCTGATCGGTCTGTGGCTACAAAATTCTACATGGTGCATTCCTCCCATAAACATCATGAAAGTTGTCTGCAATTTGTGCCACAGTGGCTCTTTAGTCAGTTTGGACCAGATGGGATAGCCTTCCCTGCCCTTGCAAATTAATGAGCCTTAGGTGCCAAACACCCAGTCGTTGGTTAATGCTTTGACCCTCCTAGGACCACTGTCAGTAGGTACTCACCACTGTGGACTCAGAGCACCACAGATGCATTGCCCCTTTGAAGATGCTCTGCCCGTTTCTCTTGCATTTAACATATTGATTATAAAGAACTGACAATGCTCCTACATCCCAGAACTTAATATGCCCTGTTGTTATATGATAATCAATGTTAGTTGCTTTAGCTGTGAGTGGTAATAATACTTTGGCTCATTAGTAGGACTTAACACATCTGCTACTAACATTTTGGTACCAGATAGCACAAAACACCTTCAGAGATCTTGTAGCGGACTCCTCGGCGGGTCGGACCACCTGCTGAATATGCTGTTGCTCCTCCATGTACCGCAAGAACAGCTTAAACACACTGATGTCCATTTGAATGCCAGGACCCAGGGTTTCACAGAGAAACATTTCCCACACACTGACACTTCCTCCTCCAGACTTTCCTCTTCCCACAGTGCATCTCAATGCCATCTCTTCCCCAGGTAAACAGAGAGCAAGTACCCCGCCAAAGAAAAACCCCAATTCTGTAAAAGTTGGCCCATAATGGAAAATGCAAATAAAATCAAATAGGAGTGATTTGAGGAGTAATATAATTATACCCCCGAAATACGAGTTTCGGAGATATCATGGTTTCGCCCGACCCGCCGCCACCACGTCTGCAGATTTTAGCCGTTAGCGCGATAACTCACAAAATACTTTACATTGGCTTCTCATTTTTAGCATATGGGTAGATATGGTAGAGAGGATGAACTGATTAGATTTTGGGCAAGTATGCACTCCTAGGTTTGCCACCAGGTGGCGCTATATATTGAAAAAAATCAGTTTTTCGACCATATCTCTGGAACAATTACTTACACAGACCTCAAATTTGCCTCATATTGTAGGTCTAGTAAAGGGGAATCTAATAAAGGGGGCTTCGAGCATTGGGGAATTTCGGGGATATACCCCTTGCTGTTGGCTGCTGACAGCGTAGGCCTAGTTAAAAGATGGAAGGAATCTGTTTGGATTTCAGTGCACTAAGGGTGAGGCTGAAAGGCAGCTCTGATTGTGCGCGATCTCCAAGCCAGTCATGCTAGAGTGATGGATATCATGACCTGGGCTCAGAAAGACTTTGGTAAACCTTTAACGGTCAACACAATTCTCCGCTGCATCCAGGAATGCAAGTTAAAGCTTCACTACGCAAAGCCAAAACCAAACATGTACACCGTCCTAAAGCGTTGCCAACTTCTCTGGGCCTGGTGTCATCTGAGATTCACAGTAGCACAGTAGATGTGTGTTTTGTGATCCAGAAAGTCAACATTTGAAGTGATTTTTGGAGAAAAAAAAATAGCCGCTGTGTTCTCTGACCCAAAGACGAGAAGGACAACCCAAGCAAGCAGTTATCAGTGTCAGGTCCAAAATACAGCATCTGCCACAGTATGGGGGTCTGTCAGTGCACATGGCATGGATAACTTGCACATCTTCTGGGGCACCATTAATGCAGAAAGATATGTGCAAACTTTGGTACAACCTATGCTGCCATCTACGTGTTGTCTATTCCAAGGACATCCCAGTATTTTCCAAAAGGAGTACGCCAAACCTCATCCTGCACAAATTACAAGTGCATGACTGTGTAAGCAGATAGTGAACAAGACTGTGTAAGCAGACTCTGCAAGATTGGCCTGTAGTTCTGACCTGTCGCTGATTAAGAATAGAAGGTGCATTATGAAGATAAACATATGGTAACAAAGGCCAAAACAGTTGTGCTGCTGAAGACCTGCATGGGGGTGAAATGGGGAAAATTCTATGTGCTAGACTTGACCACATAGTGTCTTTAGAGCCAAAATCCAGTCAACTGTTTTGAACTCTGCTGCAGTCATCACATTGCATGTTTTCAATTAACAATCAAATGTACAAGTAAGAACATAAAATAATGTGTTGCAGTACTGTTTTCAATATAGTAGTGAGTGACTGACCTTGTCAAATCAATCCTATTTATCCTTCCGGTCTGTAATGGCAGGGGATATTGCTATTGGCATGTCAGTCCCTCCATAATCATTTTTGTTTCCGAAAAATAACTCAAGAACCCTTCAATATGATTTTCAAAAAACTTTCTACAAATAACAACAAGTACTTTTATATTGATTGTCCACAAGGTAGCACTACAACAAAAAATTCTTTGTTTTGGCTAATCATTTTTGAACCTAAGGTCTCACAGACAAAATTTTGTGGGTCTCTTCAAATCTCCCTATATAAGTCAGGCCTATCTGCATATGAGTATATTTTTCTCCATTTAGAGTTGTTTGTTAAACCTTTAGGCTCTATCTCTTCTGACACAGTGGAACTAATTAGCATGATATTTTGATATTTCAACATCTTCAAAAAAAGATCTTTTACTGCTATATACACAAAATTTACACTAAAAGATGTGGCTGCAGTAAGGCAGTGAATTTTGCGGGTGAGTCCTCTGCTGCTAAAAAGAGCTCTAACTCCTACATGCAATGTCCTATTATCACCAAACTCGAAATCACTTTTCTACAGGTCATTAATATCAAGCCCACAAAATTTAGTGTAAATCCATCCATAGGTGCTGCTATAGCAAACAAATAACCATGACTCAAAAACTTATCGCCCAATCAACTTAAAATTTTGCATGCTTCATTTTGTTGAAGGGTCCTGCGGATATCTCTAACGACATGGTTATTTTGTGAACAAGACGACCTCCATCAGCCAATCACATTTCAACATCCCTTTTACTCTGTGAGCTATCATGCATCATCATGAAACCTAACAAGACTATTTAGGATGCATGAAAGACCAATCAGACATGCGTTTGAGTTTTGCCTTTTGTTATTTTGATATTTTTCCAACTTCAGATTTTGCAGGGGCCTGGGGATACACCAGCTCTTGATGGCTCTCGTTGATTTTATTTGAATTTTCCATGATGTTCCAACTTTTTTTTAAAATTGGGGTTTATTTCCAGTAAAAAATTATGATGACTATTTACAAAAACACAAAAATGATAAGATTCTCCATCCCTTAAAGTTTTCTTCATCAATCTGCATTTCTGGTAACTGTTTTTCAATGCCCTTAAATAATACATTTATTTTGCTTACATTTTAGTGTACTCAAAAAGTGACGTTATCTTTCAGTGGGACAAATAAGCACTTCATTCGTTTATATTATGATTAAGCACCATTGCAATAATTAGTGAAAAGTAACAGTCAATGTGTTCATCCTTGCTAGAAACCATTCTGGATAGAATAACTGTTTGTTTTGAATATTCTCTAGAGAAACAGGTTTTCACATTTGCTTAATGGATTCCCTCGTATACGCCTCAGCTCAACGCTCACATTTTTACATAATTTCTACATCATCAGATGGATATTCATCAAACAATTTGGATGAAGTAGCTTTCTGAAGATGCAAATTCAGCTCTCCACTTGGAAATCAAACCTGCAACCACTTGGTTGCAGGTCGGTTGGTTTTAATGTTGAGGATTGCAAACAATTTTCCTGGGCTTAACTTTGTTACAGAGAGTAGATAATTTTTTTTTTTTTTTTTGGACCGTGCAAACAGCACTTAGCATTGGCGTCAGTGATTTGGGCTGATGCTTTTCAAAGTCACGCATATTTTCCGTTATTTTCCTTGGGTCAAATATCTTAAATTACTTACAATGTCTCATATCCATTTAGGCTCCAACTTCAGTGTAAAGCAGTCACACCAAATGCTTGAAATTTTGATTCTTTGATTCTGGTTTTCAAGCCAGTTTGCTTTATTAATAACTACACAAACAATAACAAGAGTCCACATCATTGGATAAAACTGAAATGAAAATCCACATCTGGTAAACACAAAGTCAAAGCGAGCGCATAATTGTGGTAATCCAAGACATTGTTGACACGTTTAACCAAAACTTTTGGAAAGAAAGCTTAAATGATTACCAGAATTAGCTTCATAATAGGGAAATTTTGCAGTTGACTGCAGGCAGAAGGTTAAGTGCCAAGTTCAACTTGTTCAAATTGTTTATATTAATCTTGCTCTGAGGGAACTTGTCATGTATCAGTCAAGAGTAACCACAAAACAACCTCTAAAATGCACATGATGTAGCTGTGAGAACAATGGTGATGTAGGCCATTATCGGATGCCATAATACTTCGATACAGAACAGAAATATTCAACCAAACCTGCATTTGCATCAGAGCACTGACATGCATGCTTGTGAATAACCTATTCCACATTCATTTCCTTCCCCACACTTTTCTGCGTTTTTAAGAATATCCATAAGTAGACTTATTTCAGCAATAGTATCTGCCATTGTGATACCGTTGTATTCCGGGGTTTGCAGGAAATCTGTTCATGGCGTGACAATAGGAGCACTGCATCTCTGAAGTCAGACAGATTTCAGGTGCGACAGAGGGATCGTTAGATCCAAACACACTCCAGTCCAAGATAACACATAGCTAGGACTATTACACTTATTCACAATCCCTTGATATATAAAAGTAAATAATAATAATAATAATAATAATAATAATAATAATAATAATAGTAAACATCATCATTATTATCAAAACAACAAAAATAATTTTGTTCTCTGTGCAACAGACATCAACTCGGTCTAATTAATTTGCTTAGGTCTCAAGAGACTGAATCATATTTACTTATTAACCAGCCCCTGGAGACTGTCCGAATGAGAAAAACGCTATAATGAAGTACTGAGTAAACACAGCTAATGCGGGGTTGCCATTTAAATTACACATTCACAGACTTCACTGGGAGGATACCTGCAACGCTGTCTGGAAGAATAAAAAAAACGTCAGACTAAGAGGATCGACTGCTTTGGTCTTGGTCAGAGAATTGTAGCCATGTGGTGAGATGTTGAAGGGTACTATCTAAACACACGGGCGGGTAGACGGTTATCGGTCACAAGACCATCGCATAAATTCAATGAGATGGACGGAAGATCACATTTGGCTTTAGCGCCTCATCGGTCCATCCGTTGTCTCTTAACAAATGGACAACCGACGCCCGTTAAATTTGAGAATTACAAGACTCTTAGTGAGTTTGGGTTTTTATCCCACTTGTTACAAATATTTTATCCTGATTTACCCTGTCAGTCCATTTATCCTGCAAAGACTTCATTACCAACAGTGGCTCACTGCACTAGTGTCATTTACAATAAACTGTTTCATTGAATATTGCTTTAAAAATAATATGGCTGCGACAAAAAGGTCATGAGAAATGTGATGCGTCCCTGGGCGTAGGCCGATGCGACAAATTATGAAAATCCCACTATCAAATTATGAAGCTTATTCAGTAAACAGACGTTGGGCCAATCCACCCACCTTTATTAGAGTCAAACTGCTGGTATTGGACATCTTATCCATGTAAGTTTCTGCAGCAAAAGGTTTGGGTGTCCGTTTCTCGGAATACTCAAGTTAAATATCATACGTGCACAAGTCTGCACAAGGCCTCAGAAACTGAATAGGTAATTAATTCATTTTTGGTTGAAACGAAGGTAAACCTCTTTAGAGTTGGAGGGAAGAGGTCTACCATAAAAAAAAAAATTGATTTCGTCCGCCCATTTTCACCCTTGCATATTCGTCAAGAGCCGTATAGGACAAAAGAATCGTGCTCCCGTAGGCCATTTTACTAGTCAGCCTATTATTTCCAGGGCAAAACTAAGCGCCCACATCCTCCACTAATGCGCTAAGACGAAAAAACGTTTAAAAGATTCCCGGAGATCTTTTAAGAACTGTAATGACGAAATTGTCTACGGAATGACATCAAAAACATTTTTAAAAAATCAAGGCAAAAATTATCATCCGAAATGTGCTCCGCATTCACCAAAATAAAAAGGCATGTCTTGTAAATGTCATCTGCATTTTCTGTCCCTTCAAATTTCTTTTGTGGCTGAACGGTAACAGCAATCCTTCTGAACGACCGAGAATCAGTGTTCAGTTCATCATCACTATGATCATAACAGTATACACTGGCTTCTTATTTCTATAATTCGCTGTCTGAATGATAGGTCAAGTAATTCCACATAAAGGTAATTTAGAGAGGTATAACGCAACGACTATCATTTAAATGTCACTATAATTTTCATACTTTTAAAATTTCAACGATCATTTAAACATCCACATTTGCTGCATAATTAAACATGCTCTAAACTGATTTCTTAACGAAGAAGCGTCCATCATTTGACAATACCAGAATTTCCAGGGATATAAACAAATGTCAAAAAAACTTCGAAGTTTTTTTTTTTTGTCTTCTTTGTGCTTTGGAACGATATCACAAACTGAGCAGACGCGGAAGAGAAAGGAACACTACACAAACCGAAGCCCTGTTCTTTTATTTATAATGAATACAGGTTGGTGCCCAGACCTACAGAGCCTCATTAGCACCGCGCGTTGAGTCCATGCGGTATTGTGTTGAGAGACCTGGGTGCAGATTGCTGGATCCCTCAACGTATTTTCCCACAGTCTCTCCCCCCAGGGCTGCTTCTTCTGTGGTATTAGGAGGGACAGTCGGGCGATATCTGCATTGATTTTACCTTGACACAAATTCACCTAACTGTTTACTGTAGTTTTATTGCAGGTCACAGCCGACGACATATTTTCCTACCAAATTATTCAGTTAATCACTTCCAAATTTAATATTAGCCATCTTGCTAAAAACCCAAATCAATAGAATAACGTAATAGAGCACATTAGGTAACATCAGCAAACGTACCTATTAAATAATGTTTTGAGAATTTCAAAACTGCTTGTACACCGTTTCTACGGGCATAAAACTGACGCATCAGAGGCAGTGAATTTCATGCACAAATTAGCGTTAGAACAGAGTTTAATTAGTGAACACTGCTTATTGGACAGTGAAGCAAGATTATTAAGGCTAGCAAGCTAAACCACAAACTCAGCCACAACATGCAAAAAAGTTAATTGATCCTGAACTCCAGAAGTATTACATACTACTTATTGTGACCAACTTGTCTCGCCACGAAGTCATCCATTTCCACAAGATTAATTGTTAACATAGAACAGCGAAACCACACGCATTTAATTGAGGCGCAACGGTAAACTTTGACCCATTCACAACAAGGCTAACCTTAGTCAAATAGCAAGCTAATGCTACTGCGGCTGACAACGAGCTCCATGAAACTTCTAGCAAAGAAAACGAGGAAGTGGAGGAAAAAAAATGCGGGACACGGATACCGCCCAAACATGTAATCCTCGGAAACGGTTATAGTTTTCTGCTACTTTTCAATGTTCTGGCATAGATCTGAGCCGCTTATGTAGATAGCGAGCCGACCCTCCTGCTTCTCTCAAGCCGCTTTCACACCGGACGCGAAACGAATTTTTCGCGCGACAGATTACATTCAAAGTCAATGCAAAGACGTCGCGTCTTTGCATTGACTTTGAATGTAATCTGTCGCGCGAAAAATTCGTATCGCGTCCGGTGTGAAAGCGGCTTCAGGACTGTCTCTTCCTCTGTCGCCTTTCAGAGGCACAGTCATGCTCCCGCTTCCTCCAGCCGTGTTTTCCCCATGCTTTCCTGCCCCTCTTTACTTATGAGAACGTCACTTGAAGTCCCTCCCTGTTTGAATCTCATTAGTTTCTTGTGTGTTTCTCCCTGTCAATAATCCCGAATCCAGAGTCTATTTCCATCCCTCTCTATCTGTCAATCAGCGCCGCCTTTGAACTGAAAACCACTCCGACCAACTTCAACTCACTCAATCCGAGCGGCTCAGCTCCGTCTCCGGCTCCTTTTTCTGCCAAGATTCCCTTCTTTTTAGTTTGTACAAACCGCCAGTCCTTGGAAAACGCTAATACAGACCCTAAACTTTAACTCGGATCCGGGATCACGAAGATCAAGGGTTTAAAAACTTTGTGTTTTTGCCCCCCAAAATTGCTCGGGAAAATGCCGCAGCTCAACGGCGGTGGAGGGGACGATCTGGGAGCGAACGATGAAATGATCTCCTTCAAAGACGAAGGGGAACAGGAGGAAAAAATTTCGGAGAACTCCTCGGCAGAAAGGGATTTAGCAGATGTCAAATCTTCTCTTGTAAACGAATCAGAAACTAATCAAAACAGCTCGTCGGATTCAGAGGTAAGTGGGAAATTAACTGGGTCGTTTGTCCAGCCTAGTTTACTGAGCAACGCTTTCCTAAATGCGTTTTTTGTGCTTAAACCGCGTTTGTGCGATTGAAACGTTTACAGTTAGCGATACACGTCTTTAATTCAAACCCTGTGTTTCATTGCATTTCAAGGCGGAAAGACGGCCTCCGCCTAGATCTGAAACTTTCAGAGACAAAACCAGAGAAAGTTTAGAAGAGGGTGAGTTTCTCGATTTTCTTCACGGTCTGTGTCGGGGACTTTTACAGTATTGTATAATGTAAGCGTGTCGTGGATATCCTAACGGATTCTCAGGCGCTTAAAAACTTTTCAAGGCACTTACAAAAGTTTTCTTCTTTTCCCCCGCCATGTTAGCTGCGAAAAGGCAAGATGGAGGTTTGTTCAAGAGCCCTCCGTACCCGGGTTATCCATTTATAATGATCCCCGATCTTACGAGCCCCTACCTTCCAAATGGATCACTTTCTCCAACAGCACGCACAGTAAGTCAATTTACTTAAATGTCTGTTTATCTATATTTACGGAGAAAATCATTTAAAGTCAGTATGTTATTCACTCAATTGCTTCCTAGTGAGCGTGGTATGTTGGCTATTAATATAGCTAGCCTGCTGAAGCAAAAGTTTCGCAACTTTTCAAATACAGTATAATGGCACGTACAGAGTTAGCTTGTTAGCAGCGTGTGTTCATGTTAATAGTGCGTTGTTTAGCGCGCAGTTTGCAGCTCCGAAACGAACGCGTGATTTAATCGCCTCTCTTTCTCAGATTGCGTGTAAATAGGTCTGTTATTTTGCAAGCGCGGAATTGCTTGACTGCCTGAACATGAGGATAAAATATAGGATGACATTTTTTTTTTTTTTTGCAAAACTGCACTTTCTTTATTCTGTTTGAATTTATAGCTGTAACGTTGTTTATATTTTGAAGGAGTAATTGTCAGCTCATTGTATTTTGTAGCTGCGGAACACATTTAGCTGGCGTTGCTGTAATAATAATAATGATGATGATAATAATAATAATACGGATTCATTGGAATAATACTATTACTTTCTCTCAAATGAGGAATTGTTTTAATAATGGAAATTGAAAACTTATTTTACATTTTCCACCTTAATTGACGTGAAGACCGTTCATCCCGCATAGTTATGCATCGTTGTGTCTACTGTTTCACTCGCGCAAACGATGCTCTCTCTCTTCAGGTTTAACTTAGATTTTACCATGTTATGTACATTAAGCATGATTGATGGAATTATTGTTTTCCTTTCTGTTAAGTCAAGTAAACTTGCGTAGTAAAATTTATATTCGTTTAGTAATTGCATCAATACGCCTCGGTTTGCTGAATGTTCAATCTCGTATTTGCAAATTAATATTATTCTAATTTCGTTGTCCTTTTTGAAACGGTCAAATGAAACGTCTGCCGTGGTGACAGAATTGTTTTTGCGTTCATGGTTGGTTATCGTGTACTTAGGAAACGGGTAAACCGGAATATTTTAATTATTGTGATCGCAAATTAAACTGGTTTATGTCATATACTAGGTATTTTATTAAAAAAAATATATAGTGTATTTAAATATCGCATGCAGGCATAATCAGTCTCAGAGTACAGTCCATTAAAGGCACAGAAATTGTTTTCCGTCCGCAGCTTTGTGTAATTATGCATATATAATAATTTACCCTCTATCAACTGCCGGTCCCAGTGGGGCAATATAACTGCACATGGGGGGCAATTTCCAAAACCTACTGTTTTTTTTTTTTTTTTTTTTTAATTCAATTTGTTTGTAATTACCAGTCCCTGCTTCCCGAGCTGTCATGTCATATTAAAGGGCTAGAAAAACGACAAGACATGTTGAAATATTATTGTGACCCCACACTTTTGCATTAAGAAATGTGTTATTTAAATTTCTATTTTCAATAGCCTATTTGCACCAAGTTCACCTTTTTGATTTTTTTAATTTTTTTTGTTGTGAAATTGCGTGATCTAGATTCTAGAAAGTAAAGAATATATTGACAATGGTTGCTTTGATGACGTGTTGTTTGCTTTGGTTTCTGTCATTACTGACATTTCATTGTGTTAATGTGTTTTTGCAACCGGGTGAATTGGCAAAATATCACGACTGGCCTTTTAACTGGGAACATGTTATGCAAATATTATGGAAGAAATTTTACCAACACTAGAAAAATTTAAGTTCATTAAACCAAAGGTATGAAAGCAAAAAAGTGTTGGAGCAATGGATGGTAGTTATTCATTTGGGTATGAATTAAAGTAGTGCACCCTTTTTCCACCAGCGAATTCTATTTTTCTGAAATGTGTAATCTTGCCGTGGTTTGTTTAATGTGTTGCTGGCTTGCAGAACTTTATTTCCACGCACAATTGTTTTAAGGGTGTTACTGGCCAAAATAATAGTGTGTGTGTGCGTGCGTGCGCGCGCACGTGTGTGTTCTCACATGCATACTGCTATTAGCTAATCCCAAGGACAGTGCTCTGATTGTAACATCTGAATGAAAGTTGCTTCAGGTTTTGCTCATTTTACCATTACCAATAAAAATGCGCAAACCTTCACCCTAAATCTGCAAATAATCTAGTTTTTGAAAAGAGTGAGCTTTTGGCCTGCATTGTACTTTTTGTGCATGTACAGTATGTGTACATGGCAGCGTGCACACTCTCAGATGTCGCGCATAAATCTTAGCACATGGCCTGCATTAGGTACATTTGTGCACAGCAGTGAACTGCCTCCATTTTAAATCCATTCAGGTGCTCGGCATGAAGAACTGACAGTCCTGGAGAACGTTTGCCATTGCGCACTCTGTTTAGTGTCGTCTTTGTGTGAATTTTTAAATATAACAGCGGTCAGGCCGAATCCATGATGAAAGTGTGGAACGTTGTGCGTTCTCTCTGAATGACTGGTTGTAACATACAGACAGCTGCAATCACGGGAGGGATGGTATTTGTTGTGTGTTTTGTTCATTGTGTTTAAAGGAACACCTTCCGTTTAATTATTCATTAATTTAATCTGTTAGTCGTTAGCCAGCAGTTTGAAGTGAATGTTAATTTTAGGAACGCATGCACAGGTTTTTTTTCTGTTCTAAAATATTAAAATGGAATTGTTTTAAGGCTTGTGTGTGCCAGTCAATATTTGGTTTAGTAGTAAATCCATGGTTCTGTGTACTTGTGTTATCTCCTATGTTCTTCTCCCCTGTAAATAGACTAGGTGTCACTCTGACCGTGGCTTAAGACTCTTGGTACTGTATTCGTCACGTAGCATTTTATTTTTTTTCAAAATTGGCCTATAATTTCTGGGCAGTTATTATTAGTCTCTTTGTTTGCAAAAGTAGTGGGTCAAATGCAAAAGTATTTGAACAGGTCTTAATTTTCTTTTCAAGCGTTTGTTCATGCATAAGCACTGTATTATGATTAGCTTGCAAGAGGCCGCTAAACTCAATCCAGTTTGGCGTTTGAATTGGTCGATTTAGTTTCCACCATCTAGTGATGGGTATGTCTCATAAGGTCTTTCAAATGTTCTTAAAGAGTGAATTAACTTTAAAGTTTAGTTTCCTTGCTTAATGGTTCATCTGGCTTTTTAGTGACTCGCTGCAACCCTGGGGAATTATATAATTCAACTGGCTGGAGAAAAAAATGCTTCAGATGCAGGTACATAAATTGAAATAAGATCTTTTTGCCCATGATTGCTGCGTAGAAGAATGTTGCTCACATTTACACAGTAAAAATGGCCTATTTTATTCTTAATTTTGACAGGACAAAACATTTTTCCTTATGCAAGAATTCACAAAAAAAAAAAAACTGGCAACGTGATATTTGTTTTAAATGCATATTTATGCTTGTGTTGATTTTAGGGGGTTGACCGCCTGTATGATTTGTGACCTTAGAGGGGCTATAACAACGCATCGTTTGTTTTTTTCAGTTACCTGAGTCTGAAGTGTTTTATAACAGTATGGTATTATTTAACAGTTTAATGTGAAATCGTGCCCCGAGTACCCCCCTGCCAGTTTCCTCTGTGCATCGCCTAGTGTTCGTTTCTGCCCCGGACTCTCTCCATCCGAGCCCGCCGCTCAATCACCTGCCCCCCCTCTACCCCCCACCCCCCCCCCCCCCTGCGCCAAGTCTTCTGGGTCAAAGCGGGTTCACGTTGCCACAACCGCATGGCTGACATCCTCTCTCTCCCGCTACCTCTATCGCGCTTTTCCTCTCCCCATCTCTGCTCGCTCCTGCCTGCACCGGTATTCGCCGACAGCCGCGATACCGCCAGCGCCGCTGCAAAAAGCTGCCAGCCTGGAAACGGCGCCATTCCAGGCAAATCTAGCGCAGGCGAGCAGCGCTTAAAAAAAAAAAAAAAAGAAAGAAAAACGCGCGGGGGCCGCAATCGCGCCCCGCAAATTAGTGGCGGCCGTAAATCCGCAGGAGTTATTTACGGCGGCCCAGACTTGCGAACGGGGAGATATCTGACGCCGGAGTGGGCCTCGGTAATGCCCTGGCTCTCGGTCTGCTCTCCGCTTTCCACGTGTAATTATGAGCGGTTAAAAAAAAAAAAAAAAAAACCGACACGACACCCAAACACGGTTCTAGATTTAGAATTTAGAAAAAAAAATCTATCTTCTTGCAGAGGAAAGAAAAAAAAAAACGGTGAAAACTTGAGGCCCTGTTCCAAGGAGATTTTGCTGGACATTGTCCTACTGAGACAATGGAGCTGTTTTTCTTTGTTTGGTTCATATCTAGTTTCTCTCACGGTTGCTTCCATTGAGGGGAAAAAAATAACTGCTTTTCGGAAGGCGGGGAAGAGAAGGGCAAGTGATGAATTAACTGCACTGCCTGCTTTTGGTAGACATCATTTTGTATAGTTATTTGTTTGTTGTCACCGCTGAATTAAAAATCTGTTTTAGCTAGCAGTCGAGCTATTGTGTTTCCATGTCGCCTGGTGTGAAAGGCAGGTTAGAAGAGACTTCTTTTTCTATAATTCACGAGGACGGTATCTCTCTCTTTAATTTAGGAGGATAAACCACACAATGGAGCCGGGATTGGATTATGTGTGTAGTGCAGCTATTGTGAATGGCTTGTGGCCGTGAGGTGAATAAGATTTGGGGTGGGCCTACACCTTATCAAATTGGCTCTACATGTTAATGACTCCTAATTGTTGCCCATGGGGAGTTTAGTGGGCTGGCATTGTGCCGTTTTGTGTCGACAGCGGCAAAATACACGCTGGGTTTATTTAGGAGGTTGACATCCTTTTGTTTTGCAAATAGTAGTTTGTTTACGACGTATGGCCCGAGTCCGTTTATTACGCACTCTCCCCTCTGTCGTTTCCTCCATTTTCTCATTGTAGCCTACAGACAAAAAGGAAAGTGACTCTTATTTAGTTGAACTTGATAAACACCCGTAAAGCTGCAATCTGGTTTGGATTAGAGGGAGTTAAGTCAGGGGCTAAAGTTTGGCACCATTAGCGTGAATGCTGGGCCTGGTTGGCATTAGCGCGCCACGCAGCATATTTGCAGAACTTAATTAGCGCAAACTGTAATTGTTCATGCGCTGCCAACGAGAGTAATGTTGAGGAAAAGTGGACTTGCTCGAAATCGGCCCGAAGTTTTAAAGCAATAAATCACTTGCATAGTTGCGGAGTGATTCAGATGGAGTCGAGACCTCTCCCATCACGACATGTGGTAAATTGTAAACCCGATGAATTGCAGATGTGGAGAGTACAGTAATGTTTTGTGAGCTCTGGGAATTGAATGGAAAAGATTTGCACAGTAAATATTTACCAAGATTATGGGGTTTGTACGCCCCCCGTGCTGAGATGGGTTTAATTACCTCTTGTTGATCATATTGGCCAGTTGAGTTAATTTAAAGCATGTGAAAGTCAGTTATAGTAGTTCTTGGTGTTTGTCTTCATTGGTTTTAACTGTTGAAAGGGTGTGCTAAGTGTCCTAAAGCACAAAGATTGAGGAGAGAGTTGAGAAAAAAGGGCAGATATTTTTACCTTCTCTTTCAGGTCATCATGGGGCTCGGTTAGAATTTGTTTGAGGATGACTTCTGTTTTGATGTTTGTATGTTTATTTACCTCGTGTATTGCTGGGTAACATTAATTTATTAAGTGCCAATAAAGGTAAAATAATTATTGCATTATTATAAGTATTTTCATTGGGCCGACAGTTAATGCACAATCAGTAAGTGGGAGTGATGCAGTGTATAGTTCGGTTCATTTTGTTTTTATGTTTTTTTTTTTTTTGTTTTTTTTTGCTTGTTATTAATTAAAAACGGGGAATTAAATGGGAGGCTTGTAAGTTGAACACGGAAGTGTGTTTGCGCTTATGTTATTGTGAGTGCAGGTTTCAGTGTGCATGTTTGCCATTAGTGTGCATAATGTCTGCATTTTTTCTATATTAATGTGCGTGTGTGTTTGTGTGTGTGAGTGATTTGGAGTGGTGGCATTATGATTGAATTCTCTTGCCCTTCCCTCTTGCCTCCGAACACACCACATATATGTGTGTGTGTGTGTGTGTTTGTGCGCGCACACGCGCGCCCACACACACACACACGCACACGCACACACACACACACGCACATACATGCTGACATTACCCTAGCAGCTGTGACGAACTGTGGCCTCTAATGCATCTCCATATTGCTTCACACAAAGATCACTCTGTACATCTGGAATGCAACTTTTGTCATCTGTTAAATATAGGCTACTGGCCCACATGGCCTGGCTGCTCCCAACATGGAAATTAAATTATTCTCTCTCGGGGGGTGTGAGAGAGCACTGAGCTCCAGGTGGAAGAAGGCATTTCCTTTTTAAGCAACAATAGATATTTATTTTTATTTAATGCTGTTGACACAAGTCCACAAGTTAGCTTTTTTTCTTTCTTTCTTTTTACTCCGGTAGTAAGAATTTGGTTAATCACCAAAACAGTACCATAATATAAACGTGCAATCCAATTTTACTGAGCTGTTTATTGTAAACAGATTTATGTTTGTGCTTGATGGGTTATGTGAAGGTTGTGGTCTAGAAGCGTCAATGATTTTTATTTTTTATTTTGCTGGTCTTGCAAGAACTTCTGAAGTAACTGGATTGTTGTGGGGTGACTTTTATGATTTTGCAGCCTAATTTATTTTTTTTTATTCATTTATGCCTTTTTTATTTCCTCTGTGACCTGTTGTGAGACCGAAAACGTGTTGGTCTGATTGCGTGGGGGGGAAATGTTTTTGTTGCTGTGACCTTTTGGGGTATTTTTTGTTCTGAATTGGTTATGAAATGCCCACACGGAAATGGCGATTTTGAGATGATGCTTGTCTTTACAGCCGTTGGTGTGTGCGCCTGTGCATTTTGGGACCGTAATCATACTTATGTGCTGCTCAATGAGTACCTGCGGGAACACGTAATTAAGATGTAATTTGTAAGGGCATTTTTATCTCGATGATGATGACAATGTTAATTGCTCCCTTGAATTTAAATAAAAACCCATTTATATGCACGCGAGGAGTTCTTGGAACCCCGACCTGGAAAAAAGTTTGGAGGGTTTGGAAAATGCTCATACAATAAAATCAGTGATTTCTAAATTTACTTTGACTTGTCTTTATACGTTCTGCAGAAAAATACAAGATATTTGTTGTTTTACCAGGTAAACTTCTTTTTATTTCTAAATATACATTTATTCCTGCCATTCAGGCCTGCCAGACTTTTTAAAAGAAAATGAGACCGAGGCAATTTAGGACTAGAAATGAGGTAAAAAGTTTGAATATTAATCATGCGATATGAAACGAGTGGTATCAGCTATTGATTTTAACAATGAGTTGGTGCAATAGTAGCATCCCAGAAAGGCCTCGTCCTTCAGGAGCAAAGATGGACCAAAGATTGGTAATTTGTCCGCAAATGCGTGAGGTCATTGAAAGGTTTCAAAACAATGTTGCCAAAAAGAAGATCGGAAGAGATTTGGATATTTCACCCTGTATGGTGCATGATTTAATGAATACATTCAAGGAATCGGGAGGAATTTCTGTGCGTAAACAGCAAGGGCACAAGCCTACGCTGAATACTTGTGATCTCTCATCACTGGGACCGCACTACGTCAAGAACCGTCATTCAACTGATACATCAACATGGGCTAAGGGTTACTTTAGCAAACCCTCGTCAAGTGCAACAATATGTAGTACAAGTGGCAGTTAAGTTTAACTGTGCAAAAAGGGAAGCCTCATTTTAAATGTCCAGAACTGCCGTCGACTTCTTTGGGCTCGAAGGCCTCTGCAATGGACCATCACACAGAGGAAATGTGTATTGTAAACAATCAATAAATCAGGTCTGTTTTGGTACAGATGGAATACGTGTGCTGTGGACGACAGGAGAAAAGAACCATGTAGATTGTTGCCAGCGGCTAATCGAAAAGTCATGCTCCATCAATGCTGAAAAGTACGCTGAGATTTTGAGGCTACATATGCTGCCTGCAAGATGACATCCTTTCCCCTGATGCGAGTGTATATTTCAACAAGACAACACAAAACCACATTCTGCATGCATTGCAAAAGCATGGCTGCATAAGAATAGGGTGCAGGTGCTAGACTGGCCTGCCTGCAGTCCCGACCACTCTCTACTTTCATTTTTAAACTGATAATTATTGGCTTATTAATTAATGACATGTTAATTGCTTGGACATTCTACTCTCTCAGGCCTACCCAATTCTCTCAGTTAAGATTATAAATAAATTGCTTCATTGGATGCAAGAGGAAAGTGCGAGAACTGGCCTGCCTGCAGTCTTGACTTGTTCCCAGTTGAGAACGTGTGGCTCCTTTTGAGATGCAAAATGCGATAACGATGACCCCGCACTGATGTACATCTTAAGACTTGTTTGCAGGAAATATTTAACCAAACCCACTGAATCACTTGGTGTTTTTAGTCCCTAAACATTTAATAAGTGCCGTGAAAAGGAATGGCAACATTACAGAGTGGTAAATCATACTGTCCACACTTTTTAAAAATCTGTTAGAAGAATCCAAATTTAAACGTGTTTATTTTGAGAAATCAGGAAAATTCATGTGGTAAAACATTAAATAATCTGTTGCTTTCAGTGGAATACAGGTCAAAGATGATTTTAAATCACTGCTTCCAGTTTTAATTTTACTTTAACATGCCTTTCCAGCTTTTTTTTGACATGGGGCTTTATTAATTGTTTGTTTTTAGTAAGTGTGCATCTGCACAACGCCCTCTGTAAGAATTTAAACTGTGACACTGCATTGCTCTCCTGATTGCAAATGCATCTGACAGAGGGCAGAGATAAAAGGCAGAAATATCCTACGGACAGCACTAGCCTATACGTCCATACGAACAAACATACTCAGACGTGCTCGGTCTGCATATAAAACGCATATTTCAATCGGTGTATTTAGCCCTCCACGGTCACCTGTTTCTGTCAACAGTGTATAGTTGAGAAATGGAGGTAGGGAAATGTGCGGAAAACATTCTCCCGACGTTACTAGAGTGTTTTATCTGTGAAATAATGGTTGCACAGCTCTGCCGCTACGTCATGACAGCGTCTCGGCCGGGATCCTGCGGCGGAGCGTCTTCAGCTTCGGACGGGAAAGGCGGGGGAGCGAGGCGTGTAATTGGCGCTAATTCTGCCGTAATGAGCGCGGAGGCTGCTCGTGGTTAGCTGTCCAAACAATGGCGCCTTCAGGGGCTGAATTTATCCCTCTCGTCCTTTTTAAACGGGTGTTGCGAGAGAGGGGGCAGGAGAAGTTCAGCGCTGAGACTCGACCGCTGGGCGACATCTACGGCTTTACTTTCCTCGGCTTTAAAAAAAATTTTTGACCCCTCCCTTTTTTTTTTTAAAAATTTTTTTCTCTAAGCCTCGCCTGTTCATTGCGGCCTTTCTCCGAACTGCTCTGCCCCCACCTCCTCTGCCCCCAGGATAATGATGTCCACTGAACCTACTGCCCACCAACCACCCCACCTCTCCACCGCACTCAAAAAAAAAAAAAACCCCTTCGAGGGGAAGCCCTGTTCGAGGGTGGAGGAGCGGAGCTTGCGTTTGGATTGGGGCGAGATTGGGTCGGGCCGGAGAGCAGGCCGGTGGTCTGTGGTGGATATTAAGCGTAAAGTCGCCGGGGTCAAACCTCCCTGCCCGCAGCAGTACAACGCAGAGCCGCAACTAGAGCTCTGTATTCAACCTCAGCGCACTCAAAGGATAAGGCTAGGGGATTTGGGGTCCCACTGGGGTACCCCTCGAGCTGGGCTGCGCTCTTTAGCCTGTCCTGCAAGTTTTGGGGGGGTGTATCACATCTGTTTGCCTGCCAGTGAACCAGTTCGTTTTGAAGGAGCTTTCATATGTAGTGACTGGTCTGCATGAGAGAATTTAAAATTATTGTTCTTTTGTTAATTCAATCACGGTGTTGCCCTATTGTGCAGAATGACGTGCGAGGTTTCGATGTGAAGTGTTCGTGTTTGTGAGAAACTTTGGGAGGGTTTGCGATGGTCCCGCCACGTGAATGAGTGGTGCTAGTGCTCTGAGCTTCTGATGTGACCTCAAACTTCTGCCAAACGGGCAGGATTAATTTCTGCTGGTTACTCTTGTTTTACTCCGATGGGAGGAAGAAGTTTCCTGACAGAAATTGAGCTGTCCTGACCAGCGAGGACAAAATGAGCTGAAAAAATGATAACAAAAACAAAAATAATGCTTTGCTGATGCTTAAAGCAGGTCCTGGTTGCTTAGGTATATGAAGATCTATTGTCTGTGTTTCATGGTCCTCGCTGTCCCAAATATTCCTCCAAGTCACGCATTTGTTTCATGTCAAAAATTCTTTCCCTGCCAGAGTTTGTTTTGTTTTGATATTTGTTGATTCCTGTGTTTCTAGACAGTCTCCTCAAATTCTTACAATCTGTGTGCAAGACCGTTGTATGTGGAATGCACAAGTGCCACAGAGGGTAAAGGACGTATAATCCGACATGTATTTTTAATCCTCTGATTAAATTTTTAATTTCAGCTGAATATTCTTTAAGCACCGTGTGCGCTCGCCTGTGCGCGCTAATGAGGCCCTCGTTATCTTGTTTGCTCGTCGCAGTCCTTCATTCATTTCAACACAAAGGTGAAGGGGATTGTCATACCAAAGCTGAAAATAAATGGTTTTATTAATCTGCTGATTTTTGTGGGGGTTTTGAACTGAATCTGAGTGAGAATAATTTTTGCTAAAAGGCAACACAGGGGTTGTGAATTGGTAAGTGATGTCAATGTTTTCACTCCGCTGATATTGCTAAAAACTATTTACATTTCGTTTAATAGTGCAAAATTTGCATAATTATTGTCATTAGGGAGTTCATTCTTTTTGGGAACTGCGCGAGTGCCAGTGGCAGTTGGCCTCAAATTGCCTTCCACCCCAAAACCCGGTGTTTGTTTGTTTGTGTGTTTGGCCAGAGGTGATGACTCCTCCCTTTGCCTACATCTGTCTATTAAAAGACGCTTTTTCAGACTTCCGATAACGTGCAGTAGTGTGTTCCTGTTGGCCGTGCTGCGGTGATTCCTAATTCGATGTGGAATGCTTTGGAAGGTTTGGAGGACATTGTTTCTCAAACGAATCCTGAATCCCGTTAATTAACTCCCTGGGGTTTGTGTGGGGCGAGTCCTGATCTCAGATGGGAATCGGGAGTCAGGAATCGATCGGACTGCACTGAGTCTTCACGCTAAGGTGACGGTTAGACAGCTGGGTTGGAAGGGGGGTGGGTGGGGGATGGGAGCAGTGACTAAATGGCAGTTGGGGGGGGAGATAACCTCTGTCCTGGCTGAATCACCCAATCAGTGCTCACTTCCAGGCTAGGGAGGGAGGTCTTGTCCAATCCCCAACTACTCAATCCAAGCTGCATCATAGCTCCTTGTCCAATAAAATCTGTTGCCACAGACTTACTGGGGATTTCCGTATCCAATCAGGAGGCGCCCTCTACCTTTTTAACCTTTGATATTTGGTGAAGGTATGTATCATGTGCTTCAACCTAAGATGAGCGACATTTATTGCGACATGCTGAGATTTCAGGAACCTCCTTTGAAATGTTAACTGTTTGTGTTCCTCATTCTGCGCGGATGCCTTTCGGCCTCAGAAACGCGCTGCGTAATTTTGGAGCCGCAAAATGAGGAAATTTTCAGTCGGAACACTGTTGGAAACTCTTCTTACGTAATTGGTCACCTGACTTACAAAAGCTTCCCCGGTAAGAGGCAGCGTAGAGCCTAGAAGAAGTCGGAAGTTTTTCGACTACTGCAACAATACGGTCATTTCCTGGCCTGGCTGCGCCCTGGTTTGGGTGTTGTTGCTCAGTGACTCGGTTCTAAAGTGGAGTTATGATGGCGGTGGGTTCAGTGACTGGCGACTGGTGATGTTTATTGGAGCCAGACTGAGGAATGCTGGGATGTTTGGATAGCCCTCCAGCCCCTCGGCGCAGGTTGGAGAAGGGAGAGCTTGCGCTTTCTTTGCTCTGAGCAGTTGTTCTGCTGGCCTCTGTTCGCCTAATGCATGACTGTTCAAATACACACTGGTGCAGAAATGATACACACCACACACACGCACACCACACACGTGGTTGGCCTCTCATTTGTGTGTGTGTGTGTGTGGTGTGAGAGGGTGACACTGTTTGTGATTGCGAACGTGAGAGGACACTGTGTGTGTGTGTGTGTGTGTGTTTTTGTGTGTGTGTTTGTGTGTGTGTGTGTGTGTGTGTGTGTTTCTGCGTGTGTTTCTGTGCATGTTTGTGATTGCGTTTGTGTTTGTGTGTGTGTGTGTGGTGTGTCTGTGATTGTGTGTGTGTGTGTGTGTTTCTGTGCGTGTTTGTGATTGCGTTTGTGCGTGTATTAGTTTATGCGTGTGTCTGCTTGTGTATGTGTGTTTGATTGTGTGTGTGTATGTGTGTTTGTGTTTTATGTGCATGCGGTGGAGATGAATAGTTCACCTGCATTACTTTCTGCATCTCCGCTGTACTGAAGGGGCCTTTCGCCTAGAGCCCGGGGCCCTGCTTCAGCCCCTCAGCTGTAATTGAAATTGAAGGATTGCGAGAGCCACTCAGCCGGGGCGGAGCTGAGGAGCGCGTCAGGCGTCAGGGGCTCGGCCGGGCCGGGAGGGGGGCGTCCACAGACAGACGCTGACATGTGGGCGACTCGGGGAACTAATTGTTGTTTGAATTACCTGTTATGATCCAATGACAAATCCCCAGCACACTCCCGCCACTGGAGCAGAAAATGCGGGCTGAATTGGCGAGATGCTGGCGCGTGTAAACCGTACTTCAACAAGATGGATAAATGCAATTATTGGGCCGGCCTGGAGAGCGAAAACCCATTTAAAGCTCGTAACGCTAAGCAGAGGCCGTGGTTAATTCATTTGGCCAATTTGCGGGTGATGTACGAGCGTTGGGGAGCATTAGTGGGGGGGGGGGGTTCTCGCGGTATGGCCCTCTTAAACTGTCTCTTACCCCCCGGCCCTCTGTTCCCCCTCCATGAGTGAGAGATACAGATGGGTGTAGTGGTCTGAATGCTGTAAAATGGTAGAAAGATGCACTGAGAGTGGAGAGTGGGAGTCGCTGTGCAAATGAGCCGGTGACAGGAGGCAGGAAGTGTTGGGGCTTTTCCTGCCCCCCCACCCCCCTCACCCCCCCCAATCGGCCTCAAACGGCAACACACTATGCGGGATTCCGGGCCCCAGAGTTTCCCGGATCTCCAGCTAGCAGGAGCTCCCCGACTGCTAGCAGTGCTGTGGAGGTTAGACTCTATAAACGACGTTTGCCTAACAGCATCTGTGACCCAGTCAGACTCTCAGGCCTCTCCGAACGAGGCTTCAGTGATACTTTCAATTAAGCTGTGATAACGCAATCCCGCCCTCTCACTAGCTACATGCAAAATGTCTGCTAAGATGTTGAGAAATCATCTTATTTTAGTTGAATGCGTTTAATTTTTGTTCATTTTTTTTGTGTTACGCCCTAAATGACAGATGGTTTTTTTTTTTTTTTTTTTTTTTTTAATTTAAAACTTAAAATTTAAAATCTGTTCTGAGGAAGTTGAATTGAGATGTTTGTAGATTAATACATTCTGTGAAATAGGCCTCATGTTTTTTTTTTTTTTATCAGTAAGGGGTGAACATTTTTAAACCAAATATTTGTTGGCTATTATCAACCTTTTGTGCTGCACATTTTCTTGAGTTGTCTAATTTTAGATTTTAAATATGCCTTATAAAATTGACATGTTTTCATTTTCCTGTGGAGGCCATTAAATCGTCATCTGAATGTTTTAGTAAGAGCAGTCTGATTGCACATTTGTGATTTTATAGCGTAAAGTGTTAATGGAATTATGCAGAATTTTATGCTTCACTTTCGGGTTTACCTGGTGCGAGGAGCATTAGTTTTTGCCTGGGTTTCCCGATGCCGAAGAATGCGGTTGATACCGTGGACTAAAGCGGGCCTCTCTCGGCAGTGTTCGCTCGGCGAGACGCGGGCGTACACCTGCACACCCGGCTGTGGCCTGTTCTGCCCGCACCGCTGAGGCCAGGCGCCGGAGAGCGATCCATCACTCAGGCATTCAAATACAGCAGCGGCGGTGCAGCCGACCGTCAGCCGCAGCATAGAGTGGCTTTGCTGTACAAAGCCACAGATTACTCAGTGTGGTGAAGGTTTGTGAGATCTGACTGTGGCAGATGCAGGATGTTTTACCACCTACAGTAATACAAAGACCGAGAGAGAAGGGGACACTTCTCATCTTTCTTCGATTCATTATCTTCTTTTATGACCATTGCATGTTTCTGCGCGGTCGCGAGACCTGCAGTTCTGGCATTTTGAGCCCCCAGATCAGATGAGCGAGTTTCTCTGGTTGTATCAGCAGATGAATCCCTGGTTGGCGTTGATTGCATGTCCCTGATGTGGTACGCGGTGTTCAGGACGCGAGGCTCGAGGGGTGTGCAGTTTAGCGGTTAGGGTACTGGGTGTCGTGTCGTTGTTTGGCGGTTAGAGTTCTCGGTTTCGTTTTGCATGGTTTGGCGGTTACAGCAGCCGGTTGTGCCTCAGAGTGGTTTGAGTGATGCGTGCCGTATTGCGTTGCGCAGTGTTTAGAGGGGTCTGTTGCGCTCTGTATAAAACCGTGTGTATCCTCTAGTTCAGTGGTTACAGCGCCGTGTATCCAGTGAAATAATACACTGCGTGTCGTGTCCTGCAGTGTGGTGTTCGGAGCTGTGGGTAAGCTGTTGTGTTGGATTGCGTGTGTTGTGGTCAGCGTTGTGCTTCTCTGTTTGGTTTGAAATCTGTGCTGCTAAGTTGGCCGAGTAGCACAATAAAGACGGAGAACTGTAATGCTTCAGGGTTTCATGTGCTGACGAATAGGGCTGCACAGATCTGGCCCTCAGATCCAAGTCCAGCCCTGTCTTTCTCTTCTTCCTGGCTACAAGTGAGCAGTTACATCCTCTCATTGGCCGAACTGTCATCACCCCAGACTCCCAGTTAAAAGGAGGGTGGAAAACCAGCAGTTCTCGGCCCTCGAGCGTGATTTGGAAAGCTCTGATGGTGGAAATAAAAATTTGGCCCTGGCTGAAGTGGGTACAGTGTTGGCCTCTTGACTGTACCTCTTGTTGGCACATATAGTATTACATTGCATTACTTTTCAAGGAGAACGCAAGTTCAGTATAACTTGGTTAGCTGGCATATAGCGCTAGTAGGGCCCTACGAAATCCGTTTTATTTTTTCCCAAATTCCGTTTTATTTTTTCCCAAATTCCGTTTTTTCCGTTTTAATTTTTTGGAATTCTGTTTTTTACCAATTACACCAATTTTACCGTCAGAGAGAGTGTACTATTTATGTTAATGAAAAAAATGTCCGCTAATTACGTTATAAATAGAAATCACCTTAAATTATATGATGCAATGCTCAGTTTTCCTCAGTATTTAAAGTCAGAACAAGCACTGCATAATAATGCAATATAACATTGCACTGTGATGAAAGGGAAAAAAAAAAAATTTTTTTAACCTAAAATAATGCTACAAAATAAAATTGTCTCTTAAAACGAAGTGTAAGCTACCATCAAAATGGCAGACAACGGCTGAACTGACATGCATTATTCTGACTGCCCCTTTTTCATCATTTATAATCTTATTGTGTATATATGAATGTATGAGAGCAGCAGTAATGACACTCAGTTTCCCCCACGGATCAACAGTTGTCTGATTCCGATGCATCAGCTATATTTAATTTATTTTTAAGAAACTTTTGCTCAGTAATCCCTATACTATGTATTACATACTGTGACAAAATGTTCTACAGTAATGATTAAACACGAAAAAACTGACATAAAGATGCATCCGCTATTATTTCACCCCTGGAGGACGATGTTAAATCATAATTTGCATGCGCACAATTCACTAAGTAGACTGTGAAAAGAAATAATGTAGGCTATTTAACAGTTAAATAAGTTGTTAAATTAACATAAGATGACCGATGCCGATGTTTAGGACCCTGCAATCCCTGGCATCAGTGGTCTCGTCTACAACAACTAAAAACTTCTTCCCACAGATCTTCTGTAGCACCGAAGAGATGTGTTGTTCAAACACTCAGGACAGGTGAATTTGACGAAGGCTTCTCACATTTTCACGTGCATTCGCGCCTTTTCATTGCCTTTGACTGTAAACTGGTCGCGCGAATATATTGTTTAGCGTTTGGTGGAAACGTGGCTTTACGAACAGCATTTCAGTCAAATTATGTCGATTTCCGCGAAATTCCGCGTTTAATAATAGATTCCGTTTTTATTGGCCAATTCCACGATTCTATGATCGCGGAAATCATAGGGCCCTATGCTGGCAGACGTTGTATACATTCTTATTCCTATTATTAACCATTTTCATCATTCGTTGACTAATAGGCTGATGTACCTACAATGTTAATAGGCTGTTGTCTAATAAGATTGGTAGTTAGGTCATGGAAGCATGAAGTAATTACAGCATTCTCATTCCTCACGTTTTGGGTTGTAAAATTTTTGTCGATACCCTGGCAAGAGTAAAAAAACTTGCCCTGCATAATGATCGGCGGATATGCCAGGTGTGATGCAGTGTGCTATGGCAGTTGAGGTTGGGTTTTACAGTAACCTTAATGCCCTTGCGCCCACCCCAGATCATGTGTGACCAGGACTCCGTGGTCTAGATTTAACCCCTGCACCTGTGTCTCCACAAGTTTCTTCCCGGCAAGGTTGTGAGAGCGCCCACCCCCCCCTCACCTTCCAACACCCCTCGATCTTGCACATCCTCTCTGAAAAACTGCTCCTCCCACAATTCGCTGGCCTAATTCCTCACCGTCCCTCGAAAAGCAGTTTCGCTGGCATCTGTGTGTTCTCCTGAATCACCTTCCCTGCCTAACCCCCCGCAACCAAACTTGGGAAGACTAAAATTGCAGTTTAAAAAAATAACATAAAAAGCCTGCATCCATGGGCTGTTCCCTTATAATCTATGCTGATTGACGATATTGGGCTGATATTGTCGTTTGGCCCTAACAAAGTAGTCTGAATTTCAAATACTGAATCAGACTCATTTACCGTCCTGGGAATATTTTTACAGTGTTTGGAGCTGAGAGCGCCCCCTATGGTCAGGTGCGGCAGTGTCACGGTATGGTGCACAGCCCCACGTTTGCAAAAAAGAGGAAATATTTATCTTGCATCGCAGGGAGTTTTTCCTCCTTTCCCTTTCTGGATGGATGGATGGATGCTCTTGGTATGTTAGATTTATTGCTCCCCGTTGGCCCTTGGCCCCGGGACCCCCCATGGGCTCTGGGGCTGTACGTTATCCGCGGCCTCCAATTTGTTTTTCTTTCTTTTTTTTAGCCGTCCCTGTCAAATCGGCAAGTGTCCGGCTTCCGTTGCAGGGATTTAATCCAGACGTCTGAATGCATTTCCAGCTACCCCCTCCCCGACTGCTGATCGAGCAGCCGCGAGTGTTGCCACTTTATATACAGGGATTTTGGCTTCCTGTTTTGTGTTGGAAAGTAGTACCTTGTGAAAGGTTTATTTCCATTTAATTTAATTGGAGGAACTCTGCTAAGCCCCCTGCAAAGTCTCTCTCTCTCTCTCTCTCTTTCTCTTTCTCTTTCTCTCTCTTTCTCTCTCTCTCTTTCTCTTCTCTCTCTCTCTCTCTCTCTCTCATGTATCTGTCTCTCCCTTCTTCTGCTGTGTACATCTCCATGTGCATTTCTAGGAAACAGGCCCCGTGTTAATGTAAGATTGGACCCTCTGAATTGTCCACAGCTGAACTCTGATCGTTAAATAAGGCCTTTGGCAGTGCGGCAGACATGTACTGGCGAGCGAACCGCACCAGGCCCGGAGCCGTCGGCAGAAAACGATGGCGTCGCTCAGCGAGACTGACCGCGATGCCGCGTAAAAACTCCTAAAACAAACTCGGGAGGAAAAGCAGGCTTTCGTCACTCTTAAACTGAGCTCATTATGTGGTTTACCCAACCGGGCTGTTTTTCCATCCTTCTGTTTTGTTCTGAAGCCGAAGGTTCAGACTGGATAGACCCTGGACCTGCTTCCTTCAGGAGAAAGTGGGTGTATTTAGCGCTGAAATTATTAACCCTTTCCGTTCCCCCCCACTCGTTGGCGACCCCTTCCCTCGTGTGACAGACGACTGGACGACCACCTGCCACTTGCGTCTGCCACTTTTAAATATGTGTCCGAATACTGTTCTGAGCCGTTTCTCTGTGTGCTGTAATTCTGTAAATAACATCAGTAATGATTCAAATGGGCTTGCAGCGATCGAGACTCTGCCTGTTTGCCATCTGTCTGGCGCGATTACTGTTTGTGCGTAATTAAAAGTGCCACCCTGTGGCTGTCGTGGGAGGTGCCGGCGGGGGAGTTGGAACAGAGTCTGTTTGCAGCTAAACTAAATGAAATGTGGGGGGGAAGCGAGTGGAGCGGCGGAAACCGTTTTGGAGATGAAAATAAAAACGAGGCCGACAGGGCTCGTGGAGGCTTTCCTCGCCTCGCCTCCGCGTGGCCGTGTCCAGGCAGCTTGAGACTGGGAACCTGTCTGCTTTTCTGCCAGTTCAATTTGGGTGGCAGAGCAGCGCTCTTTAGTCCCCAACTGATCCTCGTGAGCAGTGACCGAGACACCGGAGGATCTGTGCAGGGCGGTTAGCAATGGCGGAGGGTGGGGCTATGGGTCTGGATGGGGTAGTGGGCGATACTAGAGGGTGTTGGTGTGTGGTTTTTGAGAGGTGGGGTGGTCCGTGTGCTGTTTTAACTCCTGCTTCACGTACGGGTTTGTTATTTGGACAGTTTCCAGAGACGCAGGTCTGCTCTGTCTACGAGCAATACCAAGGCCCCTGTAATTCCTGAAATTGGATTTGAGATTTGATCTGGATGCGTGCAGCAAACAGAACATTAAAGGCGAGGATGATGGGGGAGCTAATGACCCTGTGTGTGTGTGTGTGTGTGTGTGTGTGTGTGTGTGTGTGTGTGTGTGCGTGCGTGTGCGTGTGCGTGTGCGTGTGCGGTGGGGGCATGTCTTGAGTGTATGGTGGTAAGGCACAATTGCCCACATGGAAAACTGCTTGAGAACCCAAGAAACAGTCAACACAAATCCTCTAACTTTGCTGGCAGAAGATGGAGGTTTGGGCAGGTGAACGCCAGATCGACTTGTGAAAATGAGTTTCAGTTACACTGCTCTGGAGGACGCACAGAAATGAAGACTCAATTAAGCCCAGTGACACTGGAACAAAGGTAGCTGGTGCTTCCTTCTGGGACCAGGAAAATAACGGGATGGAAGTGCAGGCAAAGAGACCAGAATGCAAAGAAAGAGGCGAAAACCTCAAATACCGCTTCTAAGATCGGAGTGTGTTTCTGTCATTTTCTCTGGGTTTAATTTACCCTGTGTACTGGGTGACGGTGTGCCTTATTTCATCTTGAGATTCCGCTAGCCAGGCCCAGACCACCCCAGAATGTTTGGTCCAGAAAGA
Organism: Gymnothorax javanicus; assembly: GCA_029692085.1. Lineage (NCBI taxonomy): Eukaryota > Metazoa > Chordata > Actinopteri > Anguilliformes > Muraenidae > Gymnothorax > Gymnothorax javanicus. The sequence goes on from CM056200.1 coordinate 116,403,005, forward strand.
TTTTATAAATTCATTTAAATTTTTTTAATTCATTGCTTTTTCCTCCTGACAGTGGGCTACCCAAAATGGCCTATGCATTGGGGGGGATATCCAGAGAGGGTGAGAAGCGGATTGTGAAGTTGTTGATTTAAGTAACTGTTGGCTCTGGAATTAAAGGCCTGTGAGCAGGATTTGTATGACGGCTTTAACTTTGCAACCTCAAATGGGTCAGAGGCTGCCGAAGGAACTGATAAAGTGAGCCATCCGTGTCGCGCAAAAGAGGAATAAATACCTGTTTTACCTGCCTCAAACTTTGGATTTGTAAAACAGGGCTGGCATTAAGCAAAAATAACTGCGTAGCAAAAACGCTGTGCAGTCTCTAGAAGTCTGTAGCATTATGTAGCATTTTTCAGAACTGTGTAGCAAAAATAAAACTTAACAAAAACATCTGAAGATGCATTCAAACTTCTTATTTTCATCTCTACAACACTTAGCTAACAGTACTAACACTAATCAACATAGCCTAATGAAGACCAAGGCAGTTGAGTTACAGTAGCATTGCAGTGTTAAAACTACCTGGACTTACTAACTGGGACCCACTTACAACTAACATGTAGTAACTCGGTAACTGAATAGGAATTACTAGGTTTTAGTTGGTTTTACCTGAGCTACTGCACCTGGCTCAGGCTGTGAATGAGTGAATATTCAGGGCTGATTTTTATCATACATAATATTTTTACTGTGAAAGAAATTAATTCTGGTAATTATTATGAACCGAGATGAACATTTAAATATTGAAATAAAAATAGCCATAATCTAGAATAAAGTGCACTGTAGGAATTCAAGGTAAAAATACGTGTTCAAAATATGAAAACAGCATTCCTTAGACATAAATATACAACTCTTTTTTTGTATATCAGGGATAGAAATTCTTTTTTTTTTTTTTTTTTTCACTAGACATCCAGACTAGTCATGACCCAGGTTTACTAGTCCTCCCCATCTTTTACTGGACAGCCTTTTTTCCTTTTAACTCTTTCAACCCCAGATATTCTAGCATCACTATACCCTTCAACCCCACAGCCCTCTGTAGAGGGCTGGTCATTATCTGGACATTGTATCTTACTGTTATCTCTGGAATCCCATTAAATGTAACCTGATATGTTCCAATCAATTAGTCAGATTGTTTGAATTTTCCCTACAGGAATTTGGGGTTGAAGGGAATATGTTGGTCAGCCCTCTGTAGAGGGCTGTGGGGTTGAAGGAGTTAATTTACAGCACCTATAAGATATCTGTATCTCAAATATTTTTTTATTTGGTATTTTACAACTGCAACTTACACCAATGCCAATTTAACTCCTATTGTGTTCTAATACTAATTAATAACCAGTCATGCCAATAAACGTAAGACACAGATGACACAAGCCCTTCATTAAAACAGAAAGTAAATTTTTCTTCATTATTACTGGAATAGCAAACAATGAAAACTTCAAATTTCAAAGCCCTTCAGTACCTTGCACAAAGAGAAATCCCTAACCAGATACTTACATGATCTAAAATGCAGGTGTGTCAATTTGTTGGGTTAGAATCAATGTTGTCAATGCTCACGTGCTTGACCACTGCCCAATATTTGCAAAACAGTACAACACAGCGATACAAAAATACAATAAAGTGCCAAAATCCCTTCGTAATAACGGGTTTAAGTCCATTCATCGCTTAAGAATTGAGACCATTCTCTAACTTACTCTGAATCACTCATTCTTTTTAGATCCTGAAAGTGTCAGCAGTGTTCTGGTCGTTCAGTCTGGCGTCGGTCGATCCTCTAATTCCAATGCGGGACGGTCTGGATCTCGATCATCACACAATCATTCGCAGGTTTATTATGCACTTAGCACATCTGGAAATGATGGTTGTCATCGTTATTTTTATATTTAATACCTGTGTTAGAGGACACCTAGCTAGGTGATCGAGTGATAACAAAAACTAACATCGGAAACTCAAGTATACTGTGACAAAGTTATTTAAAATTACGCCATGTATTATATAATCTCTCCAGAAGTTGACCTTTGTCTGCAATCCGGCAACGCGAGCACAAACGTCTTTACAGTTACTTTCAGAAAGAATTCCGTGCTCAAACTCCACCAGTTTGGAATGAAATCAGTACTTTTTCACCTTACCTTGATGTTTGGGTACCCAGAGAAACATTTGCCTAAAAACTTCTTGCGTACATCCGGTCAAAAAAATTTAGAGTTTAATTTCTAATGCTGCTCTATGTGGTGGCATATAACGGCGACAGCCATATTACTGATGGCACTCCGGGTTGCTAGGGCATGCGCAGTATATGCATTTGTGATATTAAATATTTATGTTAAATCATAAACCCCCTTCTCACTAGTGAACTCCCACAAAATATATTGGCACCTCCTGGCAAAATCGTTCCAGCAAATAAAAAGCCGAAAAAAGTGGAGGTTGGATATGAAATTTATGAGTAGACTAGTTGACAAATACCAGACTAGTTTGAAGACGTGTATACTAGTCCGCTGTAATTTTTACTAGTGCGCAGACTAGCGTGAATTTCGAACCCTGTATATTCACAGTTAATTTAAATTAAATTTTTTGAATTTTAACCAACGATTAAGAATTTCCTGACCACAAACATTCGTAAACAAAATAGTAATGTATTAAATAATGGCCGTGCTTGTAGGCTGATGTGTGTCACCAGTCCAGTGTTTTTCATTTCATTTTATCTAGTGGCATATACACACGTACAGCGTTTGATTGCGCAATTCCCCTGTCGATTCCTTACACAAGATGGCGGACGCGTCTCAGGTTTTGCGATTGGTTCAGCCCAATGGTTCAGCCAACGTTTCCCACTCCAGTGTTTTCTGTATCTCTGTGGGTGGGACTGGCGCGGAGGTAGGAAAATGGAGTCCACTCGCTACCGTGGTTTCAAAGTCGCACCGGTTGCGGAGGCCGATTAGAACGATATTTAAGAGAGTGTAGGAGCCTGTTTTTGTTGAAAACTCGACTAAAACTTTTACTCGCATTATCCGAAGACTGTATCGCAAAATATGCGATGGGGATTTCAAAAGCCCGTCGCAGATTGGCGCATTTCAAAAAAACTGATCGGATTTTGCGATGCAATACTGCTTATCGCCAGCCCTGTAAAAGAGATCCTGAAATATGTGACTAGAGCCCCTGAATGACAATGAAAACTAAGGAAATGATCATCATTATGTGTTTGGGGCCCAACAAGGGTTAGGTTTATCAGCTGCGTTTTCTGACACATTGATAAATGTGGCCCAGCCGTTTACCCTCTGCCACCTGTTCCAGCTGCATGATTATCTCAAGGTCTTTCTCTGATGTCACTCAAATTGCAGATCCCACCCACTTTCATCATACTCTCCACCCACATTAGCCATAGGCCCCTCCCCCTTTCATTAACTTTTCCGCCCACCCAAACCACAGGCCCCTCCCACTTTCATTGCACTCTCCACCCACAATAACCACAGGCCCCCCATTTCATCACATTCCAGCTGCAGGCCCCTCCCATTTTCATCACGCTCCACCTACAACTAATCACAGGCCCCTTACATTTCATCACACTCTCTACCTGTACTAACCAGGGGCCCATCCCACTTTTATCACACTATACCTGCACTAACCACAGGCCCCTCCCACTTTTGTCACACTATACCTACACTAACCTCAGGCCCCTCCCACTTTCATCATAATGTACCCACACTAACCACAGGCCCCTCCCACTTTTATCACACTATACCTACGCTAATCACAGGCCCCTCCCACTTTCATCATAATGTATCTACACTAACCACAGGCCTCTCCCACTTTTATTACACCTTCACCAATGACATAGAGTAAAAACTATGCCGCTCAAAGCCCCTTGTCTCATGGTAAGTTGGCTTTACCATCTGGTCATGGCAAAACAGCATGTAGTGCTTCAAGCAGTTTGGATGCATATGATCTATGTGTCAAAATGGTTAGTTCCTGTTGCGCTGTGAAAACTGCAGACCGTACAGAAATATGTTTTTTTTAAATTCTCTATTAAACCATAATTTTCCTGATATTTATGGGTAAAAATTTGAGTTTTTAAATGATCAGTTTACCTGATTTTGATCATATTGATTATATCCTGAAAGCTTTCACTTATAAGTATGCTACTTATTTGAAAAAGTGCCCTGTAGCAACCACTTATTTATTATTTATTATTTATCTTTGGACAGGGGTGTTTTCTATGTTTACCACGCGTTGTGCCATGACCGGACGCTGGCGCCTATTGACCATGGCGGAATGCGCCAGGAATAGAGATCATGCCGTCTAGTTCTATCTCTATGTCATTGCTCTTCAACCACAAAAACCACAGGCCCCTCCCACTTTAACAACTGACCCCCTCCCACCACAGTCCTGTCTCTTCCTGCACAGTAAGCACAGCCTTATAGGAGCAATGACAATAATGAGTGTGAGTGTTTATTGGGCCCTGACAGGCAGTAATGTACTATAACCTGTAGGTTATTTTTGACCATAATGAAATATGGCTCTGTCGGAGCACAGCCTTTTACATGTGACGAGCCAGGCCTGATATCACCAGTGAGTCTTTCTCCTTCCCTCTTTCTTTCTCTCTCTCCCCCTCTCTCTGCTTTCCTGTGCCTCCTTCCCCACTGCTCGTGCTCCGATTGTGTCTCTGAACTGGCAATAAGTTGATTGCTTTACAGAGATGATGTAAGCCTTTGCCCAGGGGTACATCAGGTAGGATTTCTACTGCTTTATCTTGTAAAGCCTAAATTAACAGCTGGTTTGGTTTGAGTTCTCCTGGATCTGACTAAAGGATTACACTCGCTTCTCATGTGAGTCAATCTCATTTGATTTATTGCAGGTCTATCAAAAAAGATCAATGACGGCTCTTTTGAAAGTAAATCCTTAATCGCTCTTCCCTCTTACATGTCACTATTGTGAATTTTTTTCCCCCTCTCCTTCGTTGTGAGTCTCTCTCTCTCTCTCTCTCTCTCTCTCTCTCTCTCTGAACTCTTTTTGAACATTTTTTGCTGAATGAATAATGAGCGGTGCTGTTCTGCCGTGTCAGTGATATCTTGCCACAGTCTCTATGGGGGTTACTCTCATTAGCCAAACTTCACAGTTGGCCCAAATAAATTCCACCTTGGATGACTTCAGGTAAAAGGTTTCGTGATTTGATTTTCATTTTTCATGGCATTTATCTCCTTAAGATACTTGTCCCCTTCACTTCTTGCGGCCCAGCGTATTGTGAAACGGCAACTCCTTCTGACTTGTTAGCTTTCCTCTAAAGAAATGGATAAAATGGGTCCCAAGGATCTACATTTGATATTTTTTCCCGCGAGCGTCTGTACTGCTCTTCCTAAGATGAAATATTTAGGTGCTCGCTATTGTATCCCAACAAGAGGATAAGCTCCGTAATTTTTTTTCCGCGATGAGAACCTTTTTGAGCCATGGGTCCACAACTGCACCTTATGCGTTTAAAATGAGAAATCTTGGAGTTTGTAAATGCTGGGTACAGCTGCATATTATTGAACTTTGAGAGGAAGAGGAAAGGTTTGAACTCGGCCTACGCGTATGGCTGCTTAAAAAATCGGAGTGAAATTGGCGTTGGACGAATATGCCGAGTTCTTGAATCGAGGCTGCTCATCGTGCGAAGTGCTCGGCTCGTGTGGCCTGGCCTAATGAAGTTATGCCCATCCATCTGAACTTGGGAGCGAGCCTCCTGTCCCAGCCTTTCGGCGATAAAATATTTATTCGCTCTTGGCGGGGGACCATAAGAGCAAGTGGTGTTGTTCCGCCTGAAGATTCCACAACAAATCTTCGAGCTGCCGGGGGGGGCGGCCCGGCCCGGCCCGGCCCGCAGGACGGACGGACGCCAGCGGTGCTGGACCAACCTTGTGTTGCGAGAGTATTTCAGCGGTGCAGTCGCACCACTCTCCTCGACCCACCCCCCCTCGAGTGGGGTAAGGAGATTGAAATCCACCCCCCCCCGCCCCTCGATGCCCTGGCAGCTGCGCTGAAACCAGATACAGTGATGTTATGCCTGTTTCTAGCCTCTGCTTCATTCCCTCCTGTAACACTGGGCCATTGTACCTACACCACCCCCCACTCTCTCCCCTAAAAACACCCGGTGCTCCTTAATGATCCTGTAACCCCCGCAGTGCCAACACTACGCCACCCCCTCAGTATCCCCTCTCCCCATTCACTATGACACTGCCAGTGAGCTGGGGGGGGCGTCAGCCCAGCGTAATGAGGACCGAACATCATCACACCGAGGCCTGTGGGGCTGGGAGGACGCAGAGAGAAATAAGGGAAAGAAGACTTGGAAAAGGACAGAGCATACGATGGAGGGAGCAGTATCTGCGCACCTCCGCCGCACAGATACAGCTGTGAATTCATTCCGCCGTGCGTGTGTGCGTGCGTGTGTGTATACACGCGTGTTTGTGTTTAAGAACACTCCCTCCCACGCCGTTCCTCTCTCGCCGAGTCGATCGGACTATCCGCAACTAACGCTTCAAAGCAAAGATCAATCTGCGTCGTATTTGCAAGCGCAGTTCGGCAAGTTCAGCAGCGGCTGGGATTCGACGCTCCGGATCAAGCCATGGGGTCACGCCGGACGTTGAAACGGAGGACGAGCACTGACGGAAAGCGAGCTTTTTCCCCGGTGTTGAAGAGTGCTGGTAGCCGGCAGGGTCGAGTGCCCCGGGGCACGAGGGCGGGGTTTTTGGTCGGGGAGGGCGAGCCATCGTTCTGCCCCCAGCAGTGAGAGGTGCTGTCATTCACATGGGCTGGACTGGCGGGGCTGCAGGGCGATGAGGGGACGGACGGCTCGTGCCGGTTCTGTTCCTCCCTCCCCTTTTGCAGTCGCCCGCCCTCCTTCAGGTTCAAACAGAATTCACAGCCGGCTTTACTGATTCTTGCAGCTGCCAGAAAGTGCGGTTCAGCTTGCAGTTTTGGGCCAGATGTCCCTCGGTAGGTTGACGCTGTGCTGGGGTTTGTCGTTCACCTTGTTTTGCAGAAATATCTGCATCAGGTGCATTGAAGGCACTCCTGGTCTGCAAGCTGGACTTGCTGGAACTCTGCTCTGTGTGTGTGTGTGTGTGTGTGTGTGTGTGTGTGTGTGTGTGTGTGTGTGTGTGTGCATTGCTTCTTGCACCTCTTCCTCTCCTGACCTTTTGACCTGGCTGATGGCCTTGTGTGTGTGTGTGTGTGTGTCTCACCAGGCAGATAGCCCTGGTTTTGTACATTTATGAGATCAAATCCCAATGCTTAAAAAATGTCCTCCTGCCTTCCAATCATCTCCTGTCCCTCCTGGTGAGCATAAAAGGAGTATACACTGTCTCTAATATTTAGGACGGTCCCCAAGACTACCCCGCTTCCGCATTTGTTGCGTGTGTGTTTGTGAATTTAAACTGACCCAGACTCTGTGCTGCTGTCAGTACCCAGGGTCAGCGGTTTCTCACACGAGCAGCAGGTTCCTCTCCCTCGCTCTTCCTGTGTGAAATAATGCGGTTTGTGTTGCATCACGCCTCACGTTCCGCCAGGTAAAAACATGCCATACAACCACATTCCTGACACATACCACCTTCCGCTGTTTTCCCTTTCTCCTTCCTCCTCCTCTCTCTCTCTCTCTGTCCCTCTCTCTCTCTTTCCCTTTCCCTCTCTCTCTCTCTCTCTCTCTTTTTGGCAGAGACTTTTGCATATATCACAGGCTGGCTGGGTAAGAGCGCGGGACTTCCCCACGCCACACTTCAGCTCTTTGATCTTTTCCTTTGGAGGTAACATCAAACGGCGGCAGAGAAAGGGAGCTACGACTGTGAACTTCAATGTTCGGCTTGATGGCTCGACTGAGGGCTTTTTTTTTTCATTATTTTATTTATTTATTTTTTATTTTCACTGGTGCTGCTGCACTGCTCTCTCTCTCTCGCCTGACAAAAACCCACAGTTTGTATCCAGACCCCCTTCCCCCATTACCCCCCCATGCCCGTTAACCTTTGTGGTATCTATGCGGTGCGCCGAAAACCTATAATCTGTATACACGTAATTCAACACTACATTTGAGCGCGCTAGAAAATGTCTGCCGCTATTTATTTTTGAATGCGTGGGTTTACGAAGAGATCCCTAATTATGTGGACCGTCCGTAACCCAAATTTTTAGGGTTGTAGTTACTGTACGGCTCAATGGAAATTGGTGTAAATATCCTCGAGTTTGAAGTGGGGTGTTTTCTGTGTTAATTTCAGGGTATCTGTGTCCATATAGAGCGCGCCGTGTCAGAATTATAGCTAGCCCTGTAAAATTACATCCCCGTCTGAGTGCCTGCAGACGTCATCGCGTGATTTAGGTGTGCGCAGTTCACTGGGCTTGTGTGTGGTGGTTTTTGTGGTTCCACAACTGAGACGACATCATTGTCAGCTGTATTCTTGGTTGGAGATTGAGGCCTGTGTGGTCAGTGTGCTCTGCTGCCTTAGCAGTAGCATTTTTAGCGGGTCTCCTGTGAGTTCTGTGTGAGGAAGATCTGGACCTGTCGTCCCTATATGGGAACCCATTACACAACGACTGGGCCTCGTGCCTTTCAGACGTGATAATTTACTACGGATGCCGAAGGGAAAGGGGGCGTTTTCGGCTCCGAAAATACAGGCATGAAGTGCTTTAAGTGCGTCTATAATTATGTTTTACCCCCCCACCTCTTAAACACAGTTCTCTCCACGCTCAAATTAACATAGAAATATAGGTCTATTCCTTTGCAATAGCTGCTGTGGCAAGACTGCGAGTTAGCATGAGAGTTCATCTCGGCAGGCTCAAACCACTTTAATACAAGCATTGGCGCGGATGTTTTACCCACCCTGGCCCTGGTTTGTGAAAATGTGAGCACGACTGCCTGATTTGCGTGGTCTGGTCTGTTCTTGTAGATGTACTAGCATGAACATCTGCTTTACAAGGCCTGGCCAGTTTTAGCATGAGTGTTAGCATGACCAAATGTTTTGACAAGCCTGGCCTGTTTTTTTTTTTTTTTTTTACATAAGCGTTAGAACTTTTGATTTAGTTGATTCAGCGAATTTTGAAGATGAGCTGAAATTTAAAAAAAAAAAAAACAAAAAAACATGCAGTCGATAAAAAATAATTCAAAGTTAGAACTTAAATATTTCCACAGCAGAGATTTTTTTCTTTCCTCTTCCTGGAATGGGATTTTTCTTTTTGTATGATCATGTGTTGTAGCATGCATGAGTCAAACTTGCAGTTTTTTAACCCTTTAAGGCCTAATGCAAAAATCCCAGCAGAGAATCATGCTGCCATGTTTACCATAGTAACCTGTATTTGGGCTGAAGCACAGCTTCTCAGCTTTCAGGAACAGTTGGATTTTTTTCTATTGCGCAAAACTTACAGTAATTACGGTACTTTCAGAATTACGCGCATATCTGTGTCGGCAACGACACGTTCTTAAAATGCGCACATGCTGTCCCGGTTTAAATGGGTTAAATACGTCTGTCAGTGATGCTTTCCCTCCCGCCAGATATCCTCACACGGTGCACCATGTTGCGCATAACGTTATGTATTTTGCGTCGCTCAAACCGACTGCCCTCCCTTTGTAACTGTGCGCTGAATCTTCTGCGCGATTGTCTTATTTTACCTGGCTTGGCCTCTTTTAATATAAACTTCAGCAGGACTGTGTGTTTAAGCAGAATAAGTAAGTTTCAATACAAACATTAGCGCCAGTGTCTATTTTATCTGGCCCTGTGTATTTCAATATGAGCTGTAGCACAACTGTGTGTTTGAAAAGAATTGGTACATTCCAATAAACATATTAACACGATTGTCTGTTTCACCCTGCCTGGCCTATGTTGACGTAAGCATTAGCATGACTCAATTCATGGCCAGCTCAAAGTAAGAGTTTGCATGACTGTCCATTTTATTAGGCATGGCCCATTGTAACATAGGCATTTGCATGATCTGTTTTGGTAAAATTAGTGCGTTTTAATATAAGCATTAGCAGGGCTATTTTACCCTGCCCATTTTTCTATAAAGATTGGCATGACTCCGTTACCAGGCGTGGCTTGTTGCAAATATTAGCTCGACTACCTTAATGGTCTGTCCTTTTAATGTAAGCATTGGGACGACTTTGCGTGAATAGGCCTGGTTAGTATAAATATAAGCGTTGGCATGACTGTCTTTTAGCAGAATTAGCTTGTTTCAATGCAAATTTTAGCTTTTTTGAAAGGCCCAGGCTGTTCTAATAGAAGCGCTGGTGCGACTTTCTCTGTTTTAGCATAATGGGCCTTTTTTAATGAAAGCTTTAGCCCGACTGTCTGTTATAATATAAGCGTTGGAGTGACTCTGTCTCAGCAGAATAGGCCCGTTTTAATGCAAGCTGTAACCGGACTGTCCGTTTCGCCAGAACTGGCTCATTTTAAGTTTTCTCCACCGGTTCAGCGACTGAAGGTCTTTGATCCGAAACGTCTATCCTCGTCATTCCCGTGCGTTTGTCTCCTTGGCCATCCAGGTGGGGCCGATCGCTGGAATCGGCCCGGGCTTAGGGCGGTGTGACGGGCTGGGCTGTACGCCCTTCAGAGTTCCTCGGAGAAGGGGAGGTCGATATTCGATGGTTTAGGTGGTGCGTGTCAGTCGGGCGTAGTGAAGAGGAAGTCTGGGCTCGTCTTCGTTACTGGGATGATGTTCCCTCTGAAGGGGGGGTTTGAGCATCTCCCAGTTGGGATTTGAAATGGGTTTCGAGGAGAGGGATCCGTCCCGCATGTCTGTTCTTGATATTTAAACCTGGAGTCCCTCTCTCCTGCTCTCTCTCTCTCTCTCTCTCTCCCTCTCTCTCTCTCTCTCTCTCACACACTTTGCCTCTCTCTCTCACACACACCCCCCCTCTCTCTCCCTCTCTCTCTCTCTCACACACACTCCCTCTCTCTCTCTCTCTCACACACTTTGCCTCTCTCTCACACACTCCCCCCTCTCTCTCCCCTCTCTCTCTCACACACTCCCTCTCTCTCCCTCCCTCTATCGGTGGAAGGCTTTTTTTCCACCCTCCCCCTCCCCTCCCCACGCAGACCGAAGGATTACGTTTCTCTCTCAGAAAAATGAGACGCTTAAAAGACCGTATTAAAGATTTATCAATAATTGGCTGGTGTGATGATGTCTGTCAGTGGTGTTTGTGGACTGGGGGTTTTAGATGGATTGTGGAGTGATTGAGCTTTGCTGTAATTAGTCGAGAGTCTGTTCTGGAGAAGCCAATGTCAGCCTGTATACGGCCGGTCACGGGGGAAGGGTGGGCGGGGAGGAGGGTAGGGTGGTTGCAGGGTTAAAAAAAGAGAAGGTGGGCGGGGGGGGGGGGTCATTATGAGGGTTGATCTGGAGGTGAGGGGTTTGGTTCTCGGGAGCGACAGAGAGGAGCACAGTGTCTGACCTCCACCGTGTCACGCTGTCGGAGAAGCGTCCTGCATTTTAATGAGTGCTAATAGCCGCCTGCAGTTAATTTGCTCGTCTTGTTCATTTTTATATGTGTTTGTTTCAGTGACTTATTATCTCGGCCTGGTACTGCGGCTCCTGCACGGCGCTGTTAGCCCGTGAAACGCAGACCCAAACTGCACTGCTGCGCCGTCCTTCTCTGTCCATTCCATTTTCTGTCGTCTGAGTTCCATTCATGTGTTCCAGTAACCACGGCGGAGCGAATGAAGCTAGCATGAACGAGATACGACAAAAGTGTGACCCATTGTGCCTGCGCGACCTGGAAGTGGGGGGGCACCTCTATGTGTCATCAGTACGCCCTTCACAGAGAAAAAAAACAAAAGGATACAATATTGGACCTCTCGTCTGCTTCTACTCGAGCTGCAAAACACGAAAAGCCTGGAGTAGACTGTAGTTCAGTGTAGTTTTAACTCCAAAGGACCGTGACCTTTGCACTTGTACTCCAGCTACACTTGTCTCAAGCAGAAGCGTGAAACGATGTCGTAGACCACGGTCACGTTCATGCCGCAAGTGCTTCCTCCTCCTCTGTAAAAGGGGTATTTTGTTTTTTCCTGCATCATCAATGTTCAAATGTAATCATCTTTGTCAAAAACGTGAAGGACGGTCCACATATGCGCAGTAACAGGGCGAATAGAGTTTGAAGACAAACGCTCGAAAAGCGCATAATACTCATCTTTTCGAAGTCCGTAGACTAGTTGTCAGCTCAAAATTCGTCAGAAAGTACATTTCCTAAAAGGTTTTATTCAGCAGTTCTGTTAAAGCCACAGAATCCTGTCTATTCTCAAGGATTCATCCGCGCCGGAAACAGCATGTTGCACTTTTTTCCCTGTGAGATCAGATGGGGATTCAGTGGCATTACAGTAATGCTCAGTAAAACCTGATCGGAAACATACAGTCTGACAGAATTTGTGTTAGCACATCGGTATACACCCGGGACAGCTCGGCAAGTTTCCCTTGTCTGAGAATGTGAGCTTTACTTGCTTTTTATAATGTTAATCTACATGCCCCATGCTTCTTTACGTGCATTTTGCAATGTTTATCAACACGGCCCCTACTCCTTTATGCGCATTTTGCGATATTTATTTACTCATCCTGTACTCCTTTATGCGCATTTTGCAATATTTATCTACTCACCCTGTACTCCTTTAGGTGCATTTTGCAATGTACATCTACTCGCCCCCTACTCCTTTACGCGCATTTTGCAATGTACATCTACTCGCCCCCTACTCCTTTACGCGCATTTTGCAATGTTTATCTACTCACCCTGCACTCTTTTACGTGCATTTTGCAATGTTTATCTACTCGCCCCGTACTCCTTTAGGTGCATTTTGCAATGTTTATCTACTCGCCCCGTACTCCTTTGCGTGCATTTTGCAATGTTTATCTACTCACCCCATACTCCTTTACGCGCATTTTGCAATGTTTATCTACTCACCCCATACTCCTTTACACGCATTTTGCAATGTTTATCTACTCACCTTGTACTCCTTTACGTGCATTTTGCAATGTTTATCTACTCGCCCCATACTCCTTTACGTGTATTTTGCAATGTTTATCTACTCACCTTGTACTCCTTTATGTGCATTTTGCAATGTTTATCAACTCACCCCATACTCCTTTACGCGCAATTTGCAATGTTTATCTACTCACCTTGTACTCCTTTACGTGCATTTTGCAATGTTTATCTACTCGCCCCATACTCCTTTATGCGCATTTTGCAATGTTTATCTACTCACCCCATACTCCTTTACGCGCGTTTTGCAATGTTTATGTACTCACCCTGCACTCTTTTACGTGCATTTTGCAATATTTTTCTACTTGCCCCGTACTCCTTTACGTGCATTTTGCAATGTATATCTACTTGCCTCGCATTACTCCCTATTGCTAGCAGTTTAAGCTGGAGGAAGCTCCGCCGTGCCTTTACTTTTTTGATTAAGGCTGTTATATTTGATTGTTGACATCCTAGGAAAAGGACCAAGGTTCCAAAAAAATCCAAATTCCCCTTTAAGAGAGGTGTGAACTATGGGATAGCTGTGGTGCACTCGACACAGGGCTAGCTGCTTCTACCCTCCCCTACCACACTTTATACCTACGTCTGCTCCCAACTCTATTTTAAGAGCCGTCTGCTACCTCTGCCGTCGCCTCCGGGATAAACGGCATTGACTTTACGTCGGCGGTTGTTGCTCGTCTCCTGCTACGCGCCACCGCGTTCACGAGGGCTGGTCCATGCCAGGCCGGCGTCGGTCGTGGCAGTATTGCTCTTGTCGCGGTCAGATTCTGCTCCTACTAATGTGTTGAGGGCAGAGGCCACAACCTCAGGGCCTCGACCTGTCGTCCCACCCAGGAGGTGGCCTGGAATGCTTGACAAGTCCCGTGGCAAAATGGGCTTGCGCAGCAATGTTCACCGGCACCCTGTCTGCCGTTCGTGTCTGTCTTGCGGCTGTGCACTGCGGAGACCTTACTGTCCATTTGGGGCCTGATTTACAAAGACCTTCAGCCCGTGCAAAACCTTTAAACACAAGTTAAACCATTCACAATGATCAGCATGTGTTTGCGGAATTTGTTTTGTGCCAATTACTGGTCGTTACTGGTTTATTTGTGCGCGGAAATGTGTCGCGTATGCGAGAGGTCTTCATAAATCAAGGCTTAACGTCAGTACAGTCTGACTGCAGCGTCCAGAAATATCCAGTGTCAGGGCATTCCAGATATCTCATGCCTTGGACCTGTTTTAATGAGTAGGAAATTGAAGCGTTGTGCTGTAACTGATGGTTGCTTTCCCTGAGCGGTGCAGGGAGTTTTGCGTTAGGCCCTAAAGCCTCGGTAATCTCTGTGTGTTTGAATAACGTGCGGTCCCCGCCTGCAAAGCAAATAACTGTGCAGGCAAACCCGTCTCCGCAGACGCGGCGGGAGCAATCGGCCGTGTTCCGGCTTGTCGCCTGCGAAGTAACGGCGGGAGTAACGCGATACGGCCGCGCCTCCTCGTCTCTTTACTTCCTCGCCGGCTGGTTTCGAGGGGCTGAAAACGTGCCTAACGACCGGGCGAACGATCCTGTGCTCGGGCCCGAAACTGCAGTGCTCAGCAGGGCCCTGGAAGCGCATAAAAAAAAAATATAAAAAAGAGGGAAAAAAGAATTTTCTAGAAGGAGGAAAAGGTGGAGCTGGAAAAAAAATACCTTGCAGTGGGAACATGGTGCGAGGAAAGCGAGCGAGCGAGGGGGGTGTGGAGGGGGGAGAGAGAGAAGGAGGGAGAGGGAGGGAGGGAAGGCAGAAGGAGGGAGGCGGGTAGCTCCTGGTGCCCTGTGCTGACAGCAGTAGGAAGCCCCTCGCGGTTCTGGCTTTGGAGTAAATGTGGGCTCGGCAGAGCTACTCCTTCCCCGAGGCTGTGAATCCGCCGGCCTTCCCACAATTCCACTTTTATTTTCCTGGTTGCAAAACGCCTCTGGCTGTCAGAGCTGGTGGGGCCTTTTTTTTATTTACTCATAAAATCTGTATTAGGAGAACTAAGCAGATTTGAAGAGCCCCCGTGTAACCTAACTTTCACTTTTATGCCGACTTCTGCCTCCTCGCTCCTCCGTACCCCCCCCCCCCCCACCCCTCCTCGTGCGAGCACTCTCCCCGATAAAGAGGTCTCGCGTTCATACCTCCATCCCAGTCTACCTCCAGCCCCTTTTCTGAGGCTTCTAGATTGCGTTATTATTTTTATTGCAGAAGATTGCAGCCGCCCTGCGTTGCGGGTGTTACTCTTGTAACACTAGAACAAAGATTCCACACTCCGACACCCTGGCATCGCGTTACTCGCTGTACCTTCTTAAATTGGTGCTTTATAGCTATAGGCACCACCAAAAGGCAGTAAAGGACTCTCTGTATGAAATATAATCAGAAATGTGCTTTCGTTTCATTTGTTTGCGCATGAAATTTAAAACTGAATACTCTGAGGTGGACTGTAATGCGATAGGCAGCCAGAATGCGTATGCTAAGGCACATTAGCGCACTAAAGACGCACTCATTTTTCCTGAGTGTGTGTACTGTAAGCATGACACACGAGATGAGATTCCTCTGCCGTTTGAATAGTGTATGTACACTCGGGTAAATGGCTCGGCTGGCGCTGAGCTGGTTTGCTGGAATGTGTTGTTAATTTGAGCCGGGACCGGGTCGTGGCTGCAGTCGGGGGACGTTAGTGGAATTTCTTTGTGCTGACAGTGCGTGTCCTGTGCTGTCCTCGACGCTTCAGCCCTGTACTGACCGTCGTTTTGGTCTCGCCCTCGTGTCGCGAGTCACGAGTGTCATTGTGCCCCTCCCTCGGCACGGTTGGAGCTGACAGCTCGATCTCTGTGGCGACTCGGGGGCTGGGGGGTGCTCCATATGCTGGCTGTAAATCTGGTCCCGGGCAAAAGTCGGTGCTCCTCGAATTGTTTGCGTTTCTGAAATTCCTCTGGTCGGAGCGGGGTAATCGGCCGCAGTGCGCTGCCATTATCCTGGGTTCAAATGTTTCGAGCCCCTCTGGCAGGTAGCGGTAACTTACTTGTCACTTCCTGGTGGGCCGTCTGGCCTGCTGCCTGTGGAAGTAGCCGGAAGGGCGACCTGCTCATTGACTCCACTATACATGACCAGGGGGACTGTTTACACATCCACACTGTTTACAGTGATTGGAAGTGTGTGAGGTGCGTGTGTTTTTCGCATCAGTGGTGTGCTTTGCTTTGGTTGGAGAAGTGAACTTCAGGACGGTAGCTGTGCAGGAACACGGTGGGGAACGCCTCGTTTGGATGGTTCCACACTTCAGTCGTCAGGTCCTGCTCGGGATTTAAATGTCCTCTCGGCGAATTTTTAGCTTTAGTTTGTTATGAACTGCTGTCTGAAATGATCTCTGTAAGAATTACCATCAATGAGTGTTTGGACAGTAACAATTTTTATTTATTTTTATTTATTTATTTTTATGAATGGGTCACGCGGAGATTGTCTGGAGGCGTTGCATTGAGATGCTAAGGTTGTCTGCGCCAGTTATTGCGGAGTACCATTTGGATCCCCTCTCTGCATTGCAAAAGCCAAAAAAAAAGGCTAAATCTGAATGAATGATTTTCTTTTATTTTTGGCCTTAAATTTAAATTTCTGTTGGTTCGTATTACCGTAGCTGCTAGATGAGACTGATGCACTGAGGTGGGACCAGCTGCCTGAATTTGGCGAATGGGTAAAGCATTAAACGCATCTCACTCATCAATCAGACGTTTGCACAACCTAGTATTTTACACGAAGGTAACAAAAAAGTCTTAATCTCATTTAAGCACTAAAATGATTGTCGAGACTGACTGATTTTTTTTTTTTTTACAGCGTGTGGTGTGTCAGTTCTTTGTTAGAAAGGGTTCTTGTTAGTGGAAGAAGTTGGCGGTGTTAAAGATTACCCGGGTGGCCCTGGGCCGCGATCGCAGCTGTAGGGTAAACACAGGCCAGACCTACGCTGTTAGCACTCATCGTTGACCTTCACCAGGTTAGGGGTCATGAGAGAATGAATTATTACTACTACCACTGCTGCTGCAACAGCCTGTAACTTAAGGGGCCCCCCTCGGACCCCCCCTCCTGCAGTATAACTGCGTTAGCTAGAGGAAAGGGAGGAGCTAGCCTAGCCGAGCCTCCTGTCCGTCATGCCTTGTGGAGCTCGAGGGGATCTGGGCTCTGTATTTAGCGTTTTTTTGTAGTTCAAATTTTCGTGGTGATATATGAAGCGCTCAAATCTGGCTATTCACTATTAGCGAGGAGTTCCTGGTGAATTCGGGAGGCTAGTTAGACGATGCGTTAGCGGCCGGAGCACGCAGAGTGAGGCTGGAAATGGAGCCAGACGAAACGGCCGCAGTTCAGGAAAGGAGAATAACAAAATGCCCGAGCAGTGTTTCATAATTTGGGTGGATTTTTGTGGTACTTCAGAAGTATTTTGCTGCATTACTTTTTTAATGTGTGTCAGTCAGAGGTGCAGTTCCTGCGCGTGAGGTTTCTCCTGCGATCTCTGTCCGCTCTCTCTCCTCTGGCTTTGTGTCCCTCGCTCGGCCTCAGAAACTCACATCAAAAATGCTTTACTGGTCAGGAAATCTGCCAAACTAAATACTAAAATAATAAATAATAATAATAATAATAATACAGTCATTGCTTTGGTATTATTATTATTATTATTATTTTCCCCCATTATTTATTTATTTATTTATTTTTTTTTTTTAAACAGAAGAAGAATAAATCATAAAATCATAGTTGAATTGAATTTCTACATTTATTTTTACCTGATTATTCAATTATTAAACAAACTGGCTCTATTACTTCATCTCTCTCTCTCTCTCTCTCTCTCTCTCACACACACACACTCTCTCTCTCTCTCTCTCTCTCTCACACACACTCTCTCTCTCTCTCTCTCTCTCTCTCTCTCTCTCTCACACACACACTCTCTCTCTCTCTCTCTCTCTCTCTCTCTCTCTCCCCCCCCTCTCTCTGTGATTTGTTGGGTATTTTAGCACTTCTCCTGGGGGTCGAGTCCCTCCTCCTTCCAGTTCATCAGAGACAGTTGAGTCATTGAGTTCCCATTGTGAGGCCTTTGGCGCAGAGGCGGGGGGGGGATTAGACCGAGGGAAACCCCCGGGGAGAGTCTCGCAGGCCACGCTGGGCCTGTGCACTTGAGCGACAGCGCTTCAGACTGGAGAAACCCCGGTCCGAAAGGGGGGCAGAGGTCAGGGGTGAGGGGTCGATGAGCCCCGTGTCTGTCGGCTGCCTGTTATCGGACGGGTGGGTGGGGGTTGGATGTGTGCGGACCTGTAACTCTCTCTTAATGTCATGTGCTGAAACCTGCTCCTCTAGCAGAGGCTAGTTTTCCCAGCGTAAGCGAGACGGAGCTGTGCCTGTCTGTACGTGTGTGTGTGTGTGTGTGTGTGTGTGTGTGTACCCTGCCTCGCAACACACTGCTGCCTTTCCAGGTTTGACGGACAGGCTGTGGAGGGCGGGGTTGCTGGTGGGGGCGAGGGGGGGGGGGTTATCGGGGCGGGTGTCGCCTGTCTGTGGAGTTCCAGAGGCCGCGAGCGTGCCAGCACGCACATTTTTGAATAAGCCCAATGAAATGCGCCTTTTTGGGCACACGCTCAACATAAGGCTGGGGAAAAAAATGCAAGCCGGTCCAAATTCTTCCGCCTCATTGGCTGCGGCCGAGCTGCTTCCTGCAGCCCGAGATTCCTGTCGCCGCTTACACCTTGAGAGTTAAAACGCGCCACCTCCTCCATTCCAGTGTCCTTTTATTTTCTCGGGTCTGGTTTTATTTTGAAAGCCCTTGCTGTGTCTCTTACTCGTATTTTCCAACACACCGGGGGGAAAAAGCAAGAAAATAAAAGTCGGAATAACAGTTGGTTTGTCGCATTACCTGACAATTAAGCAGCCGAAGGCGGTGAAGGGTGAGTCATTAATTCCTGTGCGGAAGAAAGGCTGGTATCCTGCCATGAACTCGCCTAATTATGTGATCTGCGACTGAGCACGAGGTTAGGGAGGGGGAGCGAGGGAGGAGAGGGAAATGGCGATTGAACCGAGGAAGTCTGTCTGCAGTTCTAACTTTTTTAGGTCTTGTTGTTTTATTGGTGATGGCTTGTGTTTCTGATTTGGGGAAAAAATTCACTGCAGACAGGACCCTAGCTTTGTTTTTTGGGGTTTTTTTTTTTTTTGGGTGGGGTTGAGGGTGCGTTTTTCATTTAGATTTTATAATATTTTGGGGGGGTTGGTTGTGATGGGAGGAGCTTCGGTTTGCTGTCGCTCGTTTGCTCCGTACCCCTCAATTTGCCCAAAGAATCTGGTCCTCTTAAATGCCAGAGAAATACAATACCGCCAAAGTTGGCGCTCTCTGTTTCTGCGTTTCCTGGGCAGCGTTCGGCGTTGTTTATGGGAGAAAGACGTCTCTGTCACGGATCCCGCCGAGCAGGTTTCGCTAAGCCGGCGTGCGAGAAAGCCCAGACGCTGATATCAATACGCAAATAAACCAGCTGAGGCCAGCCGCCATTTCTCCTGGGATTACTATTTGGATAAAATGCAAAATGAGAAATAAGTGCTTTTGTCAAAATTTGCAGGAGCTGGGCTTCATCTGGGTGGAAGGGCTGCGCTCGCGTTCGGCGTTTTTCTTTGAATTTTATTTCAGCTGCGGGCGATGATGTCCTCATCTCAGTGCAGGTGAAGCTCTGGGGTGCGAGGACATCGAAAGCTTTTGTGGGGCGGTCCGATGGGCCATAGCAAGGGGATGGAGTGTGGCATCGGGGAGAATTCTGTCTTTGAGGGGCTGTTTGAGTGCCGGCCATACTGTTAGCCATAGTATTTGTGTATACTGTAAAAAAAAAGTATCCTGAATACTGTATACAAAGGAATTTATCCAAAACTTTTGGCAGTTTTTTTTTTTTTTTTTTTGACCCGTCAACTTTTTGTTTACAGTTCATTTCTCGTTTGTTCATTTCCCCGGTAAATGGGATTGTCGAGTTGATAAAATTTGATGAAATTTGGGGAATGCTGCTCGCATGCACTCGAAGTCCGTGCGCCCCAGAGCTCGAGCCACTTGCAAAGGTCAGAGGTCGCTGTTAGCCTGGCAGCGGGAGACCGTAGCGAAAAAGGCAGGTGGGCTGACCCATGGTATGCAGTTAAGGGGGGAGCGACACATGATCCCACGCCCGTCTCCCGCAGTTGTGACGCAGCACCTCGGTTAATTTATTTTTCCTCCTCGGAGAGCAATAGTGGATGGCGGTATGGCGAGAAACTCCCCCCTTCGCCAGTCTCTGTGGGGCACGAGGGCGTGCTTCATCTCGGGCGGAATCCTGAGCCAATGGCATGAGTTTAAGGGCATGTGGACGGAGTTTAGTGCATGTATATGTGGGGTGTGAGGACCGTCGCGGGGTTTTGGGAGGGGTTTTTCTAGCCCCTCGGCCTAAATGAACGAACTCCGACTGAGTGTTTGGAATGTGTGTGAAGGACTTTTTCCCTCATATATCACTCTCTCTCTCTCTCGGATTACTGACCGACCCCGAGATTCTGAGAAAACACTGTTCTTATTCTCTAAATGTACGGAGTATGTTTTCAATTTTAACTTCTCAAAAACCCTCTCTATGTTGATGGTCACGACGCAAAGTTCACCATTCTAAATTCATTCAACAGATGTTACTGTGTAATAATCCCCAGCCATCCGTTTAAGAACAGTTACCACGGTGCACCACACCATTGGGGGTCGAGCCAAGCAGCCAGTTAGTCTGTTAAACTGTTTGTATAAATGTTTGTTGCTTTTTTTGCCCAGTATAGTAGTTTGAAAAGAGGACCTGGCCTCTTTTTATTGGCTGTCATGAACTTCCATGCAGAAGAGGGGAAAGAAGGGCATTTTCCTCACAGTTCTACCCACAGGCTCTGTTCTGGGCCTTGCATATTCGTTTGCGGCTGTAATATGTGGTGCCCTGGGCTGGTCCTGAACCTGCTCTGCCCTCGAGGGTGCGTGCTAAAGCTTCTCAGTTCTCACCATGACCTCAGAAGGAGGCCGTGTGCAGTCGAAGATACGTGTCCGAGGCTGTGGATGTTTGGCTGCCGGGGGGGAGATGTTGAAAAAGGCTGCATAAGGGCCCTGCACACGGCAGCCAGACGCCGTTTCCTCTTGCCCTGAGGTGTGGAGCTGTGCAGGAGAGGTGAAGAGGGCTCTCTGGGAGCCGAACAGCAGTCTCTGTGAACCGTGCCCCCGCTGTCGAGGGCCTGAGTCGCTGCCATCTGAACCTGTGCCATCCTGCTACTGCCAATGCTGCTGCCATCTCTGCACCGCTGGCCTGTCAGCCCTCGACTGCGTTACGAGAGTGTGGGGGGGTGGCGGGGTAGAAGTTTAGCATTTTGCCACATTGTTTTCCCTCCTATTTTGGTCATTATAGTCAATGTTTTTTGGCGTTAGTGACTTGTTCTCTCTTTGGCTTGTGAATGCTGCGCAGTGGCTAAAAAGCATTGTAGTAAACAGATACACCCGCCTGTGGGCCAGTATTTAACACTTGACCGTTCCCACCCCACACACACACACACACACCCACACACACACTCAGGTGTTCACTCAGAAAGGCAGATACATGACCTCGCTGAAACAGACCCGGAAACAAACCAAAATGTGTGTTTATTCCCCCTCAGCACCCTCGCACAGGACCAAAGTTATCTGGGCATAGTGTGTTAAGCATGAGCGTCAGCATCACTGGGTAAAGTGTTGATGGTATGAGAGGGCATGGGAGGGTATTGGAAGGTGTTGGGCAGGGTAGTTAGATGGCAGTAGTGTGCTGTGAGCGAGCATTAGCATCACTGGATAAAGTGGCGAGGGTGTGGGAGGGTAGTTCTGGCAGTAGTGTGTTGTGAGCGAGCATTAGCATTGCTGGATAAAGTGGTGAGGGTATGGGAGGGTAGTTCTGGCATTAGTGTGTTGTGAGCGAGCATTAGCATCACTGGATAAAGTGGCGAGGGTATGGGAGGGTTCTGGCAGTAGTGTGTTGTGAGCAAGCATTAGCATCACTGGATAAAGTGGCGAGGGTATGGGAGGGTTCTGGCAGTAGTGTGTTGTTAGGGAGCATTAGCATCACTGGGTAAAGTGGCGAGGGTATGGGAGGGTAGTTCTGGCAGTAGTGTGTTGTGAGCGAGCATTAGCATCACTGGATAAAGTGGCGAGGGTATGGGAGGGTAGTTCGAGGGTATGGTAGGGTAGTTCTGGCATTAGTGTGTTGTGAGCGAGCATTAGCATCACTGGATAAAGTGGCGAGGGTATGGGAGGGTAGTTCTGGCAGTAGCGTGTTGTGAGCAAGCATTAGCATCATTGGATAAAGTGGCGAGGGTATGGGAGGGTTCTGGCAGTAGTGTGTTGTTAGGGAGCATTAGCATCGCTGGATAAAGTGGCGAGGGTATGGTAGGGTAGTTCTGGCATTAGTGTGTTGTTAGCAAGCATTAGCATCACTGGATAAAGTGGCGAGGGTATGGGAGGGTTCTGGCAGTAGTGTGTTGTTAGGGAGCATTAGCATCGCTGGATAAAGTGGCGAGGGTATGGGAGGGTAGTTCTGGCATTAGTGTGTTGTTAGCGAGCATTAGCATCACTGGATAAAGTGGCGAGGGTAGTTCTGGCGTTAGTGTGTTGTCAGCGAGCATTAGCATCGCTGGATAAAGTGGTGAGGGTATGGGAGGGTAGTTCTGGAATTGGTGTGTTGTTAGCGAGCATTAGCATCACTGGATAAAGTGGCGAGGGTATGGGAGGGTAGTTCTGGCATTAGGGTGTTGTTAGCGAGCATTGGCATCGCTGGATAAAGTGGCGAGGGTATGGGAGGGTAGTTCTGGCAGTAGCGTGTTGTGAGCGAGCATTAGCATCGCTGGATAAAGTGGCGAGGTTATGGGAGGGTAGTTCTGGCAGTAGCGTGTTGTGAGCGAGCATTAGCATCGCTGGATAAAGTGGCGAGGTTATGGGAGGGTAGTTCTGGCATTAGCGTGTTGTGAGCGAGCATTAGCATCACTGGATAAAGTGGCGAGGGTATGGGAGGGTAGTTCTGGCATTAGTGTGTTGTTAGCAAGCATTAGCATCACTGGATAAAGTGCCGAGGGTATGGGAGGGTAGTTCTGGCAGTAGTGTGTTTTTAGCGACCATTATCATCACTGGATAAAGTGGCGAGGGTATGGGAGGGTAGTTCTGGCAGTCGTGTTTTATTAGCGAGCATTAGCATCACTGGATAAAGTGACGAGGGTGTGGGAGGGTAGTTCTGGCAGTAGTGTTTTATTAGCGAGCATTAGCATCTCTGGGTAAAGTGGCGAGGGTATGGGAGGGTCGAGCAGGGCGGATTAGCGGCGGGAATCGCGGCTCCTCTCCGCAGGCTCGCTGTGTGGCCCATCTGCTCTGTGTTTGCTCTCTCAGAGGTGGGAGCTGCGGCCTCATTCACTGCAGCCGGCACTCGGCGCAGGTATTTAATGGCGGATAGAAAACTTCCACCCCGGTACGTCAAACTAACCGCTCTCCTCTTCGAAGCCCTTCTGTTACTGACCAACTCTCAGGGGAGAAGCAGGATGTGCTGCGGCGGTGTACAGGTGGATGGCCGTCTGCTTATAGTTATGTTATTTTGCGGTCTTCTTTACCCAAAGAGACTTACAGTTGATTAATCTAAGCAGGGGGCAATCTCCCCTGGTGCAGTGTGGGGTTAAGGGCCTTGCTCAAGGGCCAAATGGCTGCACTGATCTTATTGTGGCTTACGCTGGGCTTGGGCAAGCAACCCTCTGTATCCTTAGCTACCAGACTGCGGTTAGCTCATTCGTTCAGTATATTCTTTCTACTTGCCGAAATCGTTCGTTTTTGCAAGTATACTGTATCAGTCGGTCGCGGTAGGCATCTATTTGTTTGTCAGTTTGTTAGTTACGTGCCCTTTCACCATTTCTCCTCCTCCAATCTGAACAAAACTTGGAGACATGTTAGCATAGGGTACTCGCCACAGACCTATACTTTTTATGTTTCTATGTCAAAGGTCAAGGTTACACAAAAGGTCGAAAATCCAAAAATTTGTTTCTAATTAAGCTAGAGACTTGAAACTAACGCTTTTTCATCTTCAGTTCTTTTCATCAACACATTGTGGTTCTAGAGATTAGGGGTCGTCATTTTTTAGATTTTTGCCAAAATAAATTTAGTTTGATACTGTTGTTTAGACAATATATTTCTTTTCACCTTTTAAAATTTTGATTTTAGCCAGTCTTTGTTCTAAAAATGACCTTTCATTTTTTGTTTTCTACAAAATAGCAAAAATCCTGGATGAATGTCAAAATTCAAATTGGGGGTTGTGGAGCTCCACTGATTTCAGTGGCCAGTATTATAGTAACATCGCTTAGTTAAGAATGCTGATCACATTCACGATCTTGCACCGTAAAGCGTTCAGTGGATTTCATGGTTTGATACTTCTTGGAGGGGCGGGAATTAGAACTGTCGTTGAAAGCCCCTCCCACCTCATACATCCTCAGCCACTTCCCCGCCTTCAAGGTTTCCTGTGGTGTGGCCACACCCACCCCTCTCAGTCCCACTGGCCAGCTCTTTAAGGGCCACGCCCCTCTTCAGCAGCAGGGCTCCTGCTCTGCTTCCTCAAGGAGGGGTTGGGAGGGGGGGGGTGCGCAACCCCAGAATCTACTCGTCAGTTACTTTCACTACGGCGGTAGCTTATCGGCACAAGGACAGGCACCCGTTTAAGCCTTTGCCCGGGGCACCTAGTCGGTGATACTCCGCCGAGCGGTGAAGTGTGTTGCTGCTGGAGGGCTGGGGAAGGGTGGTGTTTGTGAGTGAGATGAACATCGCGGTGAAATGGATACTACACGGTGTAGGGACAGATTCGTCGATTTGTTTTCGCACGTCTGAGAGAGGGCTTATGCCCAAAAGGTCACATGGTAGTCTTAAATGTTACAGAAGTCATTTAATCCTTATGTTTAACCTTTTTTTCACGTCAGTCATCCATTGCAGTTGTCTTTTCTTAATTGTTTTGTTTCAAGCTTTTGGCGTTTGCAGTTTTGCCACATTTTTTCCAATGAAGAAAATGGTAATGTTGGCACGGCCATAGCGCAGGGCCGTTACTCGTTGAAGGGCCAATTTTCGCACGAAGGCAGGTTAACTGGTTTTCATTCAAGGTAGTTTTGGGAAATTATCTGCCTGTGTTCAGTAGGAGATGTGATTAGGTTTACTGAGGTTTGTTTTGCAAAATGAAGAACTGAGGAAGAGATTTGAGTTTAGTAAGTAATTATATTGTTAATTCTCTCAATGCAGTGGTTTGGGCAGGAAGGTTGGCCACCTTATTTGTCGAATTCGTTGTTAAATTTGTTTTTCTATTCATCTCTGTGCAAGCTTCAAAATGCTTAAGCACTTGTAAAAAAAAATCATAGCATTTCAGGATGTTTTAATTAAATATTTCAGGTTTTTTAGTGGAACGAGGCGAACGTTAAAATGTTGGCGATGTACGAAGGAGCCTTAGCCTGTAAATAGAGGTGTTGGGGTGGGTCAGATGGCGAGAATATCAGTGTCATTTGTGTTTTTACCCAAATAAAACCCAGTTCCAGGTGTGAAGATTGTAGCAGGTGCCAAAGACCTCATCTCCCTCACACCCACTTCATGTGTCATCCTTTTCCTCCTGAACTTTATTTCAACTTTCCTCTTTTTCTTTCGTTTCTTTTCGAGTCACACAGTATTTTTTTGGGAAATATTTACTTTGCTTGTGTTTGTTTATTTCTGTTTACTTTTATTTTCCACATTGTTAACATGTTTATTCTTTGTTTCTCCGTTTTTTTTGTTTGTTTGTATGTGTCACTCAGTACCTGCAGATGAAATGGCCCTTACTAGATGTTCAAACAGCAAGTCTTCAGAGCAGACAGACCCTCAAAGATGCTCGCTCTCCTTCGCCGGCTCACATCGTTGTAAGTAACGCTAGTCATTATGTCTACCTTTTTCTTTTTTTCGCCTGCTTCTGTCTTTTGTTTTTTTGCCCCCTTCCTGTGTTACTTCCCTCCCACGCAACCTTTGAGTGATCGACTTGAACGTTTTCTGTCGAGCCACTTTTGTGATGTCACAGTAGAGGTGCGCCCTCTCGCCCATCCCTCGGCCAATAGAACACGGATGTTGAATCGGTTAGTTTTCATAAATTTGTACTAGTGCTTTTTTTTTTTTTTTTTTTTTTTTTTTTGAGCTTCAGAAAAACATTGCATTCTGGGAAAATTCCGCTGCAGCCTAGAGCGACTCGGGCCCCTCCCCTGTGAAGAAGGTAATAGGAGTCGGCTCTCAGTGTTGCATAGACTCAAGTCTGGCTCAGGACGGGAGCTGGTCACGCTCCCGCGAGTTACTTCCTCCTTCCTTAATAAGGAGCCTGTAGGCGGGCGACGGCGTGTACCTGCTGAACCAGGTAATTAGGTGAACAAACTTGGGAGCCCGTCCCTGCTAATAAAGATGACCTCCTGCTCTCTGGAATGTTTATTCTACTTTTACGAGCGTGACTCGGGTCAGATTAGTGGGCTGCCTTGCTTAGCAGTTTATGATTTTAAAAAAAGTATTTGTCCGGAGGGGCGAAGCTGACAAGCGTTCGCTCTCGAGACGCTGAACACGACGTATTCGGTGGGAAAAACAAGCGAGATTGAAACTGAGGACATTTGTGTGTCTTCTTTTTTTGACTGATTTCGGTTGTACAATGGATGAAAATACCAATAAAGAGAAAAGCATTTTTTGGCATTTGTTGGGTTTTGTGGTTTAGATGTTTCATAACATCTATGAAAGAGTGAAGATAGTGGTTTTCAGTGCCTTTAACTATTTCATAACTTTTGGGTGAAGCTCCGTGAATTATTCTTAACCAGAGAAATATTTCTTTTGGAATAAAAAAGTTGCATTTTAGAATGTTGGGTAAATTAGAATTTATTGAATTGAGTGTTGGCCTCAAGTAATTCAGAAATAATTTCTTTTCACTTTTTATGATTTTGGATTGCTTGGATTGTTACATTAGAGGTGGATTGCCTCCATATTGAATGGGTCTCAGTTTGCTGCTCTGATTTTGATGAAGGCAAACTTTGAAAACAGACAAATAAAAGCGCTGCAGGTGTTTGTCAGTTTGATATGAATAAAGCTAAAAATAACCCCGACTGTAAAGTGTTATTATTTGAAATAGAAACCTGTCATAAGTTGCGCGATACGCCACTGCGGTGCTGATGTGTTTCGTAATAAGCAGAAAGACAAAGGAAAAAATGACAAAATGTGATGAGACTGTTATATTTTTGCGTCCGGGGGCTGTAATGGGCCAGCCTACCTGGTTATTTTAGGATGAAATAAGCAATGAGAATAAAGAAAGTTATTTTCTGGAACTGTTAAATGATGAGCCATAGGCAGGTAACAGGCAGGTAAATATTTAAGTTTTATCCTGTGCGGAGTTACTGTTATAAACGCTTATCACGTTTTATTTTTATTGCTTCTTGCAAACGGGCGTTTTGTAAGTCGGGAGTTGGAAGTTGCCCCCAATTGACAGACTGTTCCGTCGCGCCTTCGTCCCGACGTGGTGTGTGGTATTGCTGCTCGTTAATGATCGTTTAATTGCTCGTTTTGAGGTAGTTTCCTGGGGTCATGTTGAGAAGGTGCTGCACTTGTAACTCTGTGAAGGGGCGGGGAGCAGGACAGGAGGTTGGGAAGTTTTGGACAAGTCGAAAACTCATTCATTTTGCAGAATTGAACTTGAAGCGTATCGCGTATTGTCTCTTTCTTGGAGAGTTTACGTCTGTTTGATTTGCCGTTGCAGCGGTTTGCATCATGCTGTGTAGCCTGTCGGAACCTTCTAGCGATTTATCTGGCCTGGGATTGTAGGGGGGACACTGGAGGGTTCAGGGGTGCATATGGGGGGTATTTGCGTTCGTTTCTGAGGATCTCCCTTAATTGCCCCAAGGGAAGACCTCTCCCTGCCGTCAGATAATGCCCCTATTTATTGCCCCCCGCTCCCCGCTCCCTCACATGTTCCCCCGCCTGATAATAAACTCCAGGGTAAACAGTAGCCTTTTTTTCTGTTTTCCTTTCGAATGGGAGAAACGGGACACCTTGACCTTTTCGAGCGAAGAATGTGCATCTGAACTGGAGCGATAAGGCAGCACTGATAGCTGTGGGAGATAAGGAGTGAGATCCGAAGTTCAAGTGTCTCTTAATGAAGGCGGAGAGATTGACAGACGGGGAAGAGCAGGTTTGAGAGAGAGAGGGAGAGAGACGGGGGAATCGAGCAGGATTAAGGAGACCAAACCCGACCAGAAGATGTTATGTTGAGGGCCATTCTTTGAGAAGTGAACCAAAATGTCACGCACGTGACCAGATGTCATCAATAAAGAAATACTTTGAAAATTAATGTAAGGTATCAAATTTATTCCTAGCTATTTTCCATACCCCAAAACTATGAACATTCTAGATTTTTCAACTTCGCAGAGTTTTTGAAGTCAAATGGAGTTGACGAAAAACCTGTTTCCGTGTGAAGGTACACACCTGACCAGTCGTATTTGACCTCTGACCTTAAGTAGTTAAAGTTAATGAAACAAATAAAATTTTTACTTGATAGACTTGGATAAGTAGTGCTCCTGTATAAGGTCCACAATCATGAACCTCCAATGCTTTTGTAATTGGAGGAGATTTTTTCTACTATTTGTTACATTTTTGGTCACACGTGACTAAGAATGACTCTGGAGGGCAGAATTGGCTGTGAAGGGACTTGAATGCGACCGTTCCTTGACCAGACGTCTAGTCCCGGCACCTGCACCTCACACCCTGCTTGCTGCTCCCAAATCTGCTCCCTTCCGTTGTGCTGCATACCTTAATTTGTGTAGCCCTCCTATCACCTCTTCATTACTAATGCCCGACAGGACCGGAGCGAGGTTTGTGACCGCACACAAGTTCACTTACCGCACACGACTCTTTGTGCTGACCTTCGGACTAATCGAGGTCTCAAATCATTATTAGGTTTGGGGAAACTCTCCGTGCAATTTTTCTTGCAGAACGCTGTCGTTTCCAAAAATCGTAATTCTTACACCCGCTGTGGCAGTTTTGGTTTTGGACCCTGTCGTTCTTGTAATATTTTAAGACCGCAGAGCTAAAAGTACTTCGGTCACATTTGGGACAATTCGAGCTCCGTATAAAAACATGCTGTGTTTGTGTAGCCAAGGCTATAAATGAAGACCCCAGGGCTAAAAGTACTGAAGTCACAATACGTGCATTCTGACAAAATTGAGAAAATCGACTTGGGAAAGTTTAAAAAAAAGCATTTACTAATTCTTGCCTCATGGTGTGTGAATGTGACTAAAGTACCTTTAGCTCTAGGCCCTTCATTTGTTGTTTGTAAAAACAAATGCAGTGAAATTTAGTGTTTACATTTTGAAATAAGTGGGAAAAGAGGACTGAGGAGTGTGTAGCAGGAGAGTAAACACAGAAGTTGTGCAGAAGTGTGTGGGACCCGCACTCGGCCAATCACTGCGGGCAGGGGGTGGAGCTGGGAGGACCTCCCCTGAGCGGAGTGACAGGTTTTGACGCGAAGCAGCGCGGTGCTGTCGCTTCCGCTATTCAGACTGTGACCCCCGCGCACAATGGGGCTGGCAGCATTCCTGCACGCTCACACCGCACAACGAGCAGGTGTGCGATTCGCCACACCCCCCTCGCCCCGCGCCCGGCCTCCGTTATGGGAACAGGCCCCTCCTGAAACCGCCATTGGGTACAAACTCAGCCGCGATCACAGGACAGGTCCTCCTAAAGGCCGTTTACACGCTGTGACATAATTTTGAGAGGTTTTGCCCCCCCTCTGCCTCCGCTTTACGTGAGAAGCTCGGATGGGCTTCTGTGGTTTCTCACCTTGTGATTGGGGGGGTCAGGACCCACGTTTCTTACGCTGATTACGGTTCCCTTGTTTTTTGGGGCACAGTGGTCCCTAGAACGTTTTTGTTTTTTGGTTGGTAAATTTTGGACAGGTTAAATTTCGCAGACCAGGATTCGTCTGATAATCTGGGATTTAAGGGCGTTTGACGCCTGTTGCACCCCTGATCCTGGATCAGTCGCCCGTCAGAAAAGAGTTTGGGTCGGGTCAGAGGTGGGTTACCGTGAGCTGATCTGTCAAAACACTCTCTGTTCTGGCCTGACGCACACTGAACATTTAAACTCATTTCACCTTGGCTTCTGAATATGCTGCATTAGATTCCTGCGTGAAATGAGCTTGACATGGCGAGTTGTCTGCGCAAATTGGAGTACAGATTTACCCAAACTTACTGCCTGACATTCATTAATCTCACCTATTTTCTAACTTGAGTTTTGTTCAAACAAGAATCTGTGAATCCCTTCCCAACTCTCACATCCCTACTGATCAAGTAATTCTTTTTCTAGGTTTTTAAAAAAAAAAAAAAAATTCGACTGGCTGTGGTAGGTTGTTTAGCATTAGCATTGATGGATGCAATTAGCAGCAAGGCTTTCATAAATTCGTAAACTGAACTATATGTCAGAATGGATGAATCCAATGCATTTGGTTGCCAAAACAACCTTATCAAGACCTCAGCACCTGGATCAGGCTGTCAGAAGCCTTGTCTCTCCTCACGTGAGGGTGAGTGATTCCAGCAGTCGAAAATGACCCAGCTGTTGAACCGGCGCTACTGTACTTCGATCTGCTAGTTCCGTTGACCTCACCCCTCCCAGTTAAGGAAATGGAGTAAATAAATGAGTGTAAAATGTAAAGTAAAATAAAACTGGCCTTCGCAGCCTGCCTGGAGCTACATGCTGCTGTGTGTCAGGTTTTAATGATCGCTGTTAAAATTGACATGCTGGGAACTGGGGCAGAGACCGAAAAAAAAACAAAAAAAAAAGTGCTTCCCGAGGAGTCTTGTTCGGCCGGACAATGTCTCCTTTGTTTTCCTGGCCATTCACTGGCTGCAGGCAACGGGGAGCGTTAACCGCTTCCTGACCGTAGCGGAGAGGCCGCGTGTGCCGGTGTAGAGACTGCAGCGAAAGGAAGGGAAATGGACAGGGAGAGAGAAGGTCGTTGTGTCGCATGACCGTGGAAAGTATGGGGTCAACTGCAGTACTCAAGAAACTCGTCGGCCATCTTGTCTCAGGTAGTGACGGTGTTGCTGGAGGATTCAAAGTTCTAGCTTCAGAATTGGGGGTGTGGCCAAAGTTTGATGGAAGGATGCGGTTACGAATTGGCAGCCATAATTTCCCTTCGTGGTTTGGAGAGGGACCCGGTCAAGGACTGAGTTTTTTTTGTTTTGTGTTTTTTGTATCATTATTTTTTGGTGCACTCGAGGCTGCGTGTCTCCTTTAGAGCGGTGCACCTGGGCTGTGCTGATAATGGCAGTGAGGGGCCTCGCCATACAGAAGCCTCGAAGCTATTAATGAGCGCGCTCAGTCCCGCCCCCCCGACCAGACGCTAACTCAACTCTGCAGCCCCTCTCCGTCTTTCTCTCTCTCTTTCTCTCTCTCTCTCTCTCTCTCACACCCCCCCCCCTTCTTGCTCTCTTGTTCGCGGACTCCGCCCTTTGTTTAGCAGAACAATGAGGCATGAGTAGGCCCTGGTTAAGGGTGTTGACGGTGTTGTGTTACCCTGAATGACCACACGCATGACATCATTTGGCCTGACTGGTGTGGAGTAGGTAACGGTTAAAGATGGGCCTGAGGGGTATGGAGGGATAGGGTGGGGTGGGGGGGGTCTTGACAGCGTGCCGCGTGGCATTTATAGTTGTCGGCCGGCAAGTCTGTTTACTTAAAGCCGTTTGAAGCGGCTCTCGATCGAAAGCGTCTGGAGAGGGGATTCGCCGCGTTCGATTGCAGTCCCAGGGGGCGATCTTTCTCTGTCTGGCACCTGAGCGGTAACGAACCCTGCTCCTGGCGATCTACCGTCCTTACGCTGTTAATTTGACCCAAATTGAGCACAACCGTCCCTTAACCATCAGCTCATCGCAAATTCCCACAGCCGTTGAAGGAGTTGAGCTTTGTTGCTGTTTGACTGAACTGCTCCTGACTGCTGACTTGAGGCTGTTCTATACTTGTAGGCTGTGCCTGTCAACAGTGTTCGATGACCAAAATGATGTTCGAGAGACATAATAAAGTGTCGCCCTATGTCGTCTTGTACCTGTCGAATGTAATGCCCCTGACACCATCATCGGTTGTCTTACAATTTCATTGGCTGGGTAGACCGACGGTTTGGTGTTTGTCATGCATATAGAAATTGGATACAGTAGAATTCACGAAAAGATTGGTTGGTTATGATTGTAAAGAAATAACTGTAATTACCATGGAGATGACTGTTTGCACCACAGACACCGTCTGACACTTTGTTTAACCAAAAAATAATCTGTATTGTCCAAAACTTTTCTGAAGTGTAAAACTGCCTTCAGCTGCGACATAGGCTCTCGAAACCTTT
>CM056200.1:116437885-116450385 GCA_029692085.1 Gymnothorax javanicus
CTAGATATTTCGTGACTGATTGGCCGAGACTGTTGAAAATGAGTTTCTATCCTTGTTTTTGTTTGTTTGTAGTTTTGGATTGTTGGTCAACTTGATAAATTGATTGTTTTCTGCAATAAATTGTCCCGCCCTCTCACAAAATGGCCTCCACCCCTTTGCCCGATGTCTGTGTTACTTGCTTCCATTTGTCAAAGTTGGGTAGCCCAAGTTCAGCTCACGTCTCGACAAACGGGCTTGAGTCGCGCCTTCTCTGACCTTTCACCTGCCCTTTTGCATGGTATGACGGCTAAAAACATGTAAAACCTGGGTTAGTCCGGGCTCCCGGCGAGGATTTTCTCGCGTGTTTTTCCATTTGTAGCTTTGTGCTCACACTTGTGTGTCCGTACGCTCCAGCGTGTGTGGTGTTGTGGTGCCAGTTGTGATGTCAGTGTGAGGTGGGGGTTAGAGCATAGAGCTATCTGAACACCTCCACTACCTGCCCAGTGTGTCCGTCTGTCCCTTAGCGCCACCCTTTCCTCTCAGACCTCAAACCACATCTCGAGTATGCAGTCATGTGTTGTTTTAGTGAGTGTCATATATAGAGGATTTTGGTGTATATTTATATTTTTATGAGTGGTGAAGATTAAAATTATTATTGTTGCAGATGAGTTGCCCTAACTGAGGGTGGCTGTGTCTCCAAAATCCTTTTCCGATTGGCCTTCATGGGGGAGGAGGGGGTGTGCTCATGGCTCCCCCTGCTGGATACTACAGGAACTGCTCATGACTGTCACATCTGTCTGTAATGACATATGATCAGGTTGTGGAAAAATGTGTGGCGTAATCTCTTGCTCTGCACTTTGTCTTTTGCTGACGGACCTGAAAGAAGTTTTCCCTCCCCTGGCAGAGCTCCCTTGTGCTTCACGTTTGGTGTTATTCCCCGTGGGCCTCGGGGACGTGGGAAGTGCCCGAAATGTAGTGGTGCTTCAGCGTCTCTGCACTGCAAAACTTGTTTTGACAGAACTCCAGGTGTCTCATTGTGAAAGCTCGCTACGCTTCAGAAGATTCACCAATTAGCGTACGGCCCGGGGGGAGTGAACTGCAGTCTGGGCAGTGGGGGGGGCAGCTGGGGGGCTTAAATGCAGAACTCTGGACAGTGAAGTAGTGAAAGGGGGGGGGGGATTTCGGGTAAAGTGATACTGGCCCCCTCTTAGGGAGCTGTAACGCTAGCGTCTTGGGAAAGTTCGGCCACAGTGCTGTGTCCGGCTGGGGACTTCCAGAGCAAGGGGGGGGGCGAGATTCTGCAGGGGGCCTAACCCCCCCCCCAGCACCCCTCTGAGATAAATGCAGCAGCCTAGCACTGACGCAGCGCTGTGGTAATGTTAGGAGAACGTCACGTGTCGCAGAGTTCCAATGGTTTGTAAAAATATGCAGTTTCAATCACCATCACGCCCCCCCCCCCCTTCCCCTGCCTTTACACTGTTGCCACGCAGGGAACATTTGGCGTCAAGTCAACTCTTGTGGAGTTAAATTAACTCGTACTGAATCAAATTCAGCCCTCTCTTGCTACAGTGGGATCAAATTGTCTCTGTAAGAGTTAGTTTTAGCTCTAAACATTTTACTGGGCCTGGTCTCAGGTGCCATCTTGTGCTGCATCTGGTCTGTTTTTATGCTCCTCCTTTGTATGAAGTTTTGTCCTGTTTTTGAGACCTTGGGGGGATTATATTCCTGTCTATTTTTTTTTTTTTTTTCTTTTAATTTCACCTGTCCCTCTCGAGCATCACTCCCACAGTTAGGATGGAGCTTTGATTCGCTGTTCCCTGATAGGAAGGCCTGAAGTTTTCTTTGTGTTTGTGTGGTTTTGTTCTGAAACTGCCCTCCCTGCAGGGTGAAAGGATTTGTAAAAGTAGTCGATTTGTTTGTTTGAAATGGCGATTAAAAAGAAAGAAAACTATGTTGTATTAATGCTTTTGAGAAAGAGTAATTTTCTGTGCAAACTCTACAGTGTATGGGAGTGTGATGGGGTCCTCAAGAGCTTTTTTTTTTTTAATTGAACGGGCTATTGTATAATGAACATGGGTGCTAAGAAAAATCAATTTTCCCAGTGGCTGGCGGTCATGTTATCTTGCCTGAAAACATGATAAAGTGTGTTGACATCTGACCCTGATGTTAATGCTGCGGTTCACTCAGAGGCTACTGTCAGTTGTTTGGCCATTATCAACCCTGAAGCGCACACACGCTAGAATTACAAAAATGATGAAGATGACATTATGCTAAATGCTAATGCACGCAGTTTTTATCTAGAAATGGGCCCATCGGTTTATGGCGAGGATTACGACAGGGTTTCTCGCATCACCACGGTGTGTGAAGAGTTGTTTACTAAAGAAATGTGCTCATACCCCTTAAAAATAAGTATGCATATTTTTATATGTCCTTGTGTGCTGCGTTGGCTAAGCTGTCGAGCTGCCCTGACTTAGGTTTGCCGTGAGCTGTTGGAGCGTGTAACACGGGGGACCTATATCTACACTAGCGGTTTGATTTTGAATAGGACACTTTTGAGTGTGTTGTGAGTACGCCCCTGTACTCGACCCTGAGCCTGGAACAGGTCAAAGGTCACGGCCTCATGCACAGTTGCTTGTGACTAATGCTCAAACATTGAGATTTGTATGCATTGAGGCAGTGACACAATGTTAAAGTCTTGCAGTTCCTTTGTAGTTCACTCCATATAGATGAAGATACAAATGCTAGCATTCCACTTTAAAGTATTTACATTCATGTATTTACTCTACATCCATGCGGAATAAAGCATTTAAACAATGCAGCCCTTAAAAATGGTTTCTGTCCAAACACTTATGCACCTCCCTTTACAGCACAGTTGCTCATATACTAGATCAGTTTGACTGCGCATCTCAGAAATCGACAGGCAACGGGTGACAGCGAAATCTTGTCACATCGATGCCTCGTCAGCAGGGAGCTGAGTGGAAGTGGTGCATTCTGGGACTCCATAAACAAAAAGCCAGGCAAAATAAATAAGTACCAAGTTCTCCAAAGTATTTCCGACAACAGGGATTTGGGGAAGAAGTGAAAACTGTCAGAACGAATCTGGCTCGTCATCCATTATTAACATTATCTAAACATACTATCTGTGTATTTATGCTCATTTGTCTTGTTAACATCCTCTTCTTAAGCAAAAGAAATAAATATGTAATAATGGAGTGGTGCATCGCTGTGGTGCGCGAGTGACAGTTGGTGGGGTGTGCAGTTTTTTTTTTGGCGGGTTTTTTTGGACGTGCTGCGCGTTGCGTATCCTGTCTCATTAAGGCGCGGTGTAACGTCGTCGAAAAGGACACTTTGAACGTCGGGGGCCTGTTATCTCTAAATATGCCCCGTCTCTGTAACGACACACGGCGCCCGAGCAACTTTTTCTGACGCGGGCACTAAAAGACTAGAATATTCTATCGAGGCCTCCTCTCTCTTGTGCTGACGCTCCCTCATTTTCCCTCTTTCCCTCTCTCTTTCCTCCCTCTCTACCTCTCGTGGCGTCGAACATCTCCTGAAGCCCGGGGAGTAAACAGTTTGTGATTAGGCAAAGTGACTGGAACTCAAACTTGTGTTTAAGCGGCAGGGGACGGGAATCCAGCTCGGAATTAGAGGCAGTGGAGGTTTAGCAGAAGTATGTCTCCCTCACTCACTCGCTCTGCTCTCTTTCTTTTTCTCTCTCTTTCGCTCGCTACCTTCTCATCCCCCTCTCCGCTGCGTGACGTTGAAGTTTCTGGAAAGCCGAGAGAATAACGCAGCTTGTGATTTGGCAGGCGACTGGGGCTGGTGTAGCGAGGGATTGTAATGGTGTTAGCATTAGCATTAGCGGCGGTTGGAGTGGATCAGCTGTCTTGTGATTGGCTGAGTCTGGGCCTAACTTTGAGCAGTACTCTTATGTGTAGGAATTTCGATAGATTGTGTCTTCGCTGTGTCACGCGCTTATAGATGTTTATGTCCTGACAGAGCATGAGCGAGACCGCACAGTCAGACGCTGACGATCTTGTCCCGCTCAGATGTAATTCGCTGTGATGTAATCCCTAGGAAAGTTACCAGACAGAGCTAGAGTGTCAGGTGTGTGGGGGGTTTGGTCACGATGGAGAAAATTGTAGCAGTGCTGTAAAGCTGTATTAACATAGGGCGATTCTGCCCCTCAGCGGTAAGCAGTTATGGACAGCCGTGCCAAAGCACAGTTTACGATGAAGTGTAAAATCTACTTTTCCACACTTATTCTAGGATAGTTGCGAAACTTAGCTAAACATAAGCACACGTCTGATCGCCTACAGTGCAGTGTGTAAGTATTTGGTGGAAACGATTTTGCCTTTCGGCTCTTTACTTCTGCACAATAAGCTCAAAAACAGTAAGAGGAACTTGTGAATTTTAGCTTACGTTTGTGCGTATTAATATCTTTATCATGAACGGAGTAGGAATTGCTTACAACTTATTAAAGTGTCATTGTTCAAAAGCTAATGCATCTCGCTATTAGCAGGGCTGCGGGGTAGAATATCGCGCTGCAGCTCTCGAGCCCGCGTAGTCTCGTGTAGCGATGTGCACTGTGCGGCCATTTTGATTCCGTTAATTTTGTTTTCACCTTTCAAGGATTGGTCTGAAGATGGTCTGCAGGCTGGGGTGGGAGTGAAAGGGTGATTCACAGAAATGAGGCAGGAACATAAAAAAACCTGGTCGCTCTCGGCCCCACTGCCACTGCTCCGTTACCTGATCGCCTTTTCTATGACTACAACTCCCAGAACCCCCCTCTCTCCTTCAGGACCCATGTGCAGCCAATCACAGGCAGGTAAAATCTCAACACCGATGTAATGTTGTGGCAGCACCATTTCTGAGTTATTCACTGATGTGGGATGAGGTGCCTGCCTGTGGTAGAAATGGAACGCCTCCATTTACCTTTCTGACCTGTTGGCGGTTATTTTTTTGGATTCAAAACTAGGGCGAGGGACCCTTTTTACTGAAACTGAGTTCAGTTGCGCTTGACACACTGCATGTTGTATTCTGTGGTCATCTTAATTCCATTCATTGAAAGTTCTCCCTCCTACATCCCTTTTCCTTAGTTAGGTGTATTAATGCTACTGTTAGCTCAGTCGTTCCGCTGTTTTATCTCAGTAACATTTTGATCAGTGGCATTCTTCCAGACTGTGAGCAGTAACTTCATTTTAACAGGGTTTTTGGTAACTCGAGACCTTGAAATGCATGCGAAAATAGCTTAGGACGCACGGTAAACAAATCCAGCCGATTTTTAGGACGCGCATCATTTTTTTTAAAATAAATTTTTGAATCTTTTTCTTGAACCTTCTCCTTCTCTTATCCCTGTTTTGCAAAGCAATCTATGCAAAGGCCCGCCTGTACCCCGGGCCTGTAAAACATCTCACGGACCTCCATCATTGCTACACACACAGGTGGAAAGAAACTGAGATGAAAATTCGGCACTGGGCCAACAGCGGTGGTTGTTGGAGGGTCTACATCCCCTGGATGCTCATCCTGCTGGTGTGACAGTGCAGACCAGAACCAAACAGAAAGCCAGCTTTGTCCCTGATATTCCAAAGCTATACTTACAGTATATGCGAAAGTACAGGACTCTCGATTTCCACACTGGGACCCCCACACAAAATGTTCCTGAGTTCAGAAGCCCTGAGGAACAGAAACGTAATGAAAGCCCTGATTTGAGGCAGGATGCACAGAAATCTTTTCAAACATTATTGATGATGCATGGATTTGCATAGCTGTCGGATCCTCACTCAAAATTTTGCCTCACCCTTTTGTCCCTTTCCACACCATACAGAATGGCCTCTGTAGTCACTTTCGGCCATTTTATCTCAACATTGTATTTTTCTGTCTTTAGTTGGTCTTGTTGACTTTGTGAATTTGCGAGCTTGACCCAGAAGGAGTCGTAACACAGAAAGTGGAATGGGCATCTCATAAACTGCGCTCAGGCTGTAGCCGTGATCAAAAAAAGGTCCATTCAGCTTTGAACTTCTGCTTTTTTTTGTCGGCATCAAAAAAAAATCGATGAGCGAAACTTTCGGAGGCACGTGTTTCACTTTTTCTCCCCCCTGCCCCCCCGATCATTTGTTGGTTAAACCGCTGCAGCACGCAGCGGAGAGGAGGACTTTGGGGAAACGCCGTCGCTCGGGGAATGGAGACGCGCTGCACAGGAAATCGATGGACGGTTGTTTTCGCGCGCGGAGGCGGTGCATGGGGGGAAAAGTTTTTTGAAAATG
This sequence comes from Gymnothorax javanicus, assembly GCA_029692085.1. NCBI lineage: Eukaryota > Metazoa > Chordata > Actinopteri > Anguilliformes > Muraenidae > Gymnothorax > Gymnothorax javanicus. The sequence continues at coordinate 116,444,131 of CM056200.1, forward strand.
ATGGACTGGTTTTGCCCGTACAAAAAGAAACTCCTCAGAATATAAAACAAAACATCCAAGTCTGTCAGGAAAGTCGAAAAGAAAGAAAAGTGGGGAAGAAAGGAGCAGTTTGGCGCGATTCGGCACGGCGGCCGAACTCGCTTCATCCGACTGTGCCGGCGCGTCGGCAGCTGTCTCTCCGCCACGTGTTGTCGCCACCGTTGCTCGTCTTTACTCTGCTTCGGCGCGGTGTTTGTGGTGGTGTTGGGTAACGCTTGCGTTTCAATACGCCAGCAGTGTTTGCGTTTCGCTGTCGGAGAGTGAACGAGCGCCACTGATGGTGTGAGTAACTGCGGCAGGTCGCAGGGTGTGTGCGCTCTACTCGACGAATGCAATGACATCATCATTTACACACGGCGTAAAGGAGGCCCTGAGTGGTTCCTGGATCTGTGAAATTGATAAATGTTGTTCATTTTTCATTTTCGACACGTTGTACCTCCTTTAGGTTGCATGAGTTATAATATAAGGATGTTCACAGATACATAAATTCCTAAGAAGGACTTGCTTGATTCCAAACTAAAGCTTGTTTACTGCGCGTCAAAAAATGGCACCAAAATGGTTGTGATAGCGCACGATGAAAGAAGTTTAGATTTTTTAGCAGAGCTGAAAACGGATATGGAGGCTGTGCTGTGCTCTGAGCTTGTGTGGAATGCATCAGTGCTGCTGTGTACAGTCTGTGCTTATTTAATTTCTGCCAGTTTGCACATGAAGCACAAAAACTACCAACTGGGATCAGTTGTTTTTTTGTGGCCCTTGTTACTTTATGCACAGAGCAATGAAGAGAGCAAACAGAGGCAGTCTCATATGATGGTTTGAAGGGATTTAAAAGTTTTTGTCAAAACTAATGTGATTTGTTGACCCTTAAAAGTGCTTAATTTTTACTCACCATATCCCTACTAATTTGCCGACTAAAATTGAAAGAATTGTTGACCTTTTTAAAGCTGAAATCTGAAACTCCGCTTCATGTATTTTAGGCCTTGTGGAACTATAGCAGTGATTAGCACTTTAACGGTTAAGATAACCTTTACCTTACAATATTCACCGTGAGGACTGGAATGTGGGGGATGGCCAAATCATGAGAAACACTGTCATAAATGCTGAGTTTGTAAAGCCCGCAGCGTACAGTTTTTGCTGATACCGGTTCAGATAAGGATTAGTGCAATTCTGCTGTGATTTTTAGAGTTGCAGTTCTGTGGTTGTGAGCAACTGTCAGTTTGTCTGTCTGTCTGAGGCCCCTGATATGTGGCCACTTTTTTTTTGCTGGTTTTTTCGGTGTCTGGCATGTGCCATTATCATAATTGTTCCTTTTAAAATTATTCAAAAAAATTTCTCCACTTTTGTGACCTGTGCTCCAGCAATTCAGGCACCAACTACTTTGTTCTCTTGAAACTCGAGCAGAATCCTCATCTTGTTTAGGACACTAACTTCGCAAAGTGGCGCTAGACCTCCCAATTGGAATTCAAATTAATTGGAATGACCTTTGTAGATACTTTTGTAATTGTGGTTTAGAGACTTACAGCTTAAAGCCATTTTTCAGGGCTGTTTCTGATATTTTGTCCACCTCGAGTATTAGCTCCTGTTTCCCTGCTAATTGTAGGATTTGCAGTGATATTCCTGGAAAAGCTAATATGCCAATAGCGCCACCGTGAGGGCTATCTGATGCGGTTTTTTTGGGCTGTTTTTGCTGTTTAAGCCCTCTCAAAGCGCCCCCTAATGAAAAGTATTATTTTATTTTTGTAATGCATTTTACTGACGTTCTCACAAAACGCATTTACCGAGTCTTTTCCGCTGAGAGCGTAGAATCAAGCTGTGTGTACACTGCAAAAATGACTCCTTAACCCTGTGAAGAGGCGCTGGAGAGAGTTAGCGGGAATAGCGATCAGCTCGCCAGGGTACTTCACGCAGCCCTGGGCCATAAATATTGGCCCTCTGAAGGAGGAGGTGCCAATGAGGGTAACGCCGGGGCAGCGAATCACACATGATCTGCTCCGCGCTCCCACGCGCCCACCGTTCGCTAATCGATTGTGTGTTTTTTTTTTTTTTTTTTTTTTGCCGCGTGACGGGGAGTTGGCGGTTAGCAGGCTGCCATCAGCAAGCTATCCCAACGGGGCCTGTGGTTTTACACAGGCAGCCCTGCTTACCTCAGTTTAACCGGACAAATTCATCACTAATCAATTAATGAAGTTAATGAATAATCAGTTAATGAATTTCCTGTGGACCAATTCCCACGGTGAACTGGCTCTGGTTTCTGATTTGCTGAGGCTTTGATTATGCTGTACGGTGCTGAAGTATTTAGACGGTCACTGCGCATGAGAGCAGCAGTAATGGTGTAGAAGTTTCTGATATCCATGTTAATACTGTCAAATTAAAGGTGAACATTCACACTTCAGCATCAGTTTGTCGTTTCACTTCACGCGTCACTTTCCTCATTTATAAAGGTACAGACTGCTGCCTATTGCCAGACTAAAGGCCAGTTTTCCTCCTTCAACGCTGAGATCATTTTTACTGTAAGGTGTGGCACGCTTCCCATTTTTACCGTATTCTTTTGCAAGTTTCACGCGGGCAAATTATCCCGCCGTTACTGAGCTCAACATTTCATGTAGTGAGGTGAGGGAATGTGTAATCCCTACGCTTCACGAGGTCGCGTGAATGAACCTGCCACCCCGCAGTGGGCTTCTCCAATCCTTCTAGAACTTTCCGCCTCACAGGGACTCCTCACCCCTGGGGTTCTTTGGAGAAGCATTGCCGATTTACTTTGTTTTTCATTCTTTTTCATTTCTTTCCGTCAATTTCCTTTTGAAAGAAATTAAGTCTGCGAGTTTCCTCGTCAGAAGAGAACTCTTACTTTTTTTTTTTTTTTTTTTTTTTTAAGCTGTCGAAGAGCGACAAATGGAGCGATAGTTATCAGTAAACAGTGCAGTGGCAGTGCACATGGCTTGTTTTTGCGGTTTGGGGAGGGAGGGTATAGTGCGGGAAGAAAAAAGTAGCATTTTGTGTGGCGATGAACGATACTGGGGGCTTGCGCTCGTGTTGTCTGGTGGTACTTCACTCTGGTTTCCTGATCTGCTGGGTCATGCGGAAGATCGATTTATTTACCTGTCCCTATGTTCTCCATACATCTACTGTTTCTCTTACTTCACTTCCTGGAGCAGTTGCATAAGCTTAGTTTGAGATGAGTTTTGGCCTTAGACTTGTCCGCCTGTTGCATGAATTAAGACTGACATAATTTGGGGTAGGAAAGTTAGCCACCTCTCCTGCTGGGTAAGCCTGAGGTGAGAGCTTTGTTGCTATGGTAACAACCATTTAGAATTTAAGTTACAAGACTTAAACTAGCACTTAGCATTCACAGAACTCACTGCTTATTACGAATTACAGGGGGGAAATGTCGATGTAATTTATGGTCTGAAATGGGTAGTTTGCTTGGCTTTCAAGACTTTTTGCCTTTGCCTTTGGGGCATGTTCGATTTATTTTTAAAAATTGTTGTTTATTTACCTAACAGAAAAGTATTGGAGCTTAATTTCTAATTGTTCTTTATATTGGTTTTAATTTTTAGCTATATTGGGGTTCTTTTTTTGCTCTGACCAATTCATCCAAGTTGCTATGTTGCATTTTGGCTCGGGCATTGTGACTGTGTTTTTACCTCCGCCAAGGAGGTTATGTTTTTGCTTCTGTTTGTTGGTTGTCGAAATTGACAACCATGTCACTCTGTTCCATTAGTCTGTCTGTTTGTTTGCAGGATTTCTCAAAAACGGCTCCATAGATTTCAACCAAACTTTGCAGGATGTTAGAACAGCACAAGAGGAACAAGTGATTAAATTTAGGCACATCTAGGCCAAAGTTCAGCTGAGATATAGTCCAAAGTACAAATCTAGCTATGCTGGCGGAGATTTGAAGTCTCGAGTCAGACACCAGACCAATTCGACAACGGTCCCACTAGGCGGGAGTCATTTGTTTATTTATTTGTTTGTCTGTCTGTTAGCAGGATATCTCAAAAACGGTTGCATAGATTTTAACCAGACTTTGCAGGATGTTAAAGTAGCACAGAAGAAACAAGTGATTAAGTTTTCGCACATCTACGCCAAAGTACAGCTGAGATAAGAGCGAAAGTTCAAATCCAGCTATGCTGGCAGAGATGTGGGCTCTTGCGAGTCCAACTCTAGTTTATAACTTTTGCAGAGGTGGCTTTCCCAGTCATTGATGGTTGAGGTCTGCTTTTGAAAGGAAACCAATCACAGGCCCATGCGTCTCTCTGAAGCAGGGAAGGCCTGGGGACTGCAACACCAGCAGGAGTTATGGAGGGAGGTGCCGACCCCACAATATTGGCAGCTGGCCTTTCCTGTGTGCGTTTCATCCTGTGCTTGTGTTCGTTTTCTAAACTGAAATCCCCCGTATAAAGTCTCCCGAACTGTAAATATACGGTAAGTTGAGACCGCTGTTGCACAGCGCTCTCTTAAAGCCATTTACTCTCTCCGATATTTAGTTTTTACCTCCGCGAAGGAGGTTATGATTTTACCCGTGTGTGTGTGTCTGTCTGTCTGTTAGCAGGATAACTCAAAAAGTTAGGAACGGATTGGCACGAAATTTGGTAGGATGATTGCTGGTAGTTGAAGGATGAGTTGATTCAATTTTGGAAGCGATCCGAAGCCTATTCTGGATTCTAGCTCTGGACGAATTTAAACCTGAATAGAATGATTGTCCCTCATGTAATGAGCAGATTGTCATGCAATTTCAGCATTATATAGAATCTAAGCTAATGTAGAATTCATTATAGTTGTTGGTGATCAGGATAATATTCTTGTAGACCCAGAACCAATAATACTGACGTATGGTGTGGCAGAGGTATGCATTCTACAGCGCTCCCTTCTAGTTTCATTAGCCCGCTTGGCCAAAAGGCCCAAGGGGCTTATGCTATGCTCGGGGTCTTTAGTGGTGGTCTGTCCTGCATGCATGCGTGCGTAAACTTTTGGCTTGTCAGCACTCTAGCGTCTTCAGTTTTTCGCAGATCCTTTCCATATTTCATGTGTGCATATGTGCTCATAAAGGTCTAGACCAAGTTCGATTTTGAGCTGAATGGGACCGATACTTTAGCCAGTAGGGGGCGTTCCATTTTGGCCATTTTGGCCAAGTGGGCGCAGTGGCTTTGCCACTATTTTTTTGTTTTTTTTGCCTCTCTGGGTTTGAATCTCCATGCTGCTGATTGGTCTCAGTCAGCTGTTGGGCACATTCTCTTTGACCTGCTGTGGCCTGACATCTATTTATTTATTTATTGATTAATTTATTTGCTTATTTACAGTACCAGTCAAAAGTTTGGACACATTTTGCTAATGTCACAGCACTCTGTTTTTAGAGACATTTAAATGGCTTAACTTCTCTATATAATCTCAAATGGAATCTGGTAAGAGGTAAACTGTCAGAAGTTAAGAGAATAATTTACTTGTTTGAATAGTGTCCAAAATTTTTGAATTTTCAAAGAGGCCATGTTTTGCCAAGTAAGCAGACAAACAAACTCTGTCCATTTTCCAACAGCCAAATTAAAGAAAAGCTGTTTTGGAATTTATTGGGCAAAAACGTCGATGAAAAGCTCACCACAAGTGCAGCACATCTTTGGGAACTTAGACGGTTGCTCAGCAGCAAACTCTTTACAGCCATATAACTGCTCTTAGAAAAAAAAAAAAAAAGAAAGTGAGTATGCTCTGTAAATATGACAGAAAATGCTGGTTAGTTTGATGGCTTTAAGAATTAGATTTTTTTTTTTTTTTTGCAAAATAAAGGGTGCCTATTTCTTTATTTAACGTGTCTTGTTAGAAAAAATGTGGGTGTGTCCAAACTTTTGACTGGTACTGTACTTATTTAACTTTTCTCTTTATTGTTCTTACACTGCTGTTAAACTGCTTTTTGAATCATCTAACTTTAATTATTACAGTTGTGGTGAAATACACGAGCTACATGGGGTTTCCTGAGTAGGTCTGTTTAATTCATTTTTATTTACCCACTCATTTACGTGTTAGATAGATGCATTTATTTTGTGTCCGTCTGTGAGTTCATAGCCGGTCTCTGCAGTACTGTGCTGCCTGGCCTGTCTCTTTAAGGTGAGCGGGTGGGCGGAGCATCAGGCCAGCTTGAGGGCGGGCCCTCGGTGTCAGGACGGGTCAATGGGTTCGCGTCCACGTCCCCGCCCCCCTCTCGTACCCGACGCAGTCCAAGCGCACGACTTT